>RJVU01052173.1:504515-524830 GCA_003731715.1 Anabarilius grahami
ATATATATATATATATATATATATATATACACACACATACACACACACACACACACACACAATATAACAATATATAATAATATATATGTTTTCTATACCTATTCTTAGACTACAACTTAGTGTTAGGGGTTTGTTCAAATCACTATTTATTGAATTTTGGAATGTAAATTAGGTTGCCGATAAAATTATGACAGTCATGACACCCTGGCAAACACCATAGCATGAGAGGCATCGCTCACATTTTCTTCATAAAATGTAAAAATCTAGTTAATAATGTAACTGATGGAGGGAGAGAAGGAGGGAGAGACAGACAGACAGAAGAAGGTCAGGCCAGAGTTGGAAGCACATGAGGGAGTGTCTAAATTCATGTCTAATTAGTGGAATAATTTATTTACCCAGAACTTGGCAGAACTCATTAAAAATGACCAGCCTGCTAATGTCACATCAGAGAGAGAGAGAGAGTTTGACTGTAGAAATCTGAAGTAGTTCACAAGGTTCTAGCTGACGTCCCACTAACGAGAAGTTTCTGATGCTTGTTTATCTGTAGGTGACGGGCTGGTTTAGCACAGCAAGTTCTCTCGGACGATCCATCTGTCCATCCGTATACAGTCCAAACAAATCTCTGTACTTCTGCTGACGGTTGCACTTCATCTCTTTCCACTGTAATTATCTGTAGTCTGTCTGTGTTTGTTAGATAACCAACAAACATCAGTTCTGTCCTGCCTGTTCTATTAATATCTCACATTTGTTTACTCTCTTCTCTGTTCATACTTCTCTCTCGCCTCACAGAGACACATTCTGGTCCATTTTACAATTTATTCTTGTTCAAGAACTGCCCACTTACACAGGAACAGAGAGTCTGATCCGCATACATTATTGGAAAATGTGTGTAGAATTTGTTTATTAAAGTGTGGTACTTTGAAACCCAACTTTGTTTGCCTATTTGAAGTAATTGACACTTCAGAGTGATAAAGAAACATGCATGAATGAGAAAATAAAGAGTGGGATATGCAATGGAATTATTTAATTTATACTGTAAAGACTATGTAATGTTTTATTTTGACATATGTTTATTCAATATCTATAGTATTTCCTACTATTTCCTAACCGATTGCAGTTCTGTTTGGTGCCGTAGAAATGACACACTTCTTTAAATTACATAATTTCCTGTAGGTTTCTCATGTACCTTCTCTTTCAGTTGATCGATCTCTGACTGCAGGCCCTGGTTCTCTTTCTCTCTCTCACTCTTCTCCTTCCCCAGCGTGTCTTTCTCAGCACTGAGGTCCAGAACCTTCTGCTCGTAATCGGCCTCCATCTTCTTCAGCTCCACCTGCAGCTCATGACGGGCCGTCAACTCTGTGTCCAGCTACACAAACACACATCAGTATCCATCATCACAGCAAAAATATATCTGCATAAACCGCCAGCATGTGTGGAAACTGCTACTAATGCTGTGCATGTCATTCAGAAGGTCAAGTCAAGCACATTGCATACAGAATCTCAAGCAGCTTAGTATGTAGTGCAGTATATACTGCTAAAATAGTATATGAGCTAGAATGTTCATTTGACAAAAGTGACGTATTGTGTTATCAAACTCTGTCATGACATGTGTTTACACAGTGATCATCAGAGTTTATCACTATGAAGGTGGTTTGTTGTTCTCGGTGCAGGTGACTAAGAGGACGGACTCAAGAACAAATCTGAGGCGAAATGGAGTATCTCTGGATTTTAGTATTCACCTCACAAACTTCCAGAAAATCTGTCCTTCTCCCTCACACAGACAGACATTGACAATTTCCGGTGACATTGACGGCGGGTGTTTGCAAGCCAGACATGCAATTACGTGACAGCAGCGGAAATGGAAGGGTCTCACACACACACACACACACACACTCCATGTGTTAATAATGAGAGTCGTTCGCTGTCGCTCTTTTGATGACACACTGCTATTACTCTGAATTAGAAAGGAAAGGAGGAGAAGAGAGAGAGGAGTAAACACTCTCCTGATAGACACACACTCACACACAAATGCATCAGCAAAGCATAGATTATTTACTTTATTTGGGCTCTAATAAATATAAAAACACACCATGACATGACATTTCTTCTCTCAAGATCCCTAAAGGTACTAAAAACATATTTAAATCAGTTCATGTGAGTACAGTGGTTCAATATTATTATAATAAAGCGACGAGAATATTTTTGGTGTACCAAAAAAACAAAATAACGACTTATTTAGTGATGGCAGATTTCAAAACACTGCTTCAGGAAGCATCGGAGCGTAATGAATCAGCGTGTCGAATCAGCGGTTCGGAGCGTCAAAGTCACGCGATTTCAGCAGTTTGGCGGTTTGACACGCGATCCGAGTCATGATTCGATACGCTGATTCATAACGCTCTGAAGCTTCCTGAAGCAGTGTCGTCCATCACTATATAAGTCGTTATTTTGGCGCACCAAAAATATTCTCGTCGCTTTATAATATTAATATTGAACCACTGTACTCACATGAACTGATTTAAATATGTTTTTAGTACATTAATGGATCTTGAGAGAGGAAATGTCATTGCTCCCTATGCAGGCCTCACTGAGCCATCGGATTTCAACAAAAATATCATAATATGTGTTCCGAAGATGAACGAAGGTCTTACGGGTGTGGAACGGCATGAGGGTGAGTAATAAATGACATTATTTTCATTTTTGGGTGAACTAACCCTTTAACATCAGGACGCATTACGGTACTGAGAATTTGAAGGTTAAATGTGCTTAATTGTCATGAAAATAAAAATAAATCTCATTCTCATTACTGTAATGTGAAGAAAAAAAAAAGATACATATCTTTTTAAATGTGACATTTATAAATGGCAGAATTTGTTGCATTGCATTTAATATATGGTGAAAATTAAAAAAAAATAATAATAACAAAATTATTCTGTTTTTACTTGTAATACAGTAAGAAAGTACTGTATTACAGTAATGAGCATCTAATTAGAATCAGTAGAGAGAGTTGCACAATAAAGAAAGTAAAACATCACTATGCATCACAGTAATGAGAATTTGAGTACTAAATGTCCTTAATTGTCATTAAAAGAATTTCACGAAATTAACCAAACTACTAATAGACTGCAAACATGAAAATATGACTTGGACATGTTTTGGAGACACATACATACAAAGTGTACAAACGTTACACATGCACAAAGATGCACACACACAACAGCACATGCATTCAGATAAAGATGCGAGCACACACACACACACGCACGCACGCACACACGCACAAGGTAATTGTAGACTGTGTTTGGAGAGTTTGGAGGGAAGATGTCAGGAAGAGACAGGAAATCTCTGTTCTGCTCGTCTCACCTCCCAAATTACACATCTGTCAACTGACAGGAGCGCTGAGACAGCGGGGGGCGTCTGGGAGCAGCGGCTGTGTGTCTGTGTGTATATGTGTGTGTGTGTGATGCCGCAGTAGGTGTGGTGTTGTTGATCCATATTGGAGGGTCATTCAATGTTTTTCAGCAGACGCTGATTTAGTTTAAATCTGTGTCATTCGTACAGACTCAAGCGTGTGTTTGTCCGTGTGTCAATACCTTCTTTTCCAGCTCTGTGGCCTTGGATTCACTGATTTCCACTTTGTTCTGATCGACCATGTTATCTAGAAAGAAAGAGACAGGCAGCGAGTGAATAGATGGTTTTAGAGGTGTGTGTGTGTGTGTGTGTGTCTGTGTGTATAAAGTGCCTTTCACTGCGACAAGTCTCTTTTCCTCCTGTGATTCGTGCTCTGATTACTGAACGATCTAATTAAAATCTGCGGCTCGCTCTGTGCCATCCCATACTCACGCTAAAATAAGAAAACTTAAAGAGTCTTTGAAATCACTACACAAAGGGCAGCGAGTGAGCATACATTTATACATCTAAAGCTCCTGCAAAACTCTTCTGCGTCTGTTCTCAAACCCTAACGTCTCTGTGAACTCCAGATCAATATCACTCGCACGTGTGCCCATTACAAACACCAACCTAAAAGAGTCTGAGGAAAGCGAACTAAGCTTAGTTTAACCAGTGAATCATACGGCGAGAGGGTCAGCGCTGACGTCAGCAGCCAAGAATAGGAAGTATGCAAGGAAAATTTGCAGTTCAAAGGAAAATACACAAGGAACTTCATAAGGAGGAAGTCTGAAAGGACGTACACTAGTACAGAGCAAAGTATGCATAGAAGTTCATAGGGAAGTATTTAAGGAAGTATGGAAGCATGGACGTTAGTATGAAAGGAAGGAGGGAAGTATGGAAGGAAGTTTGAAAGGAAGAAATTATGTTCAGACGAAAGTACAAAAGGAAGTATATAAGGAAAGATGAATGAAAGGAGGGAAGTTTGGAAGGAAGTATATAAGGAAAGATGAATGAAAGGAGGGAAGTTTGAAAATATTGAAGGAAGTATGGAAGGAAGTATGAAGTATGAATCCGTATGTATGAAGGTGTGGAGAGAAGCTTAAAAGAAGTGATGGAGGTATGAAAGGAAGTTCAGAAGGAAGGAAATTTGAAAGGAAGTTCGGAAGTATAGAGTAGGAAGTTCACAGGGATGTAGAGAGGTATGACAGGAAGAACGGAAGCTATGGAAGGAAGTTTGGAAGGAAACATGGAAAGAAGTTGGAAAGTTCAGGAGGAGTAATGGAAATATAGAAGTAGGATGGAAGGAAATACAGAAGGAAGTTCATAAGGAAAGATGAAAGGAAGAATGGAAGTACAGAAGGAAGTTTCAAAGGCAGTTCAGAAGTATAAAGCAAAGTATGCATGAAAGTTCACAGAAAAGTAAAGAAGTATGAAAGTACATAAGGAAAGACAAAAGGAAGAAGGACATTTGTAAATAAGGATGTATGGACAGAAGGAAGCAGAGAGGAAAAGTATAGAAGTTCGGAAAGATAGATAGAAGCATTAGAGGTACAGTATGGAGGGAAGTTCAGAAATAAGCAAGAAAGAATGGATGATTATGGAAAGAATGGTTGTTGACTGTGTAAAGTGTTTAAAGTTTCCAATTAATGATTCAAAGCATGTCAACACAAAAATATTTTGGCCTAAATTCAAAATTTTAATATTATATTTAATGTTATAATGTGATACATATTTGTCAGTCACACATAAATGAAACAAGATTCGGCATAGTTTATTATTATCTATTTGCATCTATTTGATTTTATTTAAATAATCATTCTCCCAACACATTTATTTAAATAGTTTATAATAAGCAAAAATATATATATTAAAAAAAAATACATTTATTTAATTAAAAAGTATGAACAAAATAATGGCTAGCTGTGGAACAAGCAATAAAATATATGAGATTGAAACCAACTGGTTTTTGTGCTTCATTTATGTATGACTGACAAATATGCATCACGTTAAGTTCATTAGTTTGTTAAAACTGTGTAATCAAAATGGATGGAAATGTAAAATGCAATTCAAATAAATGTGACATTTAGGCCTAAAATAGTTTTTGATTAACCTCACAAAACTTTAGTTCAAACACCAGACCCACACAGCCGATGTGAGCCAAACCAGAGGCCGTCTCTGACAAATACTACATACTAATAATGAGAAAATGAGCTTATTTTCATTAAATCCTAAAGAGCTTGTTTGTGAGCGCTCTCAATGTCAAGCCGGATTACTCTGAATGAGATTGGAGATGTTTTGATGTTTTGCATGGGTTTCTGAATGCTGCCACCCTGTGGTCAAATGTGCAATTTCAGTGTCTCCTGTGTGTGTGTGTGTTTGTGTACTATACTTGTGAGGGTCAAATGTACTCACTTACATAGTGAAATATTATGACTAGTAAGGACATTTTACTGGTCCTCACTAGTTAAAAAAAGGCTTATAAATCACCAAACCATGTTTTTTATTTAAATCAAATGCTTTGCACGTTTCTGTGAAGGGTAGGTTTAGGAGTAGGGGTTGGGTCAGGCCATAGAAAATATCATTAACCTGATATAAATCAATGGAAGTCTATGCAATGTTCTCACTAAAATAGTAAAACAAACATGTGTGTGTCTTACCAATCAGATAACCCACGTCCAGGTCAAACTTCCTGCATTTGAAATCAGGATCACAGCCGTTCCTGTGCAGAACGATCTGAGCCGTACACTCATCGATGAGTTTGTAGTACTGAGGCCTGAGAGACAGAAACAGAGATGTCAATCTGTGTCAGACTACCATCAGTGCTGAAGATCTGGAGCTCGGAAGGAAGCCAAACAGAGATATTGAGTGCCGAGTTCATAAAATAAAATAAGAGATTTTCATCACAGGGTCACACACACCAGCCGTCCATGACGACCTCCAGTGGCCTTTCAAAATGACACACTGTAGGTAATTTAAGGCAAGGCAAGTATATTTATCAAGCACTTTTCACACACAATGGTATTTCAAAGTGCTTTACATAAAAAGGAATTAAAAATAATAACAGATGATTAAGAAATAAAATGAACAATGAAAAAAAATTATGTAAAATATAATTAAAAACAAATAAGAAGAAAATTGAAGAATAAATAAGATGATGTAGTGTATCAGTATTACGCAGCAAGTTTAGTAAATGCACAACAAAACTGATTTAAATGTTTTGGGGGCTCATCCGGGATGCCCAGAAATGCAGTCTAGGTATGCAGCTCACTAGTTTTGAAACACAGCCCATATGGAATTGTGCGCAACTGTGTTAGATGTCATTTTAATGTGTGTGTGTGTGTGTGTGTGTGTGAGAGAGAGACTGAAAGTAGCTGACACCTGTGTGTTTGTGTGTGTGATGGTTTGATATTTGAGAGGTTTTTCAGACAGTCCATTTGTGAGAAATCTGCCATCTTGACCTGGTGTAAAACGAACTCGATATGTTCTTCATTTTCCACCAAGCTGTTTCTTTTTCCTTTATTTGCCCTCTTTTCTCTCCCCCCTCCCTCACTATCAAGGATTCTTCGGTGGAGCGAGAGAGACCCCTAGTGTCTGTGTTCAACCACAGCACCTCACTTGCGTTTAACCAGGGGCTTTTGGAGAAATCAGAATAATCCTAATTAATTCTCTCTCATCAGTGATTAAAGTGGTGAAATGAGAGTTTGTTTGTGGGCAGACAGGCCGCTCTGGGATTTGAGCTGCGGTTATATTTGGAGGATAATTATATGGAGGCGTCGTCACTTTCTTCCGTGTGTCAGCACATTAATCGCTGAAGAGAAACTCGCATGAAATGATTCTGCTGATGGCAGCACAGAACGACTGGCAAACTGCTCCGTCTTGCACTTCTCTTGCTCAGCTCCTATCTGGAAAAGTCTCAGTTCTCGCTCATTTACCTCTTTACGTGATGTTCATAACATTTATTTCACATTTCTGCTCATAATCTACAACTAAATGATCAGTTCACCTTATTAAATCAACCCGAAATCATTTTACGACCTGTATGATTTTACTGGAGAAGAACAACAAAATAATTTTGCATCACTGTAATTATTTAAAAATTATTACAGTATGTTTTTACAAAATACTATTTCAGTCTTTTTTCTTCAAAATTTCATGATTTATCATCACACTGTTTGGCACAGGGTGACACGCCAGCCATCCATGATGACCTCCAGTGACCTTTTAAAATGTCATGTTTAATTCAATGTTACTTTGTAATTATTTGTGAAATGTACTAGAGAAATTAGTTTCAAAGTAAATCCTACACAAGATTTTTTTTCACTCCACCACACTCTAAAAAATGCTGGGTTAAAAACAAACCAAGTTGGGTTGAAAATGGACAAACCCAGCGGTTGGGTTAAATGTTTGCCCAATCTGCTGGGTAGTTTTATTTAACTCAACTATTGTTTAAAAAATACTATATTGCTCACTTAAAATGAACCCGAAATGTGTTGGAAATTAACATTTATTAATATGTTTAATAAATGAATGTATAATGAATAATAATTAAACAATAAAAGTTTATTAAATTGCTTATTAATAAATGTTTTTTATCATTATTGTTGACTCTAGTAATGATGTGTCTGATTTTTATTTTCCAACCTATTTTGGGTTAATTTTAACCAGCCTTAACACACTAATTAAGTACTCATTATTTCTGCAGTATGCAGTATGTACACTGTGCACAGTTTGCTAATTTTCATTATGCATGAAAAAGTGATCAACTGCATTTGATAAAATGTACAGGATACAACAGAAAACACTGTGTGACAATGTATCCCATTATGCAATGTGCCAAACTTGACCTTCTATTTACAGTGATGAAAGAAATGGAAGTGTTATCAAATGTTATTTTAATCATTATTTAATCTGATCCTTTATTTGATCCAAAGTTAAGACATAATTACTCAGGTTAAAAATATAAAAAATGTAGTTTCTATAGTACTTACAACACTGCATACATAAAGTATACAGTATATACTGTGCATGACACTAACATTCCATTCCAAACATTCTGCCCACACACACACACACACACACACACACAGGACAGAAACAGGCTCGCCAATTTCCTGCCTGTCGGATCACGTTGAGGAGACAAGAAACAAGCAACAAGTCTGACATCCGGAAAGCATTTACAAACCCTCACACACACACACACACACACACACACACACACACACACACACACACGCGCGCACACACACACGCGCGCGCACACACACACACACGCGCGCACACACACACACACACTTTCTCCATCTGTCCATGTCTTTTCATATTCACACCATCTCTTCTCTGTTTTCTCTGTGTGTGTGTGTGTGTGTGTGTGTGCGTGTGTGTGTGTGCGTGGGTGTGTGTGCGTGTGTGTGTGTGTGCGTGCGTNGTGTGTGTGCGTGTGTGTGTGTGTGTGTGCGTGTAGAGCTCTTTTAAAAGAGAATAAGAGTGTGTGGGTGATTTTAGACGTGCAGGTTAGAGAAAAAGAAATGAAAAAAATGTGTCTTTTCTCCACTGCAATCATTTCTCTGCCAAGAAAACCTTCTAAATGTACCGGGGTGTTTGTGTGTGTGTGTGGTAGTTAATTGAAGCGGGGGTGTCATACAGTGGCTGGGTTCTTATTTAGAGCCGGTCGCCGTCGGCAACCGTATCCGCCTCCTGCTGCCCATCAATCAAACGTCTCCTTGTCTCAGACTACATCCATCTCTCCTGTTTCCCTCCTTTATCCATAAACTCTCATTTTGTAGTGAGAATAACTACAATCTGATCTCTTAAAGGGACAGTTCAGCCAAAAATGATCATTCTGCCACTATTTATTCACCCTCATTTTGTGTATCATAAAAGGACAAATTGAAAAGACTGTGCTCTTTCTCTATTTCATGCAATTATCCTGAATAGACAGTGAGGCAAAAGCATCATAACAGTAGTCCATAAGACTCATGCACTATTGCACCTTATTTGATGATATGAGATGTTAACCACTGTGTCCGGATCATTGAGTGGGTAAGAACCAGATCAGTCCAATTCATTAATGAATCATTTTCAGACCAGAATCGTGAACCAAAATCTACCAGTTCATTGAAAACATCCAAGTCAAACAAATTAATCTTTTACAAATTGGACATCTGACACCAACATTTTTAACAGTTTAACTATTGGTCAGTTCCTTACATATCATGTGACGTCACCTGAGTGAAACTGCACTTGAGTTGTATGGAATAATTTTATAATGCTTTTGCTGCCTTTTTTGAGGCTCAAAATTTATCTTTTCATTGTAATTGCAAAAGAAACAAGTCTTAATGTTTCCCTTTTGTGTTCCACAGAAGTCCATCATAAAGATTTGGAGCAACAAGGGTGTGTAAATGCAGTGCTGTTATCGTTAAATAAAACTAACACTATTAAATCATTTTTGCTAATAGAAAATAAGCTGAAATAAAATATAAATATTTGGTGAAAAACTTAAATTTAAACTTAAAACTTAGAAATATTGCCTTGGCTAAATAAAAATAAATGAAAAAAGTGAAATTAAAATGAAAACTGATAATATAAAAATAAATCAAAAATATTAAAAAATATATATTACAATAGTAATAATAATAAAATAGTGTAAATGACAAAAAGTTTATTTTTGGATGAACTATCACTTTAAATCATTCTCTTTGGCCATGGCATGTTCACACACTCAGTGTTTGGGATTGACTGTATTCAAATCACAGATTCTCCTGTACAAACAACGGGAGTGGATCTTATATCTGTATAGATGGAACACCAAAAATCAATCCTCTAACTCAATAATGCCTTTAACTACAGAAAACTGAAGTAAATAAAGACATTAGCTCTGTTCCACAACCTAGTGGTGACTTAAAGGGAAAGTTCATTTTAGGGTGAACTATCCCTTTAAGGCATCATTGGCGACTCAAAGACTGTTGTATTTGGTAAGCAGTATAATTACACAGCCTTCTAACAAACCTCGTTTGACCAAATTCATCCCTTATGGAGAAGAAAACCCCTGAATGAGCACAGTACAATTATTATCTAAGATGGTGGATGCAGAGAGAAATGTTGAATATGCAACCTACATAGAGAGCAGACAGCTAGGGAACTTAAAACTAGGTTTTAAAACAGAGCTTTGATATCGTGTCTGACCCCTGTGTGTCCAACTCAGGCTTTTTCTTCCCTTCTCTCATCAGTCTAAACTCTTGACAGGTGTTTTTCTTGCTCCAAAACCACATAATAATCTGACTTTCTGCCATTTTTCACAACCTGACAGAAGTTGACAGCTCTACCATCAGTGATTGACAGCCAAATAACCCGAGGCTCATGCTTATATATGTATGTCAGCGATGTGACAGACAACTAGTTGTCAACCACGGTTCCATTAATACATCACACATCAACTTAATTCGCTCAAAATTCAATTGAGACTTCTACAATTTTCAGATAGGGTCAAAGGTCACTGTAGGGGTTAGTATGGAGTGAAGGATGTGCGCTCATACCTGGACATGTAGTCGTTTCGCACCAGTAGCAGGTGCTGGAGCAGCGACAGGAAGAGAGATTCAGCTTTAGAGTCCTTCACTGTGTTCATCAAGATCTGGAAGACTTCAGTCACATCAGTGAACACACAGAGTTAAAGAACAACAATCTTGTTATTGTTAACTATCAAAATCATTTTTGTTAACTGAAATAAAGCTGAAATAAAATAAAATATTTGATTAAAAAAACCTAACTGATATAAGTTAGTTGTTTATATAAAACTAAAACAAAATTAGAAATATATTTTAAAAGCAAAAAATATTATTAAATGACAAAAGCACATAAAATTACTACAAATTAAACTTAAAAAAAGTTCAAAAACTTAAAATATAAAAATAAAAGCTAATTGGAAATATTAATAAAAACTATAATGGTAAAATAACATGAATAGTAGCCTATATTTATATTCAGCTCTACTGTGACTATATAATGACTTTCTCAAATAAATATTATTATTAATTTAATATCTCAATCAAACTGTATTTTTCTAGCTGTTTATCTTGTGAATTAATGATTAAGGCTGGTTGTAAGCCTAGACTTTCTGACGCCACCTGGTGGATGCCACCTGGTGTTTTTAAAAAATAAAAACTTTAAAAAAGGTCATATTTTGCACTTTTGTATATACATTTTTTTTTGTTATAGTCCCCTTATAAATGTTAATTGAGGATTTTTGCACCAAATCAGTGATAAATTAGTATTTCATGATCATTTTCACTGTCTCTCTGACTCTTAAATGAGACAATTGAACAAGACTACTGCTTTTTTATTATACTACAGTGCTTTTTAAATGTAAATGACCCCTGTTATGAATGGGGAATATCTTGGAAATGAGTAAAATGTGTTTTGTTTAGTTTTAAAAAACATAAAATCCTGTATTATGTGATATGTAAAATAAAGAATAGTCTCAGCTTGTAAAAATGATTCTGCACTTTTGAGACACCTGGCGGTCATCTTGGGAACTACAATCAGATGCAGCAAAATGTTTAAACCTTCAAAGCTCAGCACTGAACACAAAGCTTTTAAAAAGTGTCTTGGAGAGATAATTGACGTCAGGAGTGAAGGATATTCCATCTCAATACGGACGTCGTCCAACCGCGAGCGAAGGTCTTCAGAGTCTTCATCAGCCTGCTCTTCAAACACCTGCAACTGAACCTTGATATCCTCGTTCTCTATCGACCTCACTTCCTACACACACACACACAGATGGAGAATTTAAGTGAAATCAAAATTTTGAATGGTGTGTGATTTTCAGTAGTGACTTTCCCAGTAACAAACAGTAATGTACAGTAAGTGACAAAGCACTAAATGATTGTTTTTCATGCTGCATTGCACATGTGCAGTCAAAACATGTTGTTAAATCTGATTCATTCTGCCAAAATGATTCACTGATTCATTTGAGTCATCATTCAAAAGGTGTTCATGCACATTTTATGACTTCGCTTTTACAACAACAAACATTATAATGGAATTTTAAAGAAGTCTTTTTGCAACTACATCAGTTCAAAAATATAAGTAAGATTGTAGTGTTTGTGTTATTTTATTAAGATAATACTGATGGAACTTTCTTGAAGCCCACTGACTGTTACATCCCATTAACCATTGTATCCATTTTATTTATATGTTTTTTTATTGCCCTTTCTTTTTCAGACATGCTCTTTTTTGGTGTGATTATGGCTGCGGTGATTCTCTGGTGTCTGTAACTGAAACTAGTGTTCACATTGGTGGTTTGTGTGTGCTCTGACCTTCAGCATGTCTTTGAGTCCTAGTCTCATGAGCTCTGATCTCAGATGGATCCTGAAGTCCAGTTCCTCCACGCGACTGATGAGCGCGTTGATCAGCTGCATACAGCCCGCCTGCACACACACACATATACATGACTGAGCTTTTGGGAGAGTGTTTCATTCAACATCATTAGGACAGGTGAGGAGAAATGACATCCCAGACTGGACTATCAGCAGCTTGTGTTTTACCTTGAGAGTGATGGAGTTTTTATGCATGCCGGACAGCAGCGGCTGGAACCTCTCGATCTCCTGCTCTTCAGCCTGTTCAGTAATGCACTCCAGAACACGCTCATGCCTGAAACACGCACAACACAACATCAATAAAATGACTTTTAGTAAATCATTTGAGGTGCATCTTAAAATCTCAGCCGTAGCTCTTAAATCTCGTTTGAGGTTGTTCATACACATGAAACGATTGGTTATGTTTGGTGAGCAATTTATGGCATTTTTCACTTGCCATAAATCAGAATGATAATTGCGAGCTGTGGGAATATTTTTAGTTGATTAAGGACTTACTAATGTCTAATTGGGTCTGTTCCTCACTTTGTTTATATTCTATATTATATATATTAATATATTGAATGCGCTTTTATCTTTATATTTTCAGTTTTCATTTTAATAGGCTTGTTCACGCCTTTATTGCATCTAGACATGATTATTGGAATGTCTTCCTGATAAATCCATTAAGAAACTGCAGTATACAGGTGCTGGTCATATAATTAGAATATCATCAAAAAGTTGATTTATTTCACTAATTCCATTCAAAAAGTGAAGCTTGTATATTATATTCATTCATTACACACAGACTGATATATTTCAAATGTTTATTTCTTTTAATTTTGATGATTATAACTGACAACTAAGGAAAATCCCAAATTCAGTATCTCAGAAAATTAGAATATTACTTAAGACCAATACAAAGAAAGGATTTTTAGAAATCTTGGCCAACTGAAAAGTATGAACATGAAAAGTATGAGCATGTACAGCACTCAATACTTAGTCGGGGCTCCTTTTGCCTGAATTACTGCAGCAATGCGCCGTGGCATGGAGTCGATCAGTCTGTGGCACTGCTCAGGTGTTATGAGAGCCCAGGTTGCTCTGATAGTGGCCTTCAGCTCTTCTGCATTGTTGGGTCTGGCATATCGCATCTTCCTCTTCACAATACCCCATAGATTTTCTATGGGGTTAAGGTCAGGCGAGTTTGCTGGCCAATTAAGAACAGGGATACCATGGTTATTAAACCAGGTACTGGTAGCTTTGGCACTGTGTGCAGGTGTCAAGTCCTGTTGGAAAATGAAATCTGCATCTCCATAAAGTTGGTCAGCAGCAGGAGGCATGAAGTGATCTAAAACTTCCTGGTATACGGCTGCGTTGACCTTGGACCTCAGAAAACACAGTGGACCAACACCAGCAGATGACATGGCACCCCAAACCATCACTGACTGTGGAAACTTTACACTGGACCTCAAGCAACGTGGATTGTGTGCCTCTCCTCTCTTCCTCCAGACTCTGGGACCCTGATTTCCAAAGGAAATGCAAAATTTCCTTTATCAGAGAACATAACTTTGGACCACTCAGCAGCAGTCCAGTCCTTTTTGTCTTTAGCCGCTTCTGACGCTGTCTGTTGTTCAAGAGTGGCTTGACACAAGGAATGCGACAGCTGAAACCCATGTCTTGCATACGTCTGTGCGTAGTGGTTCTTGAAGCACTGACTCCAGCTGCAGTCCACTCTTTGTGAATCTCCCCCACATTTTTGAATGGGTTTTGTTTCACAATCCTCTCCAGGGTGCGGTTATCCCTATTGCTTGTACACTTTTTTCTACCACATCTTTTCCTTCCCTTCGCCTCTCTATTAATGTGCTTGGACACAGAGCTCTGTGAACAGCCAGCCTCTTTTGCAATGACCTTTTGTGTCTTGCCCTCCTTGTGCAAGGTGTCAATGGTCGTCTTTTGGACAACTGTCAAGTCAGCAGTCTTCCCCATGATTGTGTAGCCTACAGAACAAGACTGATAGACCATTTAAAGGCCTTTGCAGGTGTTTTGAGTTAATTAGCTGATTAGAGAGTGTGGTACCAGGTGTCTTCAATATTGAACCTTTTCACAATATTCAAATTTTCTGAGATACTGAATTTGGGATTTTCCTTAGTTGTCAGTTATAATCATCAAAATTAAAAGAAATAAACATTTGAAATATATCAGTCTGTGTGTAATGAATGAATATAATATACAAGTTTCACTTTTTGAATGGAATTAGTGAAATAAATCAACTTTTTGATGATATTCTAATTATATGACCAGCACCTGTATATTCAGAATTAACTTTCAAATCATTGCATGGCTTGGCTACTAGTTATCTCTGTGACCTGCTTCTTCCCTACACCCCGACCCGATCACTTCGGTCATCTGAATCTGGCCTTCTCTCAGTGTCGCCTCTCTTCTATGGAAGGCAGATCATTTAGCGTTATTGCACCCAAACTCTGTAATTCCCTCCCCCAGTCACTCTGCTGTACTATTAATATTTTTTAATTCAAATCCCTACTCAAAACCCATTTGTTCTCTGAATGTTACCACTCATAAGTTGTGTTCTGTTTTCCTCTGTCCATGATTATATGTTGCTGCAGTGCCTGTCTATGTAATGGCCCCTTTTACTGTCTTTGTACTAACCTTGTTTAATCTTCTATTTTGTATTATTCTGCTTCTCTGAGTATTATTGTCTGTCTTTATTACCTGTTGTCTGTGATTATAACCCATTCTTTGTGTCTCCTTTGTAAAGCAACCTTGAGCAATGGAAAAGCGCTATATAAATAAAAAGTATTATTTTAAGCCGCCCAGGTATTGACTCATACAACTGTTCGCCAGCATTTTTTTTCCCTGTACTTCAATTACACTTCCCATACAGGCACATATCGTATCGATTTTAACCTCTGATTTCAACATATAAAGCTATTCATGGGACAGCCCCTGCATATCTCTGTAACCTAGTTACTCCTTATACTCCAACTCGGTCTCTTTAATTCTGCTTATTGTTTTTGAGTGTCTTTTGCTTGTTTGTATTTTTTGTATTCTTTGTAATCTTGTTTTTTTTTATTATTGTATTACTGTTTTTATTATTATTACTCTGTGTTGTAGCGCTTTGGGTTTGAGAAAAGCACAATATAAATAACATTTATTATTATTATTTGTAGTAGTAGTACATTTTTTTAACAAAAAACTAGTTTAATTTGTAAAATATGCGTGTAAATATATATTATCTTATATTGCTATAATTTCTATAATTTATAATAAAGCAATAATTAGAGACAGCAATAATGTTTTTGTCTGTGCTCCATCCCATAATGATCCTAAAGGGCTGTCGCTATGGTGAACATGATTTCGACTATTTGGCACCAGGCAAAAATGCACTTGATGAGCTTGTCTGGAAAATGCATTCAGTTTAGTCCCGCTCAACACAGATTTTGGCTTCAGCTTCACACACTCACGTGTTGCCTGGATGCTCCAGGATACAGATGGCAGAAAGCAGTTTGACAACATCTACCATCATGTGCGGGACGCTTGGATTGATTGCTCGAACGAGGAGCGGGATTCCCTCTGCTGACGTCAGCATGGCTTTAAGACCGTGCTAAGAGAGAAAGAGACATTAATAACAGTTTCCACATGTGTGTGTATTCAATATGAGCTCAGATCAGCTCTCACCTTGTTGTTCATGAACGCTTTGAGACATCGAATGATCTCATGTTGACATTTAACACCAATCCCAGCATTCCTACGAAACACAGAGTGTGAATGAGACAAATCACATCATCATGTGCTCGAGGTGTATTTTGAAATCATTTGCCTATAATATGAATAGTTCGGGTCCAGGATGATGATTGGTCAGTACAGCATTCCAGCTAAGATACATTAATCTGTAATTATTAAGTGTCTAACAAAATTCATTGTGTAGTCGTGACTACATTTACAATGGCCTCTGGTACCTTATTTCTTAATTTTTCAACTAAATATAAATGAAAAGCAACTCCTAATCCTATAAACAGATGCAAATGAATAAATATAAGTAAATAATCTAACAAAAACAGATGTTTTTACACAATGCACAATGTTATAGCTTCCAAATCTTCCCTCAATGAAGATCTTATATAGGATACATTTTCAAAATGAATGTTTTGTATGTGTGTGTTTATGTCATACAAGGGTTCTTCATCATCTTGAAGTTTCTTGAGGAACGTCAGAAGCAAAGCCAAACCCTCGGCTCCAAACGTCTGCACCCAACTGAGAAAAAACACACACACACACAACGATCAGCTGAAATCAGACACATAGAAACGGTTCATTGTAAGTGTGTGTGTGTTTGTGTGCGTGTACCTGACAGGGTTGTTGTTTAATGACACACGCAGTGACTCCAGGCAGCTCAGTAACTGTGTGTCTCTCAGATCGGTCTTCAGTTCCTGGATGTACACCAGCGCCGACTTTGAACTCTCCTTCTGACTCTTACCCTAAAACACACAGAACGTGGAATGAGTTTACAGTGTGAACAGATGCAGTGCTGATGTCACACACCTGTAATGATGGTCTGAAGCCTCATGTTCACATTAAAGCTTGACATGGTCTACATCAGGGGTGTCCAATCTTGGTCCTGAAGGGCCACTGTCCTGCAGAGTTAAGCTCTAACTTACCACAACACACCTTGCAGGAAGTTTCCTGTATGCCTAAAAACCTTGATTAGCTGTTTCAGGTGTGTTTAATTGGGGTTGGAGCTAAACTCTCTGGGACAGTGGCCCTCCAGGAGCAGGATTGGACACCCCGGTCTACATTATTATTATTATTATTTATTATTATTATTATTTGCTCTTAAAGGGATAGTTCACCCAAAAATGTAAATTCTGTCATTATTTACTCATCCTCAAGTTTGACAGGTTTGAAGTCTCTTATGCATATTGAAATACTACAGTTTAAAAAGAACTGTGAATATATTGTAAAATGACATTTATTCCTGTGATCAAAGCTGAATTTTCAGTATCATTACTCTGATTATTATTATTAAAGGTGCTGTAGAACGTGTTTTCAAAAGATGTAATATAAGTCTAAGGTGTCCCCTGAATGTGTCTGTTAAGTTTCAGCTCAAAATACCCCATAGATTTTTATTTTAATTTTTTTAACTGCCTATTTTAGGGCATCATTAAATATGAGCCGATTCAGGCTGCGGCCCCTTTAAATTCTCGTGCTCTCCGCCCCCGGAGCTCGCGCTTGCCTTAAACAGCATAAACAAAGTTTACACAGCTAATATAACCCTCAAAATGGATCTTTGCAAAGTGTTCGTCATGCAGCATGTCTAATCGCGTAAGTATGGTATTTATTTGGATGTTTACATTTGATTCTGAATGAGTTTGATAGTGCTCCGTGGCTAAAGCTAACATTACACACTGTTGGAGAGATTTATAAAGAATGAAGTTGTGTTTATGAATTATACAGACTGCAAGTGTTTAAAAAATGAAAATAACGACAGTCTTGTCTCCGTGAATACAGTAATAAACGATGATAACTTTTACCACATTTAACAGTACATTAGCAACATGCTAACGAAACATTTAGAAAGACAATTTACAAATATCACTAAAAATATCATGATATCATGGATCATGTCAGTTATTATTGCTCCATCTGCCATTTTTCGCTATTGTCTTTGCTTGCTTACCTAGTCTGATGATTCAGCTGTGCACAGATCCAGACGTTAATATTGTCTAATGCCTTGAACATGGGCTGGCATATGCAAATGTTGGGGGCGTGCATATTAATGATCCCGACTGTTGCGTAACAGTCGGTGTTATGTTGAGATTCGCCTGTTCTTCGGAGGTCTTTTAAACAAATAAGATTTACATAAGAATGAGGAAACAATGGTGTTTGAGACTCACTGTATGTCATTTCCATGTACTGAACTCTTGTTATTCAACTATGCCAAGGTAAATTCAATTTTTGATTCTAGGGCACCTTTAATGTTGAAAACAGTTGTGCTGGTTCATATTTTTATGGAAACCATGATACATTTTTTCAGGACTCATTGATGAATAGACTGATGATTGACAGTGATATAACCATAGCAACAGACGGGACAAAATCTGATATTGTATAATAGACCTGACACTTGTTCTAAGCATTGTGTATGTGTTTCTTTGTCCTTCATTTTATTACAAATTTTTCACTTGATCTTTTTTATAAAAAATGATTACTTTTGAAGGCTGCGTGCTGTTTAAATGTATCATTCACTTATTGTCATCATAATAAATAATAAACTAATTTAATTTAATTAATATATTTATTTTTTATATAGTTACATAAAATAGTAAAATAGTTTGAACAGTTTTTGCTATGGTACAGAAATTGGTACTGACAACCATAACATTTTACTGGTATTGGTACAAACTACTGGAATTTTTGTACTGTGACAACCATATTCATAATTAAAATAATAATTAATAAACAGGTAAAATAATATATTATTTATATTATTTCATCTGTACTGGTCTGACTGGGTCATTATTGAAAAAGTAAAAAAAAAAAAATTTCACCCAAGTAAAACTATTTGAAACTAGTCCAGACAAGTCAGATGAACAGAAGCAGTGTCCTCTCTGACATCTGTAGAGAAATCTGAACCACATCCTCTGTGTGCGACAGGAAGAGCATCAAACCGCCACAGGAAGAGCACCTGATCATGTTCATTACCTCTGAGAATCACTGATTCACAGAAGCTATGTCCAAAATCACATACTCTTTTGAATAGGTACTTATTTTGAATAAGTAATTACTTCGTGATGGCTAAAAATGTATGTTCTATATTGTATGAGTGTGTGTAGGATGAATGTAATTGAGACGTTCTACATTCGCTATACTTTCATTGTCATGTGACCTGCAGCGTCAGTTGCTTCGCTTCACTGTCATTCACAAATCCTCTTTCGTGGCCTCATGGGATAGTAAAGTGATCATCACATGCACACTTCAAAATCTTACTGGAAGTAAGAGATCATCCGGGTACTTTTTGCCTACTCTTTTATGAGTACTGTGAATTCAGACATTTTGTCATATACTGTTTTTCGAATACTATATAGTAAGGAAGTATGTTATATCGGATGCAGCCAGAGATTCAGATATTATGTAAGATTTAACACACAAACTCTGAAAATCAAAGCTGGGATTGTAAAAGTGTGTTTACAGCTGCAGATGTGTGCAACATAATATGATATATATATATTTTTTTTAATATTTATTTATTTATTTATTTATTATGAATCTATACTATTTCAGCTATTATATAGCATTCAGACTTTAACAGACAGGTGTGTATCTGTGTTTTTTCTTACAGCTTTGGAGGTGTGCAGATACTGAGACACCATCTCTCTCTTGATGATGATATCCTTCTGTCTCAGCGGCCGCTGCTTCTCCTCATTCAGATTCATATCCACCTACAGAAAGAGAAAATATTTTGTAAAGTAAAAGATAACAATGAAAAATTAATAATCTTTATTTTTTGTGAATAATATGAATTTCATGAAAAATTGTATTAAAAAAAATACATTTAAAAACATT
>RJVU01052173.1:530552-592610 GCA_003731715.1 Anabarilius grahami
GGAAATTACATTTTATATGATTAAAGTTGACTTTGGCATGCTTAAATTACTTGATTTTGAGTAATTTTACTTGAACCCTTTCAAACTTTCAAATGCAGAGTGACCACCCAAATCAAAACTACATTTTATATCAGCTGGTGTGTACAGGTGGGCAAGGGGTGGGCAATATGAGCATAGGCTATTATGAGAAATTTTATAAGTTATTTTAGTTAGGCTATATAAAAGAACAAAGAAGCAAATTAGCCTATCCCGCCTTCACTAACAGCAAGTTAATCTATAAAGAATTGTAAATGAATTGTAATTTTGTAAAACAACGATCTTGGCAAATTACCTTTGGCTGTAAGCTGAAATTAAAAACAAAGTGGATAGTGGGAGTGGCTGTCTTACCCGCCAGCTGTTAATGTCAAGCCCTGTATATAATTTATATTATATTATATATACATTATATTATATTATATTATGTGTGCGTGTGTGTGTGTGGGCATGTTTTTGTGAAATATCAGGACACA
The DNA here is from genome assembly GCA_003731715.1 of Anabarilius grahami. Lineage (NCBI taxonomy): Eukaryota > Metazoa > Chordata > Actinopteri > Cypriniformes > Xenocyprididae > Anabarilius > Anabarilius grahami. The sequence goes on from RJVU01052173.1 coordinate 531,062, forward strand.
AATGTGTATAATGACATGGGTATGACATAGGTATTACAAAAAGAGGTGACTTATGAGGACATTACCCATGTCCCCACTTTTCAAAAGGCTTATAAATCAAACAGAATGAGTTTTTGTGAGAAAGTAAAAGTGTGCACAGTTTCCTGTGATGGTTAGGTTTAGGGGTAGGGGTAGTGTAGGGGGAGAGAAAATACAGTTTGTACAGTATAAAAACCTTTACGCCTATGGAATGTCCCCACATTTCACAAAAACAAACGTGTGTGTGTGTGTGTGTGGTGAAAAAATTATACATTCTTTAAAATAGTAAATTCTTTCTCATTACTCAGACACACACTCAAACTTAAAAAGTTAATTCTTTACAGTTACACCCTCACAAAATCACCAACACACACCCAAACACTCAATATAAAGACAAGTATACACACACACACACCTGACAGGGGTCTCAATGTAATCACACAGGAAACAACATTTGATGTTATCAAAGTAATCCAGCTGCTGAGTGTTTTTTACTCTATACAGTATGACAAGATTTACTGAAATATTTAATAAATAAACATACAGACAGGAAATGTGTAGAACTTTGTAAATGAACAATGTTTCAGACACTTGACTGAATTTATTTTTCTCTTGCTCTTAATTTTTTGATTGAACGGCTTCTGCTAAAATGCTTGATGTTAAAATGCGATTAAATGCTGGATATAAATTGTATACATACATTGATAATACCATGAAAAAAACATCTGGTAGTGACTGGAGATGCAGAGGATAGTGAAGGAAAAACATTGTCAAGTGTCCCGCTTCCACAATGCTTAAAAAGCATCCCAGGATGCACCTCATAATATGGATTAAGAGCAGTGGAAGCTGAAGATGATGAGGAAGAGTCTTCATCACTCAGAAACAAGTCCACACAAACCAGTGTTATTTTAGTATCACTGAGATTTTTATTAAAATTTTAAATGATCTTATATTTTCCATTTTCATTTTAGTTAAATTGTTTGTATTTTTGTTGTTTTTGTCATTTTTTTGTCAGACCAGATTAATGTTAATAAATAAGTCACCCAAACACACGTGGAGATGACAGGTTCTACAGGTGTGTGTGTGTGTGTCAGAAAGCACCTGCATTTCTCATTTCCTTCTAAAAATAGAAAAACTGATATGAGGTCTTGAGCATTCTTTCATGTGTGTGTGGTAATTTCTGCCTGCTTGGTTTCCATGGAGACAAATGTCCATTTCAGTTTGCCAACTGAAGCTTGGGGAGTGTGTGTGTGTGTGTGTTTTTGTGACATATCAGGACACAAATGTGTATAATGACATGGGTATGACAAAAAGAGGTGACTTATGAGGACATTCCCCATGTCCCCACTTTTCAAAAGGCTTATAAATCACACAGAATGAGTTTTTGTGAGAAAGTAAAAGTGTGCACAGTTTCCTGTGATGGTTAGGTTTAGGGATAGGGGTAGTGTAGGGGGATAGAAAATACAGTTTGTGCAGTATAAAAACCATTACGCCTATGGAATGTCCCCACAATTCAGAAAAAAGAATGTGTGTGTGTGTGTGTGTGTGTGTGTGTTGAAATTATGTCATCATTTGGGCCACACCAGACACACCCGTTAAAATGTGACAAGCCACTTCCTGCACAAGTGCTCACAGGAAGTGTCACAAAGAAAGACACACATGCAAAAGCTGCTTTAGGAGCATATGCGCACACACACACACAAGCAGAGCATTGTTTTAGTCTATATAAAGAACAAAAAAACAGGATAATACAGTATTTAATAGGTCAAAAGAGTTTCATTTGTTCATGTGAATAATACGGTGAATGTCAAAATCATGTACATGTTGCTCTGCACCGCATTATTAAAGGGGTGGTTGATTATGATTTCACTTTTTTAACTTTAGTTAGTGTGTAATGTTGGTGTTTGATCATAAACATCTGCAAAGTTACGACGCTCAAAGTTCAATGCAAAGGGAGATATTTTCTTTTACAGAATTCGCTTTTTAAGGACTACAACAAATGGCTGGTAGAGACTACAACGAGCTTCTTCCCAGGTTGGTGACATCACAAACCTCAAAATTTACATAAACCCCACCCCCGAGAACACGCAACAAAGGGGGTGAGGCCATGTTGGGCTGCTTTAAAGAAGAGGAAGAGCTGTTATAGTACAGTGTTGTTACCATGCCGTCATTTTACGCCGGACTGCTTCACAAACGAGGGTCAGAACATGACGACACATGCTAGTGGATGATCCACAGCAACTACATACATTTATTCACTAAACTTTCAGAAACGTCCAGTTTCATTCTAAAAGTTGTAACTTCTTCCTGAGTCTCTCCATCAGTGTCGACTCCGGTTTGAACAATGTAAGGCTGAACACCGTTACTGACAATCCTCATTTTGGCTGCGTGAGATTCTCCAGCTTTGTTGTTGTTGAGCAACCGAAGTGTGAGCTGTTAAAGCTCCGCCCTCTTCTGGAAAAGGGGCCGGGAGCAGCAGCTCATTTGCATTTAAAGGGACACACACAAAAACGGTGTGTTTTTGCTCACACCCAAATAGGGGCAAATTTGACAAGCTATAATAAATGATCTGTGGGGTATTTTGAGCTGAAACTTCACAGACACATTCTGGAGACACCAGAGACTTATATTACATCTTGTAAAAGGGGCATAATAGAGCCCCTTTAACAAATGGACAAACAAATAAATAAGTGCAATAAATAAAATGTAACTGTATAAAAAAAAAAAGTTTGAGGTCAGTAAGATTTTTAAATGTTTTTGAAAGAAGTCTCTTCTGCTCAACAAGGCTGTATTTATCTGATCAAAAATGCAGTAAAACAGTAATATTGAGGAAATATTATTACTAATTGAAATAACTTTTTATGTGAATATATAGTAAACTGTAATTTTTTCCTGTGATCAAAGCTGAATTTTCAGCTTCATTACTCCAGTCTTCAGTGTCACATGATCCTTCAGAAATCATTCTAATATGATGATTTGGTGCTCAAGAAACATTTCTGATTATTATCAATGTTGAAAACAGTTGTGCAACTTAATTTTGTAAAAACCGTGATACATATTTTTTCAGGATTATTTGATGAATAGAAAGTTCAAGAAAACAACATTTCAAATGGAAATCTTTTGTAACATTATAAATGCCTTTAATGTCACTTTTCATCAATTTAATGCATCCTTGTTGAATAAAAGCATTAATTCATTAAAATAAATTACTACTACTACTTTTGAACAGTCATGTATTTATCCACTAACCATTTGTAGTATATATCATTTTATTTTTTCATTATTCTTCTACTTTAAAAGGCAGTACAACAAATACTACCAAAATGTATAAAAACGTCAAACTTAAATAATATATTTATTTCATTACAATAATGAGAGTGATGTGTTTGTCAAGAAAATTGTCAAAAAAGGCAAAAGAAAAGTGAGGTAAAAGGAAATGCTTGCGTCAAATGGGTTAAATGTCTTTATGCAAATTATAATTTTTTTTTTTGTTTTGTAGTATTATTTGACCTTGACATGTAAGTTTCACCCTTATGGTTCTCCATCATTCAGCAAAGAGTCAGTCACCCTGTCATCCTGACTTTATAAAACTAAAGAATGAAGAGAAACAAACACTTTTCTGATTGACACCTTCAGAATAACTGTATAGTACATTAACACTGTGTGTGACTCTACATGTCAACAGGAAGTCCTTTAAGCTAAATTAGTCAGCTTCCTCCGAGCGTGCTCTCTGCTCGCGGGAACATGCTTTCTGTGAGAACGCTTGGCTGGACGCAGGGGAACAGTTACACGCATGAATAAGCACCTGCTAGACACACACACACAGACAATGGACTGACCCTCGCAGAGTACCTTCTGATGACAGGACCTCAGTGAAGACCTTTAAATTTAGACAATAGCACAAACTGATTCTTTACAACTAAACAAACACTTCCTCTCAACACGATGTACCCCGTAACCCAGCGACCCTGTTTGGGAGGCGGTTAATGAGGTTACCAGGACAACAGACGCTGTGGATGCAACAACGAACCATCACTAAGTCTGAGGCTAAAACGCTAACAGTTTCCAGTCAAAGTTCGACAATTTATGAGAATAACAGCAAATTACTCCAACTCGTGTTTTGTAACATCAGTCGAGTGTTTGAAATAACTTCCTTCTGTGAACTGATGAAGCAGAAATTATATATTTAAAGTATTTGAAGTTAATCAGCTGCAGCAATATTAGGCCTTTTCTCCATATAAGAGATTGCCTGGAATGTCACAATTTTTATTACTCACATGTGGACTTTTTTGAGAAACATAAAATACACGTAAGCATTATGGGGTGCTAAACTATCACATCACCCTGTGATTATTTATGCGTCATATCATATGTGTACCATTCATTTGTAAAAATATCAAGATTATCGCCAATACCAGTATATTGTGACACCCATAATGATATTTTTTATAATATCATGATTATCATCAATACTGGTAAATTGTGACACCATATATATATATATATATATATATAGTACAGTCCAAAAATTTGGAACCACTAAGATTTTTTATATTTTTAAAAGAAGTTTCGTCTGCTCACCAAGGCTACATTTATTTAATTAAAAATACAGTAAAAAACAGTAATATTGTGAAATATTATTACAATTTAAAATAACTGTGTACTATTTAAATATATTTGACAAAGTAATTTATTCCTGTGATGCAAAGCTGAATTTTCAGCATCATTACTCCAGTCTTCAGTGTCACATGATCCTTCAGAAATCATTCTAATATGCTGATTTGCTGCTCAATAAACATTTATGATTATTTTCAATGTTGAAAACAGTTGTGTACTTTTTTTTTCAGGATTCCTTGATGAATAGAAAGTTCAAAAGAACAGCATTTATCTGAAATACAAAGCTTCTGTAGCATTATACACTACCGTTCAAAAGTTTGGGGTCAGTAAGAATTTTTATTTTTATTTTTTTGAAAAGAAATTAAAGAAATGAATACTTTTATTCAGCAAGGATGCATTAAATCAATCAAAAGTGGCAGTAAAGACATTTATAATGTTACAAAAGATTAGATTTCAGATAAACACTGTTCTTTTGAACTTTCTATTCATCAAATAATCCTGAAAAAAAATATTGTACACAAATATTTTGTACAATTGTACACATTAAATGTTTCTTGAGCAGCAGATCAGCATATTAGAATGATTTCTGAAGGATCATGTGACACTGAAGACTGGAGTAATGATGCTGAAAATTCAGCTTTGCATCACAGGAATAAATTACTTTGTGAAATATATTCAAATAGAAAACAGTTATTTTAAATTGTAATAATATTTCACAATATTACTGTTTTTACTGTATTTTTAATTAAATAAATGTAGCCTTGGTGAGCAGACGAAACTTCTTTTAAAAACATTAAAAATCTTAGTGGTTCCAAACTTTTGGACTGTACTATATTTTATATATATACACATTTTTAAGAACCAATTTTAAGGTTGTGTTGTGTTTTTGTCATTTTTATTAAAAAAAAAAAGTATGTCTCTATATGGTTTTTTATTCATTTGTATTTTAGTTGTTATTTTAGTACATTAACTTAAAGTTGTTGCAACTAGCTGAAATAAAACAAGTCTAACAACATCATTTAACATTTATTTAAAAGTAACAAAAATGTTTTTTTATGGTTTTAAATTTAGTTTTAGTTAACTATAATAACCCTGGTTCAAAGGGATCATGAACATTAGTGAGGATAAAAATAAAAAAGAACATGAGTTTGATTGGTTTGATAAGGAGGGAAATGAGAGAAAATTCCCTCCGCTGACAGTGACAGAAAAAGGAAGTGAGGTCAGAGGCAAATAATTCAATAACGACTACATAATGACCAACCATTATCCAATTTTCCGCAGAAAATACAAAAAAGTCTTAACGTTTCTCACAATATTGACTCTGGGCGTTCTCTGAGCTTCTGCAAAAGCAAACAGACACTTGATCTCGTGTGTGTGTGTGTGTGTGTGTGTGTGTACATTTGAATAACAGTTGGGGGCAGAAATATTATACTTTCAGTACATCAGATGTTTTACAATGTCACAGAAACACACACAGCCTGTGTTTGTTCACACTCTGAGAAGTGCTGTTGTTCACACCAAACTTGAGCAGTACTACTCTATTAACCATATTTGTCAATAGTGTAACAGCATCTCAGCTAGTTTATGAAATAATGTCTTCTCCAGTAAAAAGCTACGGTGTGGCATGACAAAACAAAACAATACAAGGTCCCACTTTATATTAGGTGTCTTTAACTATTATGTATTTAAATTAATCATTTGATACAATGCACTTATTATGATATATGGTTTTTACTTTATATATATTTGTTTTCACTTATATTTTAAAAATGTGTACGTAATTACATCTGTAATTAATTTCTGTAATTACATTTATAATTACACTGTTGACCCATCACCTACACCTTAACCCACCCTTAAAGGGGTCATGAATTGAGAAATCAACTTTTCCTTGAGCTTTTGATATATAAGAGCTCATCGTACTATAAGAATATTCTGTAAGTTTCAGAGCTGAAAACTTCCTTGTTCGTCCAATAACAGCTTTTATTGACACCAGACCCAGAGAATGACTGATCCTGGAATGTGCCTTTCTATCATAGATAGGTGAAACGCCGCCTCCGCAGAAGAAATGAACGCTTACTTCATCATTGCAACGTTAGCCCCGCCCACTGGTGTGTTAGTGAGATGACGAGGAGAGAAGAGCGATACGGGACTAAAAATAACATTACCTTTCAAAAGATCCTTTTGCTAGGAATATGGTTATTTATTTTCAACAATGTGAATGTCTCAGTTGAGCTTTATTTATTTTTATTCGGTATGTCACTGTGGATTCTTTGGTAACTCAATCTCATTTCGGCGCAGGCTTTCCAAACAGACTTTTACGATATGGACTTGACAGTAATGCAACAACATGTAAGTAACTAAGTTACTCCTACTGTTCTAATGCCTGATCTGATATGTAATGATTCATGTACAGTCAGATGTTCTTTGTCTATATGTCAGTAAATCAAACCAGTGGCAGTGACTAACAGTTAACTTCAGTTGTTTCTCTTAGGAGGATGAAAATAATCTGTTATTTAAACGGTGATTAAATTATATAAAGAAAGCGATCAAAGAACGCTCCCTTTGCAATCGGTGGAGCTGTCAATCAAACAGCGGGAGTTTATCAGTGACTGAGTTCTAGACACGTGCCAAAACTCCCGTTTTATTGAATGAATCTCTTAGTTACATCACGTTTGCACTGTCAGTGATGATAAAAGCATTTGTTAGTGTGCAAAAATTGAGTTGCAATGACGAGATCACTGCTTTCATGCGCTCAACAACATGTCTGTGATCGGCTACAATGTTCATCACTGCAACCTTTCATGCCACAATCTAAATATAATGCCATAGATCTAAATGTAATGCAGCACTTTTCATGATTAGTTAGAAAAAATGTGCTAAAAGAGAGAGTAATACTTGGCTATTTCAAATGGAAAGATGTTAGCCAATCACAGCAGTAGGCATTTACACTGAAGTCTCTCAGCAGACACGCCCCTTAAAACAGAGCGTTCAAATCAAAAGGGCTAAAATCAGGGTAGGAAAAACGCCTTTTATTTCTAAATTATTTCAATTTTTGATGTAAAAAGCATACTAACATTATAAGTGCACCCCAGGAAAGATTTTAAAAGTTCATGACCCCTTTAAACCTACCCATACGGCCAAACCTGTCCATAACCTTACCCGTTTCCACCTCAACAGCAGCAATAGTGTTTTGCAATACAATGATTGATTTTACATTGTACTTATTTTTGATGGAAGTACATAGTAGTTAAGGCCACCTAATATAACGTGGGACCCAATACAATGCTTTTATGTGAAATTAGAGTGCATATAATGATGTGAGGCAAAATTCAAACACTCCAATTTAAAAGTCTGAATCACTTTTTGGGTGGTTTGTTTTAGTGAATCAGTTCATTCAGATCAGTTCATTTTTAATGAAATGGTTCTAAAAACAGACATGCACAGATTCAAGAGAATCATCAGTCAGTCACAAAAATTCTGATGTGTCATCTTACTTGTTCATTGTTGCAGAGAAATATAAATTCTATTGTTTTCAATTCAAATCTCACAATTAACTAAAACGCATCACTCTGTTAAAGGGACAGTTCACCCAAAAATAAAATAAAATCTTTATATCACAATAATTGTAGAAGCTTTTGTCATGGTATACAGTATTATTATTACGGTTACTGAATTAAAAGACAAATGTAAGTGTTGTCCTCTTAATAACAAATCTAATAACTTTTTTTTCATATAACAGCAGAAGAAAAAGTAAGTTGTGCAGCCTATTTACAGGTGTAACCTTATGTCTTCACCTGCCGTTACAAACCTGTATGACTCTGGAGTCCATTGATTTTCATTGTATGGAACAAAAAAAAAAAATTTTTTGTTCACCAGGGGTCTATAAATCCTTGTCTGACAATGGAAATGATTACATACTGATTCATTCATTTTTACCTATACTATCCACTGTAAGAAAACAAAACTTGCAAATTTTTCTATCATCATTAAAAAAATACAAATAAAAAATAATGAGAAAATGATGACAGAATTACATTTATGGGTGAAGTATACCATTTAAGCAGCTAGGTTAGCAACATTTTATTGATAGCTCATAGTGTAGCCAACTACTTTTTAAAAGGAGAGTCTTTATTTTAACAGCTTTAAATTACGAGGAGCTTGTAGCTTGTTAAACTGCAGATTATAACTGGTTTTACCAGCAGCACTGACACAAATAACACACACTTAATATTCTGCCTGTGTTTGCAAGCCTGTGTGCATCTGACATCAAGACAGAGAATCTACTCTGGGTTAAAACTAACAAAGAAAGCCATTCAAACTGTGTGTGTGCGTGCGCGTGCGTGTGTATGTGCGAGTGTGTGTGCGTGCAGCACAAAGGTCACACTCGTCTCCATTAATAATGAGAGTTTGATTAACATTCAGTGAGTCAAGAGAAATAAAACTCTTCAGACACACCAAACATCCAAAAAAGGATTGGGACTGAATCACAGACGTTCACACACTCCACCTAATACACCTGTCAGTGTGTGTGTGTGAGAGAGTGTGAGACAGAGAGAGAGAGATTAGACAGATTAATCTGTCTGTTAATGAGAGACTGCAGGTCAAAGGGAATTTCACTGCTGTAACAGTAACAGAGATGAGAAAAATCTTTTTAAAATATTATAGCTATATATAAATATTTATATAGAGCGCCAATGATAATGACTAGTACAGACTAAAATGTTTTACTTTATTTAAAAGGAAGGTGTCCTATTTAGATAATTATGGGGCCCGTTAAAGACTAATTTCAAAAGAGATAAACAAGAAAACACACGACCGCATTACACGTTGTGGCTTCTTCACATGTGTCATTATGAACAAGATTCCTTTCATTGTCAAACTGGGTGACTTCACAATCCACACACACACACACACCTGTGTCTGCACCTCAGAATCTAATCCAGTGACTCACAACCTATTTAAAAACAATTCTCTCTCTCACTCACACACACACACCACAACTTTGGCAGTCTGACTTAATCCATTCAGCCTGAACGGAGCACAATCCACTGACCACACACAAACACACACACACACATTTGTTTCACTATATCAGTGAGCTCATCTCATTGACTTCCAATATTTTTCTATCAGGTTAATATTTTTTTTTTATCTCCTAATCCAACCCCTAAATCAATCCTCACAGAAACCTCTGCACATCATTAGATTTAATCACAAACATCATCTGGACCAGTGATTCAAAACAAGGTGTCCAGGGAACACTAGAGGGCCTCAGCAAACTTCACAGAGGACTTAAAATGAACAAACCATCAATTAAAATAAGCCAAAACAACTAAAAATCTAGATATTTATTTTTCTTGATCACACAAGCAGGTATTTGAAGACAGTGAGGTGCAACCACTCTATGTGTCAGAGCGCTATTGAATCTGATAAGATGATACATATTTTTTATTATTATTATTTTATTTTTTTAAGTATAAGAACCACTGTTCCCAATGTCCTGAAAAACCTGCATAAGATGGTCTAATTTTAAAAGTGTGATTTCTGGACATGGAAAACTTGAGAACTACTGCTCGGGACCATTTATATGACTTTTGAACTAGTGAAGTCACTTGTCATGATATTTTACTATATTAGTGAGGACATTTGGCCCTTAACCCTGTAAAGCCTGACCTATGAAATAATGGTTTAATAATAATTTTAGATTTTTTTTAATGGAACAGTTCTTTGAACCTTTAGACAAAAATTTTAAAAAGAAAAAAGAAAAAAAGGTTTGCACTGTGTGTGTGTGTGTTTTACTGAATATCATATTGATACATCAGGCGTTTGCTACTCATATAGCAAGATAGTGAGAATATGGTCGCTCAAACTCAAGGGGGAAAAACAGCTCAATTTTATTCAGAGGCACAAACTGAGCAAAAATATGCAATTTAGTGCAGACGCTGATATTTATATGGACAAAATGTAGTAAGAAGAAATTCTGAGGCTTGTAATGTAAATCAATTAGATCTTTATAACAGAATAGCAGATACTTTCATAAAATGCACATAAATCTCAGTCATCACTCTATATTAGGGCTGCACGATTTATCGCACAATACAAAAAATAACACTGAACTTAAACACGATTATCGCTTAAACGCGATTCTTAGTGCGATTATGAATCCGCAAAGGCTGCTTTTTTTTTTATGCGCGGCTTGTCAATGAAGTACGGCTCCAAATGCTAATCCATCTGAAAGCACTGCGAGTCTGAGTCGCTTATAATGTACATTTGATAAATCAACACACGTCAAACAGCTTTCCAGAAGTATTTATTAACAACTTGTCCAACAAAAGACAACATTTAATAACATGTTTTTACTCCAAACTCACTTCATAAAGACAGTTGAGCGTCCTTCTGTGAGACGCTAAGGCTTCTTACACAGAATAAGGCAGTCGTGTGTTTACTGGTCATGTTTAATCAAAGTGATCCAATCCTTTTTTCCAATCTCTTTGCCAAATCGCGTGCGGTTTAATCGTGATAAATCGTGCAGCCCTACTGCCCATAATATGTCTTAGTAAGATGATATTTAAATGCTTAGTTTTATGATCAAAGCTCTGTAGTTTTAAAACATAATGCAATGCAATACAAAGATGATTGAGAGATGAACAAATAAACCTTCCTCAAAAACAATATTAAATTATTCTTATGATTACTACTTAAAAAATATGTAAAGGTTTCATAGTAAAAAGACATGTGAACCACAAGCTGAAGGGATGTTTTTATAATTATACTAAAAGATTTTTACTTGCTAAAAAATTATAAACTATCAATCAGATGACAGAAGGACTGTAGTAGATTGTGTGCAACAGGTTTTTCAGCAGTTTTGATCATGTTGATCATTTAGAGGCCTTAGAAACGTAGGCTTTACAGGGTAAGCATAGACAAATCTGTATAAGAGTGTTCAGCTCAGAGACACTGGACACACATAACTGAACATCACACTCCTCACACAAACATTTGACACATTTCTGCTGTCACAATCTTTGACACTGAACAAACTTTCAACAGTCACTGAGTTAAAATGAACAATGAGGAGTTTAACTGGCCTTCAGATCTTTGTAGATGTATAGATACTGTTAGACAGTCATTTACACTGAACTCATTTGCCTTTAATAGATATTTTAATAGATTTTCTTTATCAGGGCCTGAATTTCAGCTTGGGATTGTGGGTATTGCGCATAATTCTATGTATTCCTGCAGGTAGTGTGATTATAAAGCAGGATAAAGCCCTTGCACCCCCTACAAATAACAAAAAAAAACCACCTACAAAAAAACCACCCAAAAAAGTCACCTAAGGGGGGATTTCCCCTCATTTTCTGAAACGAAATCCAGGCTGTTTATGAGCTGCACAAGTGGTCATCATAACCACACTACAGTGCATTACATCATTTCAGTTTATATGCAAAACCATCTGTCAGTGGGGTAGAACAGCCTGTGATTGGCTGAAGTAGTTTGTGTTGGTTTCTCATTATCCAATCACAATGTCTGAAACTGAATGCAAGAACACAGGGTTTTATGGATCTATATGTGTTTAAATCTACGAATCCTGATCTCATTTACAACATAACGTGACAGTAAAACATGAGTAAGAGCAAGAGGGTAAACCCTGACTTCCTGTCGTTATAACAGTTACTTCCTGAAACAACACAAAGACGCGTTTCTAAGAAAACATTCGAACAAACAGCATCATACACACACGCGACTGAGTCAGCAGGAGCTCTGACTGCTGCAACTATGAACTTTATGATCAACAAACAACAAACTTTTCCTTAAAACAACAGATGTATTAAGCAAGGATGCATTCAGTTAATCAACAGTAAATATATTTATAAATGTTACAAAAAGTTTTCAATTTCAAATAATGCTGTTCTTTTTTAACTTTCTATTCATCAAAGAATCCTGAAAAAATGTATCACGGTTTTAACAAATTAAGCAGCACAACTGTTTTCAACTTTGATAATAATCAGAAATTTTTCTTGAGCAGCAAATCAGCATATTAGAATGATTTCTGAAGGATCATGTGACACTGAAGACTGGAGTAATGATGCTGAAAATTCAGCTTTGAACACTGGAATAAATTACACTTTACTATATAATTCACACAGAAAACAGCTATTTTTAAATATTTCACAATATTACTGTTTTTACTATATTTTTGATAAAAAATAAATAAATGCAGCCTTGATGAACAGAAGAGACTTCTTTCAAAAACACACATATACTGTATAAGAGGTAAAAATGTAAGGTTTCCGCCATGAATTTTTAAAAAAAAGTAAGATATAAACTCACAATTGTGAGCTATAAAGTCAGAATTGTGTGATATGAAGTCAGATTTGTGAAACAAGGTCAAAATTGTGCGATATAATTATAAAGTCAGAATTGAGAGTTATAAAGTCAAAATTGCATGATATAAACTCAATTCTGAGAAAATTCTGAGGTGCGACGTAAGTGTTTTTTGCTAGTTTCAGCCCGACACAGTTATCATTTTCACATCCAGCCACGTTGTTTAAATAGCAAATGCACTCGCGCCCATCTGTGCACCCATGGGCGTACTGGTCGGAAAATGAGGTGTGCTCAGGTGCATTGTTGGCGTGTTGCTATTTTGAGGCTACTAAAAACGACTGTGCCATTGACCAACTGAAAGCTGGTCTAAAGTCAAAGGCGCAGTGTTTTTTGTTTTTGTTGTTGTTTTTGTTGTTATCAGTGTTATTTAAAGAGCACGTTAGTAATATGCGCCTATAGGCAGGTGCACAACAAGCGTACAATCTGCTTGTCACACACAGGGATGCGCAGCAGCACACAAACATGCCAAATATTCAAAATAAAAGTATTCCTCTCTGGAGAAGCATTCAGTCTAAAAGAATGGAAGATGAGACTCTGATTGGTTTATTGCACGTTATGGCCAAAACACGCCCATGACTCATTAAGAGACTAGGTACAACCCTTTCAGACCATGCGCCTGGTGCGCCGACCCCTTCTTCCATCGTTAAACTAACAAAAGTGGATTCGGACACACCCTAAGTGCACCTGCGCCGTGCGCTTTAGACCGTGTGCTTAGATCGTTAAAATCAAGCCCAATGACTGTTCTGTGATGACCTTGAGTTCAATTCCAGCAAACATTAAGATATTTCTACCACTATAACATTTTCTTCACATGTACTTTCAGTTCTTTTCTTTTCTTCCGTTTCCCACAATGAATCTCTCTTTCTCTCGACATTGTGTGGCTCAGTCACCTCAGCTGCACTTCCTGTCAACTAAATATGAACAATGTCTTGTTTTAAGCAAATGCCACCAATAATGGCTAAGAAAAGTTCTCTTTTTCACAGTAAAGTGACAGTCTGAATGCAGAGGCCCCTGCATTCTTCTGTGAATGATGCTGTTGTTTTATGAGAGGAGGCTTCAGAGGCGTTTCCCAGACAGCATCTGAATTACATCACGGGGCGTCTGAGAATGTGATCTGATTTTCAAGAGCTACAAACACTTATTCTTCTTCTAAGAATGTGTTGTTATTCTCCTTGTTCTCTGGCATATGAGGTAAACACTCATAAACAGAAGTGGGCGGCAGTTCTGAATCAGCAGTCATGTTTTCCTGGACATCTGTCGGATGGAGAACAGGATACGGAACAGAACGAGCTCTCAGATCTCTGAAGAAAACATGCTCAAAAACATCTCTCCTCCTCCGTCAACCTGACAGTCTGGATTTAGTAGCTTATGTCAATCAGTGAGTCGGATGAGTTTATCAAACTGGTTTGTGATTGTGATCAGAAATTGGAGGCAGTGAAGCCTGTTGAATTGAGCCTATTTGAGCGTCTCTTATCTTCAGCATCAGACAGAGCGACTCTTCCTCCTGTCAGCATTAAAGTAAGGAGTAAACACTCAAAGTGTACCATTAGCGTATTAAAAAGCACAAACAAAGCTGTGCTGCACCATCTAAATGCTTGAAAAATGTTCCACAATTTAAATTATCACTCATTAAGCACCAAAGGAGAGTAAAAAGTAGCTCTGAAGAGTAAAAATACATAAAACTACCTTTCAAGTGATTTGAAAAAAGTCTCTTCTGCTCATCAAGGCTGCATTTATCTGATTGTTGACATGATAATCGTAATCGAATTGAATCGTGAGACCAGTGACGATTCACATCCCTAATATTTTCTATATATACACACATATATGGCGGACATGACTGGAGACATACATACACACACATACATACATATATATATATATAGTTTCATTACCAGTAAATATACATTTTTGCCTTGGCTGGTAAAGCATTAGTTTGGAAGAACGAACCACAAGCACTCATGTCTCCAGTCATGTCTGACAGCAGTGTGCAGCAGTGCATGAGTGTGATGCAGTTTTCCACCTGACCTTTCAAATGCACATGAGACGGTTCTCAAACATCAACGTTAACACCTTTGTTCGCTGCAGAAGCACCTGTCTGTCCTGAGGGGGCAAACTCAGCTGTAATGCAGATTCATGTCAGTGTTTTTATACAAACATACTGTTCAGTGAGTCAATGTGTTCCTAAACAAACCATGAGCGCCATCAAGATGAGCAACATTACAGCTGTCAGGGGACATTCGTCAGTAAAGAGAAAAACTGGACGCATTAGTGCGTGGCATCATTTACGCTGGCAAAAAAATCTATTTGTAGTTACAGC
Source organism: Anabarilius grahami (assembly GCA_003731715.1). Taxonomy (NCBI): domain Eukaryota; kingdom Metazoa; phylum Chordata; class Actinopteri; order Cypriniformes; family Xenocyprididae; genus Anabarilius; species Anabarilius grahami. Next base: position 546,405 of record RJVU01052173.1, read on the forward strand.
TGCAATATACATAAAATTATCTCAATATTGTTTAGACTTCTGACAATATTTAACATATCTGCAATATATTTAAGTATTAGCTCTTGTACACTGCATGTTGCAAAAGTGTGACAAAAACCAAATAGATTCAAAATATTTAAAGCAAGTATTAATAGTAAAAAAAATGTCTTCCACACTGATTCTAACTAAATGAACACAAGGAACACATATATTTCATCTAAATACATCAGTGTAATAATAAACCATAATATTTAGCAATATTTTTTTTAAACATTTTAAGATATGGAATGTCCTGTATTTCGAGTGATGCTGCAAGTAAGTTGTTGTTGAGTCAGTGTTTTGAATCGATGCACCGACATGGAAAGTTCAAAAAATTCCTTCCAAACATTACTGGCATTGTTGCCACTGAGATATTAATTAAAGAAGAGTCTTAGGGGCCGTTTACACGACACTGTAAAACGGAGAACTTTTAATGCGTTTTGCCCGTTCATTTACACAACAGCATTTTTGAGGAAACGCAAACTTTTGAAAACGGGCTTCAAACTGTACGTTTTTGAATAGTCTCTGTGTAAACTACAAAATCACGCATTTTTGAAAGCGGTGACATCATGTGTATTCTGTGTTCAGTCTATAGGCGCGTAGTGACATCACCAACTACTGGCCTGATAGCGAAGTACAGCATTTTTAGTCGTTTTCACGGATTCGTGTCAAAGGGAATCGTTTTGCAAAAAACGCAAAGGAAAGACTTTTCTGTTTTAGTATGTTATTTTCGTGTAAATGTGCACCAAGTGCATAAGTTCAAAAGTTTGGGGTGGGTATGAATTTTTTTTTTTAAGACATCTCTCCTGCTCACTGAGGAATGGATGCATTTATTTGATCAAAAATACAATAAAAACAGTAATATTGTGAAATATTATTCCAATTTAAAATAACTATTTTAAATCAATTTGAATATATTTTCAAACGTAATTTATTCCTGGGATCAAAGCTGATTTTACAGCATCATTACTCCAGTCTTTAGTGTCACGTGATCCTTCAAAAATCATTCTAATATGCTGATTATATCTAATATGTGAATATGCTTTAAAGGTGGTACAAAGGTTCTTTTCGTCGACTGAGTTTTTGAAATGAGCGCATGCTTAAGAACAGCCCCCCTCCTTCACAGCTCATTTCAAGTGAACGCCTCCCAAAACTCGTGCACGAGTATTGGAACACGAGTGTTTACCACCGGCATTCGCTGTGTTATTAAGCCGGGCACACATTTAACGACTAGCTAAAACATTCTAAGACTATGCTCAACATACAGCGATTGTTTCCTGCTCCTGAAGCAGATTTATATACTTTCACATGGAATTTGAACACCGACTGTAATCGCAGACTGAACGCAACTGGCTCTGACTGGACGCGTTTGAGCGCGATCAGTCATAAGTATCAATTTACATTCATAATCGGCCTTACAATCGTTAACTGAAAGCCGCGCACACACTTAGTGGATTCATTATGTCGGACTCACCGCAGGTAACTCATAATCTGCAGTTGTTACTCCTGTCTCCTGACAAAAACATTGCATGCGGCGCCTGTGGAGTGTGGAAAGTTACTGGAGCGCGCAGCCGCGCGTCTCTCACAAGGAACGTCATGGCAGTGATTGACAAGCCAGAGGGCCAATCGTTTACGCGATGATCGCGTAAACGATTGGCTGATGTTTTTAAGGCCCTACCTCGTGCACAGATGATGTATATTAATAATATTCCTTTCAGTGCACCTAATAAATAGTCTTTTATCAGTTAGTAAAGACAGTTTCAAGTAATATTGCAAAAATGTATAAAACAAAACATCCTCTTTAGCACCTTTAATATGCTGATTTTCTGCTCAAGAAACATTTCTGATTATCATCAATGTTGGAAATGGTTGTGCTGCTTTAGATTTCTCTGGAAACCAATATAAACCAAGAAATGAATAGAAAGTTCAAAAGAACAGCATTTATTTGAAATGTTGTAACATCAAACATTTCTTAACTGTCACTTTTGATCAATTTAATGCATCCTTGAATAAAAATATTAATTTATTAAAAAAAAAAAAAAAAAATCTTACTGACCCCAAACTTTTGAAAAAGGTTTTGAACTGTTGAATGTGTCTTTCATCTTTGACAGTGTCTGGTTATTTTTAGTATTCTGATAACTAAGTGTAACACCAAACACTTCCTGTTGAGCAAACACAGCTATCGCCAACATTTGAACTTTTGATGAATAACTGCTCCGCTTTAGACGCCACACTGATATGAAATCTAAATTATGTCGCAATGTGTCGCATTGTGTGCTTATGATCTCTGGGGAAGATCTGTAAGCGTAACTAGCAGGTTTAGGCAGGGGAAGAGAATATGACATCATCAAACAGAGACACTGGACTGTGGTGTCTCTCTGCGGGGGACAGATGTAAGCGACGTCCTGCGGACATTCAGACACTGATCCAATCTCCCTCACAGAGATGACTTCCATACAAAAACACGACCTTCCCCTCATTATGGAAAAACACCAGCGGCAGGTGTGTGTGTTTGACATCCTTGCTGAAGGGAGAGCATGAAAGCATTGAGAGGGCAGATATGAGACAAGGACGCTCCGCTCCAGACCCGAAGCACAAAAACTGTTCCACTCAGCTGAGCACACTTTCAAATGAACTCTCTCTCCTTGTGCCAGCATCTGACCATGACATCACTGTGATAAAATGGAAATTCTGGACTTTAAGACCTTTCTGAAATCGATCAGGAGAGCTAAATGAACTAACAGAGCAAACATTTACATCGTCTAAACTCCAGACACAACACAAGGCCTCCAGTAATACAAACTCAGCTTTGAGAAAAGCATTTATTTAGGGCCATATGAAATGTTTCATTTTTTCCCAAATTCTGTATTTTCAGTTTTTTTTACACTGCAGGTCTTAACGCCCAATTCTCATTTGTTGACTATATCCGATTTTTTTAATGACCATCTTTTAAAAGTGACCCATATCCAAGATCTGCGTTTACTACACACTTGGCGAAACAACCCAAGGTAGACGTCTGCCACTGAAAAGCTTAGACCGAAAAGGAAGTAAAAACGGTGTGATTTGCAATGAACGCAGACAAAATGATAATACAAGATTTTGCTCTCTGCGCCATCTTTAAAGGTCAGCAAAACATTGGTCTCTTAAGGCGGAGAAAAAGAGGAGAGCCCTTGTTGCAGCCTAGGCATTGAAAAGAGTCATGCGATCACGGTTGGTGTCCACCTGAGTCGGCATCATCCGCCACCATCGCTTTTTCAATGACGTATGACTCGCATTGACAGGAGAATATCCGATCTGTCCGCTTACGCAAATGCACGTATCCGATTTATATCAGATTTATTTTCACATATGAATAAGGTCTGAAACTGATCTGAGAATATCGGATACCATGTGCTTTTTCTTGCTTACACGTTCGTGGGTCGTATTCAATCTGTGCCACATGGAAGGGAAAAAAAAATCGGAATTGGGTCACTTGAACCATGTAATGTAAATGCGGCCTAAGACAGTAGAATACTATGTTTACTACGGAATCTATCAAAGATAAAAGTTGGGACTATAATAACCAGACCTGTTCCCACATGCACCAAACGTGTTGGTGAAATAATGAGCATGAAGATGAGAAACACTTTTCTCAGGATAATGACATTTAGGCTGCATTACAAACCAGTGCAAACCAGACAGCTCTGCAGCTTTGGATCCGACACTTCACCATTTGCCCCATGTCAAAGTTCAAATAAAAACAACAAATCAGACTGGCATGCTGAAATAATTAGGAAAACAGCTGCCCATCACTATACTAGAAAACTGGAATAATTCAACTCCAAAAACTTGGAGACACACATGCTTATAAACATTAACCAGCAAAATACCAGAGTCAATAGAGCTATTATTCAAATAAAGCCACCAGCGTCATCACAAAACAATCCACACAGTTTGAATGAGAACTCTTACTAATGTATAATGGTTAACTGTAGTAACTATGGTATTTTGGTGGTAATTATTGTTTCCATGACCATGGTAAATGTTAATAAGCTGCTTCTACCAGACAGAAACAGCACACGTTCACACACAGTGATGGTTTACGGTTTCCTCCCATCACAGTGTCTAGAGTTTCACTATAAACACACCAGGTGCGTTTGGGAGTCTATGGAAACATGGTCTGATGATGGAATATCAGTTTCCACTCAGAACGAGGGCTTGTTTGGATTAGCATGGTACCATCTTACTATATTCTGCATTAATACCCCACTACATTTGACAAAATGTGCAGTTTGCAATCATAACATACTACATGCGGTACTGTGTCTCCCACAATACAATGCACTCAACTTGACCTTTCATTTCCAGTGTGATAAAAGCTGTCTGACTGACGAACACTAAAAGAAGACACATTAACAGGTATGTAATATAAAGACATTCCCTTAAATACATCCTCCTTATTGGCATTGTACTTTGACCTCTATGTACAGTACAGTCCAAAAATTTGGAACCACTAAGATTTTTAATGTTTTTAAAAGAAGTTTCGTCTGCTCACCAAGGCTACATTTATTTAATTAAAAATACAGTAAAAAACAGTAATATTGTGAAATATTATTACAATTTAAAATAACTGTGTACTATTTAAATATATTTGACAAAGTAATTTATTCCTGTGATGCAAAGCTGAATTTTCAGCATCGTTACTCCAGTCTTCAGTGTCACATGATCCTTCAGAAATCATTCTAATATGCTGATTTGCTGCTCAATAAACATTTATGATTATTTTCAATGTTGAAAACAGTTGTGTACTTTTTTTTTCTGGATTCCTTGATGAATAGAAAGTTCAAAAGAACAGCATTTATCTGAAATACAAAGCTTCTGTAGCATTATACACTACCGTTCAAAAGTTTGGGGTCAGTAAGAATTTTTATTTTTATTTTTTTGAAAAGAAATTAAAGAAATGAATACTTTTATTCAGCAAGGATGCATTAAATCAATCAAAAGTGGCAGTAAAGACATTTATAATGTTACAAAAGATTAGATTTCAGATAAACACTGTTCTTTTGAACTTTCTATTCATCAAATAATCCTGAAAAAAAATATTGTACACAAATATTTTGTACAATTGTACACATTAAATGTTTCTTGAGCAGCAGATCAGCATATTAGAATGATTTCTGAAGGATCATGTGACACTGAAGACTGGAGTAATGATGCTGAAAATTCAGCTTTGCATCACAGGAATAAATTACTTTGTCAAATATATTTAAATAGTACACAGTTATTTTAAATTGTAATAATATTTCACAATATTACTGTTTTTTACTGTATTTTTAATTAAATAAATGTAGCCTTGGTGAGCAGACGAAACTTCTTTTAAAAACATTAAAAATCTTAGTGGTTCCAAACTTTTGGACTGTATATGACGTACTAAAAACAACTGCAAAAAAATGATTCAGGTGTTGAATAAAAAAAATACAACCTTACCACAAAGAACAACTTACATTTGCTTACTCATACTTTTGCACACTATAGTATAGAGAAATGTACATAAACGCATGTATGGAAGCCTATTTCCGCCACATAAGATCATTAAGCAGATCTCAGAATTTCATTTTTGAGTGAACTATCCCTTTAATTATGACATGAAAAGTCAAAGTATGACATACTAAGTAGTATGAGATAAAAAGTTTGAAATTATAATTATTTTTATATCATAATTTCATATTTCAAGTCCATCTCATGATGACTTATGTCATAATTATGATTTACCAAAGCCTGATTTTATTTTCTTATGTCCTGGAAATGGGCTTCCACAAATATGTGAAGGCGTGGGAATGAAGTGGAACTACATACACTTAACAGTATATACTGTGCAGAATGCATTCCATTCTAAACAGTCGAGATGAAGAGACACTCGTGGGCGTGGCTTGAGACTTCACGCGGGGGGGCGCTCGAGTCCCCTCCCACCGCACAAGCTCTTTTATGACGACACAGAATTCCCTCATTCGCGCTTTTCCAGTTCCACGACTTCCGAGAGTGTCTGTGGGAGTTCTACTGTTATTTACCCAAAGGCAATAAAATTCCTGTGACCGAAACTGCTCTGTAATCTATGCAGATGTGCGAGTGACAGCACGCAGCGCCAAAATGAAACTATGTTGCACTCAAACCGCTCTTTGACTGAAAGAACGTTACACTTCAAAAGCTTTTCAGATGAAAAAAGTCACACGTCAAAATGGACCGTTGCTGCAGTCAGAATGCAACATTGTAGCACTTCACTAAAACAACGTTCGTGAAACAATGCTGCATGTCGCGATACTTTTGTGGTAGTACCATATGGAATATTTCAAACAAAGTGTGATATTTACATGGAATTCCAGGGCACTTTTAAGAATACTATGGTATTACCATTGTACAGGTCAGAAGTGACAGCTCTCAGCACAGCCCCCTGACCTAACTCCACATTCCTGAGCTGAAAGATCTTCAGAACCACAGGGAACAGAGTGATTCTTCAAAACAAACTTCCTCATAAGAGATGAGGACGTTCCGCGCGAGCTGCAACACCTCAAAACTTCCCAAACGTAAGAGTCGTTTAATTGTAAACGACCTCAAGGATAATACACTTTTAAACATTTAACAAACAGCCATATTCAAGAATAAATCTATCCAAACACGCCCTGAAGCTTCACTGCAGTACTGACAGTAAACTCACACGATAAGAACATGACACTTACAAACTTCTTCTTTCCGTCTCCTTCTTCATAGTTCTTCTTGCTTTTCTTCTCCTTGTCTTTCCCACTTTTGGGAGCACCGGCTGATGCTGAGTTTGGATCCATTGTTGTTCTATTAAAAAACGTATATTCCCCAAAAGTGCAGTGCTGTTTCCTCACACACTCGCGGTCTCTGTCAGCCTCTCAGGGCGTCTTAACCCGCGGCCTGCTGTTGCCGCGCGCCGCCGGCCTGCGCTCGTCCTCCGGCACAAAGGAAAAGGAGGGAAGTTTGAACCCTGAATCTTGAAGCCCAGATCACAGATGCGTTCTTTAATACGGATGCTTTTCTACGCGCCCTGATGATAACGCGCTGATCTCGGGGCAAATGTCTCTGGAGTCCGCGCGCGTGTTTTGGCGCAAGTTTGTCTCGATCTCGAATAAACAAACCACGCGTTAAGTCTCTAAACCTATCAATCTCAGCTGTCAATCTATAGAGCTGTCATTAATACCGCCGGCGATTGATATAAAGTCCTTGTGCTTCATGGTAAAGACTTCGGATTCAAAGAACAGCCATGAGCAGATCAGCTGAAGTTTTCCGCTTTCTCTCTCTCTCTCTTCCTGTGTGTGTTGGGCAGGTCAGGTGGGAGGAGCCATCATGCGCACACACACACACACCTGAGTCACATCACACACACAGACACAGACACAGGTAGACAAACACTGACACCTCAGCTACAATCACGTTCTGTATAAAAATGATAAATGTTATACAAAAGTTACTTGTTTTAGCTAAATAATAGCATAATACACAAATTGTTTTGATAGCAACAATAGCACATTGAATGATACAATTAGACTTCCTCATAATGGAGTATTTAGATGTTAAAACTGACTTCCTTAGAGGGTTTATTTTTCATAGATTCAGTTCTGATAACATCATTATGAATAGCTCTTTTTGCAGATGTAAGTTTGCTTCACACATTGCATAATGTCTGTCCATAGTGTCTATTATTGCATATGTCCAGAATATTGTCTGTCATATCCATATGTCTCTCATTTTACACTATTGCCAATATGTTAGCAACCACCACAAGTACCCTAGCAACCACATAGCAACACTTTAGCAACCTCCTAGTAACCACCAGAATACCCTAGCAACTGCATAGCAACACCCTAGCAACCACCCAGAGTAACCTAGCAACTGCATAGCAACACCCTAGCAACCATAAAGAATAACAATCTGTTTTTCTGATAGACTGTATGGCCTTCAAAACCTTCAAGCTTTAAAACTACTTCAAACTGTCTGGTCAGGCTTTCTCTCAAGCCAACATCAAAGTTTTGTTTTGTTGTTTTATCTGGTTTGTTTTGCTATTGTAAGAATGAACTTCTGGGAAAGGTTTATGGTTTATGGTATATGTTCTTGATATTTCTCAGTTTATTCATGATATTCTTGTTTTTATACATTATAATAAAGAAAAATCACTTTTTTTTTTCAATTGTATAGGCTACAGGTTACTTTTATCCAAATATTATGTCCAGATGAGTAGATGTAAATGTATTTGTTTGTTAGTTAGTTAGAAATTAATTTATGTGAATTTATTTATTTATGTAATTTAAAAATTAAGTATCATTTATTTCCTTTGCCAACTTTTCTTACACCCGGCATATTATATAGTGCAGTCTATTGACACTCCTGATCTAATCAATACAACTGAAATCAATAAATCTGGAAAAAATGGTACAAAAGCTGTCACTGTGATGGTAACTTTTAAATATAATAATATGCACCTTAAGTACTTATTTTGGTACCAATATGTACATTTCAAGCAGTAATATGCACTTTTTAGGCACAAAGGTGTACCTTTTGAAAGGGCACCGCACCAGTGACACCTTTTGTGCCTTTTTTTCTGAGAGTGTTGGATGGGATCAGGTTTCTAATTCACTAACCCTTGTTTTATGTCTTAGCGAAGCGCGCCGCCTGCTGGTCAGAAGATGAGCATCCGCTGCAGTGGGTGCGCGTGAGCGCGCGTGTTTGTTTCATGTGGATTGAACAGCAGGGAAAACAGTTTTAATTAGACTCGTTTCAGATTTGTCCCATTAAAAGGTTAAAGCAGAACGGATCGTGATGAATCCATACTGGTTAAGACACATTAAGAGTCGTTTCACTTTGCTCATCTTTCCAATGTCATTAACTTTAATGGCAGACTTAAGGAACACTGGAGAGAAGCTGCTGAGAGTTGACTCAATCAGTGTTATTCAGCGGTGTGTGTAATTAACAGGCCTCGGACGGTTATGTCGGAAAAAGGAAAGGCTCTAATTCTCTGCATCCATTTCTCTCTTTAAGCAATGCACAATATTTCCTCAAGCTCTGCAGAAATCGGTCTGATATTGTCCTCAGTCGTCACGGCATGATTCGTTGTAAATGTGCTGACTCAACCCAACCCAGTTTCACACTGAGTCATTATTATCTACAGCGCACTCTCCAATTTACTCAGAGCTCTCGTCCAAATCCCACCAGCGCGCGAAACCCACAGAAACATCCGAGGCTCCTGACACTGAAGGACAGACTTTATGCGAATGATGGTTTGTTGTGAAGTAATAAGAACATTCTCTGTCATACATTTATATTGTTCTTTATGAACCTATAGATTAACCTAAAGACTGACAGTAAAAAAAATATGATTTAGTCTCTTTAGGAAGCAGTTTCTAAGTTGAACTGTTCTGTTTCAAATAAATTCAGTTCTTTTCTTCAAAGAATCCACAAAAATATTCCACAGAACAACTGTTTTCAACATTGATAATAATCAGAAATGTTTCTTGAGCATCAAATCAGCATATTAGATCACGTGACACTGAAGACTGGAGAAATTATGCTGAAAATGTAGCTTTAATCACAGGAATAAATTACATTTTAATTTATAATATTTTTTCACAATATTACTGTTTTACTGTATTTTTGATCAGATAAATGCAGCTTTGGTGAGCAGGAGAGACTTCTTTATCAGTTATTAACCTGAACTGATATTCATTTAAATATATACACAGATGTGGTCAGAATTATTGGCAGCCTTGGTAAATATGATCAAAGATGACTGTAAAAATAAATCTGCATTGTTTATCCTTTTGATCTTTAATTCATAAAATTAGCAAAAATCTAACCTTTCATTGAAGGAAAAGAATTAAAAGTGGGGGGAAAATCACATTATGAAATAAATGTTTTTCTCCAAAATATGTTGGCCACAATTATTGGCACCCCTAGAATTTTTTATGAGTAAAATATCTCTGAAGTATATTCCCATTCATATTTACATTTTTTTAGCACACCAGGGTGATCATGAACATGAAACTGTCCAGCCATGACTTCCTGTTCCACAGGAGTATAAACATGAGGAAACACAAAGGCCAAATTCATTCATCACAATGAGTAAATCCAAAGAATATAGTTCTGATGTGCAGCAAAAGTTTGTTGAGCTTCACAAAATAGAAAGTGGCTGTAGCATTGAAAATCCCCATTTCCACCATCAGGGCAATAATTAAGAAGTTCCAATCAACTAAAGATGTTACAAATCTGCCTGGAAGAGGACGTGTGTCTAAATCGTACTAATGCGCGGTGAGGAGGAAAGTTTGAGTGGCCAAAGACTCTCCAAGGATCACAGCTGGAGAATTGCAGAGATTAGTTGAGTCTTGAGTCTCAGAAAGCCTAAAATAAATTATCAAAAGCACCTACATCCCCACAAGTTGTTCGGGAGGGTTTCAAGAAAAATCCTCTTCTCTCATTCAGAAACAATCTCCAGCATATTCAGTTGTCAGACAAGACTGGAACTTCAAACGGGACCGGCTTCTATGGTCAGATGAAACTAAAAAAAATTGCTTTTTGGCAGCAAACCCACCAGATGGGTTTGGTGCACACATGGATAAAATGTATCCCATGCCCACGGTTAAATATACTGCTGGATCTTTAATGTTGTGGGCCTATTTTTCTGCTGGAGGTCCTGGACATCTTGTTCAGATACATGGTATCATGGATTCTATCAAATACCAACAGATAAAAAATCAAAACCTGACCGCTTCTGCTAGAAATCCAATAATGGGCCGTGGTTGGATCTTCCATCAGGACAATGATCCAAAACAAACATCAAAACCAACACAAAAATGTGTCACTGAGCACAAAATGAAGCTTCTGCCATGGCCATCCCAGTCCCCTGACCTGAACCCTAAAGAAAATGAGTGGAGTGAACTGAAGAGAAGAAGCACCAACATGGAGCTGGGAATCTGAAGGATCTGGAGAGATTCTGCATGAAGGAATGGTCTCTGATCTCTTGTCAGGTGTTCTCCAAACTCATCAGGCATTATAGGTGAAGACTCAGAGCTGTTATCTTGGCAAAAGGAGGTTGCAAAAAGTATTGAGTAAAAGAGTGCCAATAACTGTGGCCACCGTATTTTGGAGAAAAACATTTATTTCATAATGTGATTTTCCTCCCACTTTCAATTCTTTTCCTTCAATGAAAGGTTAGATTTTTTGCTAATTTTATGAATTGAAGATCAAAAGGATAAACATATATATATATAATTAACTTTAATAACCAGAAAGGTTACATTATACATCATTATCAAATACTTTTTTAACAAATTAATGTGTTGACAGCATTCAAGCTTGTCCATTTAACCATGTTACTAAAGTTATTATAAAATTTGTCAAGTTTAATTCTTTAGTTAATGACAAATATAAGTTTAAATTTAATTAGCACCCGTATTTACCAACGAGTGCTAATTAAATTTAAACCTGTATCCCTGTTTTTTGTATCCTGTTACCCATTCTAAAAATTAATAAATTTATTTCATTTGAATGTCATGTTTAGTGCTATAAAATAATAAAACATAAACTAGGATTTTAAACTATTCTGGTAGTAGGGGTAAAATAGCAAATTTAATAACTAATAAATAACAAACTGTTCATGTGACATTTAGTTTGACCTCCTGAGAAGAATGAACATTTTCTGAAAGATAAACAATTTCTTTCAAAGGCCCTTAAAGAAATCTTTTTAAGGGTTTAAGCCCTTGTTCCCTTTAGTTTAAAGTTTCCTTTAGATGTTCTGGGGACATTTTTCAGCAAAGTTGTCCTCAAAAGTGTGGCTAGGTCAGAAACTCTCTCTCTCTCTCTCTCTCTCTCTCTCTCTCTCTCACACACACACACACACATACACACGTTGGGTTTCCATGTTTTATGGGGACTTTCCATAGACATAATGATTTTTATACTGTACAAACTGTATATTCTATCCCCTAACCCTAAACCTACCCATCACAGAAAACTTTCTGCATTTTTACATTTTCAAAAAACATCACTTAATATGATTTATAAGCCCACAAGGACAAGGATTTCTGGTATTGCCATCCTTGTGGGGACATTTTGTGCTCATAACGCAGACTTTACCAGGACTCACCCACTCCCCCTCCCCCCCACACACTGTTATTTGAGGACTGTATCCTATTAAACCTCAAAACAGTTGGATATTTCTGTCAAGGCCATTTGTTTCTTTCAGTCTTTGTGAGCTGCTCGGGCTCTTGAGAAGAGAGACACATCCATTTGTCTTGGTTTCATATTATGGGGCCCGCCGTCTCTCTCTTATCGAGTCGCACCTGATTCTCTGCGTCTGTCATCACGGCTTTGGTGCATCGGATGCGGATTAAGACAGATATCAGATTGATTTATATCTCAGCTGGCGCTGCTGTCTTACGTAACTTCGGGAGCATAAAATAACTGTCAGACAAACATCGATAGATGATTTCAGCTCAGCTGGGTGGAAGCCGGACTAACTACTGGTTGACTCATTTAGTTGTTGTGCTCATCCCAAGCGTTTCACAGGACACAATGGTGATGATTTAAGAGGAGTTGAACCTGAAACCCTTTAACTCAGATCTTTGAAGGAACAATTCAACCTTAAAATTAAATTCTGTCATCATTTACTCACCCAAATGACTCACTTTCTTCTGTGGAAAAATGTTCAAAACAAACCACTGTTATTTTTAACTAAGACTAAAAATAGTTTTTATTAATTGAAATAAAGCTGAAATTAAATGAAATATAAATATTAGATGAAAAACATAAACAGATTGGCAAATAACTGAATTAAATTAAGCTGAAGTTAAAATACTAAAATAACTAAAACTGAAATAGAAATTAAAAAACCTAATAAAAATGACCAACGCATGAAACAAAATTACTAAAAATAAACTAAAATACAAAAATAAAAGCTTATTCAAAACATTTAAATACTATAGTATATAAATAATGCTAAAATAACACCATAACGGTTGTTTAAGCATTGTTTTGTGTTCAGTGCAAGAAATACCTTCATTCTGGGGTGTGTTTTGCGAAAGCATTGTTAGCCAACTATGTCTATATACACACTCAAAAAAATGATATGTTGGATTTACTTAATTTTTTTATGTCAACAGGTTCCACGTAACTTGGTTATGTTGCATGTAATTAACATTATTGGTTTCAGTTAACTTAAATTTATTACATAAGGTTAACGCAATGCCATTTAGTTGAATCAGGTTAACATTCTTAATTTTGTCCAAAACCAGTACATTTAGTTATCCTAAAAAATCTGTTTATTTGATTAGTTTATATAGTGGACACGTTCAAGAACCTTTTTCACAACTTTTACAAAAACTTCACTATGTAAAGTCTCTTATTGTTAAGTGTTAGCCAGAAGACTGTTATAATCCATCTATGGCATACCCATAATAACTGTTTTTATTAATAAACAACTTTAAATGTTTCTTAGCAGGTCCTCAATCCAAGCACATGTTCTACACTTCACCACAATGGTAACCCCAAAACTATTAACATAACAGAAACTTTTAAATACCAACATAATAGAACAGTAAACATTAAAAAGTCTCTCCATTTTCTCATGTTGATAAAAACTGCTTTAAATAACACTTTATTTCAACATTTACTCTCCCAGATTGGCCCCTTTGCAAAGCATGATGGGAAGTGAAAGTCCTGTTTGATTGAGTCCTGGTTGAGTTTACTTCATTGAAACATGTTATTTTAACATGAAAATATCAAGTTAAGTCAAAAAGTAATTGTTTTAAGTCAATTTAACATGAAGCAATTAATTTTGAACCAGAAACCCAATACAATGGTGTTGAATCAAAATAATTGTTCAAATAAAGTGAACAGCATCAAAAAATCATTTTTTTGAGTGCATTTTAATCTATATATTTTAGCATGTCAACAATCAGAATGTGCAAGGGAACTCCAGAGTATGACATATGAGCAAACCGGCGATGAATCAAACATCAAATAACGCAAAATGACATGGAACAAAAACTGAAGTAGTCATTAGGTGCCATGTTTGTTACAGCAACATCTCATAGATCTCAAATAGATTAAATCAGCAGAGGTTATTACTCCTTCACCTGTGCGTGACGTCATTAATGACAGTCCTATATTGTTGAACCAATGTGGTTCAAATGACAGAGGTCCGACCATGTTACTATTGTTCGGGAAACAGTCTAGACTAGCTGGTTAGTTTCTCCAATGATGCATCGTACTATGGTAGTTAATCAGCAGGTTACATCGTTGTATGGGTAAGGAACCCCAGGTTTGGGAAAACACAAGGATGAGTAAATGATGACATGAGGATGAAGAAATTATTCCTTTAACCGCTAGACTGTAGGCTGCGTGGGCAAAGTCATTTTAAAAAAGGGTAAGATGATGAGCATGTTTCTTAAAGGGATAGTTCACCCAAACATGAAAAGTCTGTTTTCATTTACTCACCCTCATGACGTTCCAAACCCGTAAGACGTCTTCGGAACACAAATGAAGATATTTTTAATGAATTCTGAGTGATTTCTGTCCCTCTGTTGACTTCAATTTCATAAAGAGATCGTAAAACTAATCCATATGATTTGAGCGGTTTAGTCCAAATTTTCTGAAGAGACTCGATCACTTTATATGATAAACAGATTGAATTTAGGCTTTTATTCACATATAAACATGGATCAACTCACACATCAGTTGTGGTAAACGGAAGCTCAAGATGAGGTTCAATCTCGCACGTCAAGCAGGTTCAGTTGAGCTTCTGTTTATGTTCGCTGATCAATGTTTATATGTAAATAAAAGCCTAAATTAAATCTGTTCATCATATAAAGTGATCGATTCTCTTCAGAAAATGTGGACTAAACCGCTCAATTCACCGCGAGTGGTAGTTGTGTAGCTGTCTATGGAGGGACAGAAATCACTCAAGAGTTCATTAAAAATCTTCATTTGTGATCCGAAGATAAACGAAAGTCTTACGGGTTTGGAACGACATAAGTGTGAGTAATTAATGACAGAATTTTCATTTGAGGTAAATACTACCCCTTTAAGCCTCTTATTTTCTTCTTTTCATCACAACCTCATCCTACCAACCGTGATCAATATCAGCAGGGCTTTTTACACATTTTCCAGACACAGATGGTCATGAATGTGAGATTTAATCATGTTTTAACACCGTACAAGAAAATAAACTGTCTTACACAATGCACACAATTTGTGATAAACCCTATATGGACAGAAAAGGCCGTGCAGAAGTACAAAACAGTCATTATATACAGACAGATCAATGAGTTCATCTTCAATCTGGGCTGGTTCTATATTATCCACACCGCTATGTTGCAATGGCACGATCCAATCATTTCGGGCTCAAATCGGTCATTTGTAGGAGCTGCGGGCCTCTCGCAGTGAGCGATCGTAAGGCATGGATGCAAAGAAAGAGTTCCTCAGCTGACAGTTGATGAAGAACACGATGAGGAGGACCAGCAGGAAAAGCACCAGACACATCACCACGTACGTGGCCAGGTCGGGTTTGTCGGGCTCGCCCTCTCGGAGCGCGCTCCCGCGGCCCGTGGGCTTCAGGAGGGCCGACACGCTCACGGGCCCGTGGGACACGTTCATCGGTGCCGACGTGTGCGTGTTGGTCATCAGGTCGAAGTCTCGCGCCGCTGCCGTGGAGTTCAACAGCACCTGCCTCAGCATGATGAATCTAGCGGACACTGTTAGACTGCAACAGACAAATAAACACCAGATATGGATGTTAATACTATAAGCAGCAGTCATAGTATAAACATTCTAATTGACTAAACATATTTGAAACACTCAAGCTGTTTTGCAAGTGTTGCATTTATATTTCTTATGTATATGAGATGTAGATTATTATTGCATTATATTATGTATAAGGGACACGGGGGCTAATTGTCACAAAGTCTTTATCTCAGGTTTGGAGTCAAAAGTCAAATTGTACAAATGCTTCTTTCCTTTAGCAGTGGTTTTGTTTGGTGGGTTTCCTTAATTTTTTTTTTATTTTTAATTTTTTGTGGTGAATCTTATTCTCTAAACTAAAACCTAATATCAACATATGAAGACTTCAGTTGCAAAAGCCTCTAAGTGCCATCTGAAATTTTCTTCTAAAATGAGCATTTTCATCAGGCTCCTATGTTTAGGTTCAGTAACTTTACTTTAATGGCAATAAATAAGTCATTTTCATTGCCATTAAAGTGAAAAAAAAAAAAAAAACTGACCATAAACATAGGAAACTGATAAAAATGATCATTTTAGAAGTAATTTTCAGATGGCACTTATAGGTTATTGCAATGGAACTCTTCATATGTTTGTTATATTTGTTGGCTAAACAAGTGAATAAAGTCATATTGACATAAATGAACACAAAAGTCACTACATAATAAAGGTAGATTTGAATTGAAGTGTTGAATGTGTTCTCATTATAAGTATTTTACATGCAAGGCAAGTTGTCACCTGGTTTAGTGTTGTAAATTTGTACAGTATACTTTCCACTGGCCAAAACACTGTTTTGCTAATTTATTTATTTTTGCTTTTTCATGAACTGAGTTTACAGGCCTAATTGTTCTATTGCTGAAAGCAATTTTTAATTAATTCACAGTTTACTTTTTTATTACTTCAGAAAGAATTTCATATTTCTTCTCAAACCAGTGTCAAACACATTGTGACAACATACCCCGTTATGTTCAACGTATGTTCAATGAACTGTATTTTTTATCCAGGGCAATAACGGTGTATAATAGTCCTCAAGACATACATTTTTGTGTCTGCACAGTAATTGACTTTCATAAAAATAAACCTGAACTAAAAAATAGGCTTTTAAGTGGAATAAAACATGTGACAACTTACCCCGGTGTCCTCTACATGTAACTTTGTAAATACAGGCTTTTCGAAACCATCTTTTAATACAATAAAAAACGTTTAATTTACTAAAAGTAAAAAAAAACAAACAAAAAAAAAACGTAGATATAAGAATTAAGATAAGATAAACGTTGCGCGTTATTTAAGAGGGCTCCACTCACTGTCTGTGCGCCCCGGACAGAAGGCGAGGAGGACGCGGCGCGTCGTTGCGTTCGCATACCACAAACTCCCCAAGACCACCAGACCTCCAACACACCTCAGACGGGGGCTCTGATCATCGGCACTACATCCACAGATGGCTCAAACTGTCTATCCATGTCCCACAATGTGATTTCCCATAGATTCTTGCGCCACCGGAGAGAGAGGACCTCTCCAATCACACCGACGGATCCAAATCTCTCCAAACGTCTCAATAAACGCGCAGTGAAGGGCAGTAACAGCGCAAAACGGGTCTCAGTATATCCTTGCACACAAAGAATCACTCATTTCACACACGTTTCCATGATTTGGTCTAACCAAGCTCCCGTCGCATGTTTATATCCAGGGAAAGTGGCTCTCCACAAGCGCATCCGTCATCCCCGACCTCCGGTGACGGGGGGCGATCGATCCGTTTCGGCTGGAGAGGAAGTGAACAAATTAAAGAAACATAGAAACGAAAGATAAACGAGCAGTTCTCTGTGCGCAATGGAGATGGAGACGCGTAAATCTCCCTCCCTCTCTCTCCTCAGACAGACTCTTCAATTTGAGACAAAGTGAGTGGAAGAGTTTCAGGAGGGTGCGGAATGTCTCGGAGAGGTTTTACAGGGAGAGAGAGAGAAACATGCAGCCTATCAGCTGAACCAGACATTTAAAGGGACCGTTTGAGCTGCTGATGTCATGATGAGTTCGTTCTTAGTTAAAGGCTCAGAATTGTGCGTAATATCGCATGTTGGAATATCAAATGTGTGTTAGTGTTATTGTCCCAGAAATGTAGTTGCTGTTGCTCTAGTAAAATAATTGATCCTTCTCATGCATTAGGCTATGTTGTGCTAGACATATTGCTAAAGATGGCCTTTTCTCCTCAATACAAAACAAACCTGGCATGGGATAATCTCTATAACTATTCTAACTGACCCATTCATACAAGTTTTCTTAAGAAATTAGCACTGCTGAGTGTGATGTCCAAGGAACCTCTCAATGAAGTTGCAGGTCATTGTTTAGTGTTGAAGATCATCAAGCTTATTAATATTCATATGAGTCTGAGGACACGCCCTTCTTGTGGTAATCACAATTGAAGAACATCATATCACAGCTCAGAGGTTAAACAGCTCATCAATATTCATAAGCACCTGTCTTGAATTAACTTCGCACACATTGGGGGCAATGAACGGTGCAATGAGGACAAAGTCACATTGGTTGGGTGACCCCTCTAAAGTGAACAGACGGGACGCTTGGACACGACCATAATTGTCATTTAGGCAGAAAGTGTTTATGCGGCAGTTTCATTCTATACACTACACCTTTAAAAAATAAAGCTTCTTCTTAAAGAGAAAATGAAAACTGTCATCATTTTCTCATCCTCATGCTGATATAGGGTTAGAAAATGATGACAATGAATTATTCTATCAGCATAGAATCCTCCTCATATCAAGAAGAATTGTACATTGTATAGGGCTTTTATTGTTTATGTGGTTCTTTTATATGCTTAAAGAAAGTCATTCATGTTACATTATAGGTTCTTCAGATCAGTGTTTTGGTTTCTGGGCTTTTTAAAACACCAGTACACTTAAGAAAACTCATCTTTAAGAGAACCATGCTTCAAACCCTCATCTTGCAATTTGCATAAAACTAAAGTCCTTTAAGAGTCTGTGTGTAGAAGACAAAAGTTTTCTTATGCCTCTCAATCCGTCATCCGAATAGGACTAGAACAGGCATCTCATCTCATCAGTGCCATCATTACTTTTGTATGGTAATCTGTAACCAAAGATATTTAGAATCACACAAATGTGAAAATAAAGTGAATCTAGAGTGCTTTGCGTTCATGATGCATATTATAAGCAAACTTAACCATAAATTTAAAGTATATTCTGAGATGCTCTTGGAGTTTGTTTTGAAGTATTCACACATTCTTGCAAATCACTCCCAGACACCTAAAACAATCCAAAACACCCTTAAAACAGATATACTTCAAAAGAACTCAAAGAACTAACTGGTGTGACTTCATTTTGAACATAATCAGGCCAAAATGTTCCAAAGAGTCCGTTTGGATTTAGTTTCGGGAGTTCGAAACATCCCATCTAGCTGGTCAGGTATTTCAAAATTAGTCTATTTTTTGCAAAGCATGAAAAAATGACTGGTCACACTTTAGATTATAGGGTCCAAATCTTACTGTTAACTAACTATGAACTACCACTTTTGCTTCAATAAATTCCTAATTACAATTCCTGTATATATGCTTATATTATATTAGGTATGTTTTTTGCTTCCAATATAGTTCCCAATTACATATTTCCAATTAATGATGTTTGTGTGTACTTAGAATGACAATTAATTTATTACAAATGTATTATAGTATTATTATATACTATACCACATTGCTATTATTGTGTAAAATTAATATTAAATTACTTTTACAGAACATAGTATGTTGCAAAAATCCTTATCATTATAAAAAAATAATTTTTAGGCATAGTTGTGTTTAAAGTTTGTTTTATTATGCAATACATTGGCATTCATTTTATATATTTTGAGCATGTTGTTTGTGCAATTAATGTAATAAACATCATACAATAGCTAAATAGGTTATAATTAGTCGATTTAGATACGATTTCTCATGACACCGGAAAGTTTGCTTTGGCAAACTCCCAAAACAAACTCTAAATGAAATTTGTTTCGGCCTGATTTTGTTCAAAATGACATCACATTAGTTAGCTTGAAGTAGTAAATCGGGCCTTAAGGGATGTAGAATATGGTCATGCAGAATAAGGCGTTAATATGTGATTTATAAGTACTAATAAACATCCAATATCCTATTAATATGCATGCTAATAAGCAACTAATTAATAGTGAGAATCAGACCCTAAACTAAAGTGGTACCAAAGGATTTTGTGCAAGTACATCGGGGCCTTTTAAAAGGTTCTTGATTGGCCTCATGCTTTGTGGTTCTAACTGCCCCCATTATTTACCTTTAATTACATGCTGCCTGAAACATTTGGGAAAAAGCTGTCAGATTACTGTCAAAGCCTGAAAACATGCCAGTCTGCATTAGATGACCAGGTTAATGTGCCCTAGGAAGACTTTGTCGCCTCATGTAAGCATCTTACAAAGGAACGCTTCGCCTAAAGTGCAAAAATCTCCCAGCCGCCGCTCAGCATAAATATCCTCCGGTGGTCTTTGCTTCCGCTGGAAGGGAAGAACGTAGCTGTAATTGCGGCGGGCTAAGGAGATTATAATTGCTTTGCAACTGACACTTTTCCTCTAACGGGCCCCGTTTTGCCACCGGGAACCTTCCTGCCTCCCCCACCACAACACTGACCCATTTTTCTGTTCTTGTGCTGTCCAATTCAATCTACCTCTAATCCACTTGCTGACAAACTAAGTCCCTCGCCTTTATGAAATTCCACCTGGAGGGCTGTTATGGTTCTAGAGATAGAGTGGACATGGACGGAAGGAATGCAAGGGAATATTTTTAGACCACTAAACAACCATCTCTTTGTTCATCCTCATTAGTATCTGGCCTGGCAATAGAATTTAGCACTTATATGTTAAGAAAGCTACCATTCTCCCTCCTCAGCTCTCTTGTCCCAGAAGAAATGCAGGTTCTGTGAGTAATTAGCCGTGAAAAGATGTAAAATCACACTTGAGGACAACGGTAGAGTGCCGATGCGCAAGCTTCCTCCTACGTTCCCGCTGATGACAGGAGCTTGTTCTCGGCAGGGGAGACACAGGGTAATGCGAGATAAGTCTTCCCGCCACAGGCCCCCTGACGCGTTGGACGGCAGCCACAAGAGCCTCCTGTGTTCCCTAATGAAGATCTGCGATTCGCACGCTCTTCATCAAGTCGAGCTCCGGGTCTTTTCGAGGTTATGTGAAGTTAGCATCCTACTGACGTACGTGGTTGGGTCGCCGCGTGAGGTTATGAGTGGCTCGTGACAGAAGTGCACATGAGGGGAAGAGGGAAATGGCTGGAAATTTTTATAGAGGTGTGCCATGGAATTACTTTAGCACCTAAAACAGATCACGTCATGCAGATTATATTTTCTGAATTTAGCAGACATACTTCAGAGCGGCTTATGAAAAGTGCTTTAGCGTCAACTGACGACTAGCATGCAGTTTAGGAAGTCACAACATGATGTTGTGGATTCACACTCTCACTGGTTTATTGAGGTTTGTTGAATTAGAGGCTCTTGCTAAGTCAAGCATCACTATTGCTCATATATGGAATTCAAATAGTCAAACATTTAAGGATTAAAATAGTTTGAGGAGAAGTGTGGTGATCATAATTAAGATTTTTACCAGCTTGGTGCACTAGCAATGCACTAAAAATCACTCAGACATGCATTTCCTTCAGAAAATATTAAACCCTCCGCTTTCACAGACAAAGCTTAGGCCTCGTCCTAGACTAAAATGCATGTTTGAGCTGTTTTAAAGGGGTGGTTGATAATGATTTAACTTTTTAAACTTTAGTTAGTGTGTAATGTTGCTTTTTAAGGACTACAACAAATGGCTGGTACGGAGTACAATTAGCTTCTTCCCGGGTTGGTGACATCACAAACCCCAAAATTTACATAAACCCCGCCCCTGAGAACACGCAACAAAGGGGGTGAGGCCATGTTGTGCTGCCTTTAGAGAAGAGGAAGAGTTGTTGTAGTAGAGAGTTGTTGTCATGCCGTCATTTTACGCCGGACTGCTTCACAAACGAGGGTCAATTCAACGCTGGATTTGCACAAAAGATTAACATGACGGCACATGCTAGTCGATGAGTTGAAACAACTCCACAGCAACTACATACATTTATCCACTAACCATTCAGAAACGTCCAGTTTCATTCTAAAAGTTGTAACTTCTTCCTGAGTCTCTCCATCAGTGTCGACTCCGGTTTGAACAATGTAAGGCTGAACACCGTTACTGACAATCCTCATTTTGGCTGCGTGAGATTCTCCAGCTTTGTTGTTGTTGAGCAACCGAAGTGTGAGCTGTTAAAGCTCCGCCCTCTTCTGGAAAAGGGGCCGGGAGCAGCAGCTCATTTGCATTTAAAGGGACACACACAAAAACGGCGTGTTTTTGCTCACACCCAAATAGGGGCAAATTTGACAAGCTATAATAAATGATCTGTGGGATATTTTGAGCTGAAACTTCACAGACACATTCTGGAGACACCAGAGACTTAAATTAAATCTTGTAAAATGGGCATTATAGGTCCCCTTTAACTGAAATCAACTTGCACTGACACATCTTAAAATATGTCAGAGCCATTGTTTTGTCTGAAGATGCACACCAGTAATGTTTTTCTCTCAAAATTTTATAAACTAAAAATGTATAAAAACTACTTAAATGTCCTAATTGAACTAAGGCCTAATCCTGGCTTAATTTAAGCCTTGTTTGTGGACCTAGGCCAAAATGTAGAATATGTGTGTTTGAATGTGTAAATAATGCAGAATCTTCTTTCTTTCTTTCTTTCTTTATTTATTTCGAGCAATTAAATAAAAAATAAAAAATACATTAATAAAATAAATTTACATGCATCCAAGACATGGTACATGTTTCTTCGATCATGTCAATAAATAAATTATATTATATGAGCTCGAAAAGGAGTGGGAAGAAGAAAACTTATTTAATCCCACCCCCATCTCTCATTCAAAAACATGACACACAAGCATAACCGCTTCCTTAAGGACAACTTTCATCAAACCAAATAGTCACCAAACTCCAAAGAAAATAAAAATTAAAAATAAAGAATTGAGAGTAATTTTCACTATATGTGAGCATACCTACACATGCACACACAAAACAAATATAACCACAAAACAAAAATAATTCATTATCTTAAAGATTATAATCCATCCATACATATTGCAACACCATCACATACCAACAATGGTAAGATCCATGACTATACTAAGACAATAAATAATTATTTATCTTAGAGATTGTAGTACCTACATACATATTACAACACCATCACATACCAACAATAGTAAGATAAAATCCATGACTAGACTATCACATGAGGCCATTTAGGCCCCACCCTCCCTGTATTGTGACCAGACCAACTGTTTATAAAGTGACTTAAATCTGTGAATATTTGGACATTGCTTGTGTTGGAGATCCAGACCATTCCACATTTTCACCCCACATACAGACACACAAAAACTCTTTCGGGTGGTTCTAACCTTCGGTAATATAAAATCTTCTTGTAAACTGAGCTGAAAAAAAAAATCGTTACAGGATTTACTTTGAAACACAGGCATGATTTAATGTCTGCAGCACACTGATCTCACCCTGGTATAAAATCAGCAGGGAATAAAGAATGTGATCGCTGTGGACCAGCGCTGGCAGACGGCAGGACTTCATTTATATAACTCTGTTAAATAAACAGACACAATCCAGGCAGGGTATGGACTATCTCTCTGTCTCCCTTCTCCTGTACAATGGAGCTCAACATCGTCCGCCCACTTTTACAGCAGCCTTCGTTCTGGAAATATTTTTCTCATTCATTTTCTCCAAAGGGGTTTAAGAAAATGATTCATAATATAGAGTTGTGAGCCAAGAACTGATCCGAACAGCTTTCAGATGAAACACAACATTTGATCCAAAATGTTTATGTCAATCTGAAGCCACTTATCCCGTGAACCATTGCGAATGATGCGACCAAATCAACACAATGTTAAAGTTTTGAAGTTAAATTGAACAGACTTTAAAAAATTAAATACAATTCAATACAGTGCTGGGTCATTACAATTTGTTTTTGTTTGAAAGAAATTAATACTTTTATTCAGCAAGGACACATCAAATTGATCAAAAGTGACAGTAAATAGACTTGGTTTCACAGACAGGTCTTAGATTAAGCCAGGATTAGGCCGGGACTAGGCTTAAACCTTGTCTGTGAAACCAGGCATCAATGTTTAAATCTTCACTGGGAATTCTACAATTAAACACAATTTCTTTAACTCGAAGTTGACAGAAGCATATACCATCATCTTTTTTCTTAGTGAATAAAGTTCAAGTTAGTTTAGTGAACAGTTATTATTGCTACATTGAATCCTGTACGAATCAGTTTGACCTATTCACACAAACACACAGAGTGTCGAATAAGATAAGTCTTTGCTTCAAACATCCACTATCAAACTCTGGATTTTGCCTGTTTGACTGTTCAACAGCCTCTCCTGAGATGTCTTCATCCTCCTCTTCACATCTGTCTCAGATTCGTCTCATCTCATGCCTGTCATCCTGAACAGGCAGAACACCTCACGCTGATTTCCATAAGAGTGTCAGCTCTTGCTTGCCATGCGTGTTTACATGCGACACAGAGCGACACGCTGTTATCATCTGACATGAGAGAGAGAGGAGCACGGGAATGTCTGGAAATAACCCACAGTTCAACATTATATAAACAGTAGAAAATCCCGAAGACAGACTAAACAAACACACATGCACAGGAATAGATTGGAATGAGAGGAGGATTCGGAGATGACAGATTTCATTAGCACAACCGGTGGGTTGAGACGACTGCAAGGGGTTGCGAGTCTATCGACATGTGCTGGACACAAAATCCCAATGCATTTCTTTATCCTTGATGTGAGAGAGAACATATGCACACTCACACCACTCACACACAGCAGTGTTTTATGTTATTTTTGTGCCAATGCAATCTGGCTGTGTGTGCTTGTGTGTGTGTTCTCATGGTTGTGTGAGCAACTATAACTAAGGTGCGTCCCAAGACTCCCAATGAGTGTACTTAATCACTATTCTATGTTGTATTATAAATAATGCGATTAGTGTGTTCACACTGATAATTCTAAATAGAAAAAGTGCACTTCAAACATCCGGATGATGCACTTCATTAACCAAAATCGCATACTCTCTTGAGCAGTACTTGCTTTGCAAGTGTTAAACAGTCCCCCGGTTTCACAGACAAGGCTTAAAGGGTTAGTTCACCCAAAACTGAAAATTCTGTCATTAATTACTCACCCTCATGTTGTTCCACATCCGTAAGACCTTCGTTCATCTTTGGAGCACAAATTAAGATATTTTTGATAAAATCCGATGGCTGAGTGAGGCGTCCATTGACAGCAAGTTAATTAACACTTTCAATGCCCAGAAAGCTACTAAAGACATATTTAAAACAGTCCATGTGAGCACAGTGGTTGAAGCGACGAGAAAAAATTTTGTGCGCCAAAAAAAACTAAATAACGACTTTATTCAACATTATCTAGGGTCTGGATGATTTCAAAACACTGCTTCATGAAGCTTTGAAGCTTTACAAATCTTTTGTTTCGAATCAGTGGTTCGGAGCATGTATCAAACTGCCAAAGTCACGTGATTTCAGTAAATGATGCTTCGTTACGTCATAAGTGTTTCGAAACGTTTCAAAATTTCAGTGGTTCACGTGACTTTGGCAGTTTGATACAAAAGACTCATAAAGCTTCGAAGCTTCATGAAAGCAGTGGTTTGAATATCACTAAATATTGTTGAATAAAGTCGTTATTTTGGTTTTTTGGTGCACAAAAAGTATTCTCGTCGCTTCATAACATCAAGGTTAAACTACTGTAGTCACATGAACTGTTTTAAATATGTCTTTAGTAGCTTTCTGGGCATGTGAAAGTGTTAATTATCTTGCTGTCAATGAGCCATCGGATTGTATAAAAAAATATCTTAGTTTGTGTTCCAAAGATGAACAAAGGTCTTACGGGTGTGGAATGACATGAGGGTACGTAATTAATGACAGAATTTTCATTTTTGGGTAAACTAACTCTTTAAGCCTAGTCCCAGACTAAAATGCATGTTTGAGCTGTTTTAACTGAAAGCAGCTTGCACTAACAGATCTTAAAATATGTCAGTGCCATTGTTTTGTCTCAAGATGCACACCAATAATGTTTTTTTATAAAGCACGTTAATAAAAGCAACTTAAATGCCCTAATTGAACTAAGGCCCAATCCTGGCTAAATCTAAGCCCTGTCTGTGAAACCAGGCCAGTATGTTCTATATAGCATGAATGTGTGTAGTAAAGTAATCCGGACGTGCCGCATTCACCATGTTGTCATTATCATGTGACCTGCAGCCTGAGTTGTGTCGCTTCACTGCCATTCACAAATGTCCTGCAGTGTCTAATCAATAAAAGAACAAATATTCCAAGTCATAACAATGCATGTGCAATCATACAAATTGCTCTAATTTTAGATAAAGTGTACTGGAACATGTTGTATCACGTTTCTCCTTCAGGTTTTCAATGATTTTTCAATCATCCCCGCCCCCCATACTTGTGCAATGATAACATGCTTGAGTGTGTACATTTCAGAAATGTGCAGTTGTTTCTGTCTCTTAAATCGGTGGGATTATCCTCTCAAACACAGTGATATCCACTACATGAGAGTATCTATCGGAATTCATAGAGATCACTGAATGTGAGATGTGTGTGCAGCGAGGGAGAGAATATAGTGAATTTGAATGGCTGTTTGTGTCGAGTTTTTGTCTGCATGGCTGAACAGAGAGTCAGAAATCAGAGCAGCATCTCTCAAATATCAGAAAGAAACCAGCATTTTTACATTTTATACACAAAAATGATGGTGGTGTCTGCATGTGAAAAATCTGCATTGCTATGCGGTTGCTAAAGTGTTCTGAGTGTTTTTTCTTAGCACATTGCTAAGAGGTTGCTAGGGTGTTGCTATGCAGTATGCTGTCATGATTACACACTGGGTCCACCCAGCTAACAAAAATATGGTCTAAAGGCTCATTCACACCAAGAATGATAACTGTAATTAAAGCTGCAAGCAGCAATGAAAGGGCCCTCGCTCCTTTCTGGGAGTGAATTACAGTGCAAAGCATGCTATTTCCTGTTGCCAGCAGGTGGGATTATGACTAACTGAATATCGGCATATAGATGTCTTTAGGCGAGGACTCTCATCACACATGTGAAGTTTGGGGCAGATCGGACATTGTATGTCTAAATTACAACAGCTTCCTCTTTCATGGCGAAACATCAGAATTTGTCAGGCCGCCACGGACACGCCCTTTAACAAAAACTCAAGATCTTTGCAATTTAGTGTCAAAAAGGCCTTTAGATTAGACTGGCCAAATATGATGCTTACCTGATAAAATCTCTAGGAAGAATTCGTTAAAGTACACATCTGGAAATGGCAAAAACTGCAAGAATTTTGCAGAGAAAATTCAAAATATCTCACTTCCTGTTGGGTTTTAAGATTTTGCACCCGTGACTTTTTTGTAGGTATTGGGCTGTTACATGTGTCTGCCAAATTTCATGCCTGTACGTGAAACGTAGCACGAAGGGCACTTAATTGAAATTTTGTAGGTGGCGCTATCGAGCCATTTTGCCACACCTAATTCTGAAACCCATATCAGATGTAAATTTTCACCACTTCTGACGTGTGTGCAAAGTTTCATGAGTTTTTGAGCACGTTTAGGCCCTCAAAAAATTGATTCATTTCGGAGAAGAAAAATAATTAACTGAGCAATTACAATAGAGTCCTGGCACCATCGGTGTTCGGGCCCTAAAGATAACAATATAGTTCTAAAAATTGTTCTAAAAATAAAAGAATAGCACTGTCCACACCACAGCTATAACGATAACTATATACGATATCACTGGGATCACTTTCAGAACAATAAAAAAAAAAAAAAAAAAACTGACAGCCAATCAGAATCCATTCTAATTTAAGGGCTTGCACATTTAAAATGGCAGACGACATTGCAGAGGCCAAGGTCCAGAAAAAGCCACCAATGTTCGACAAATCAAACCCCCTTTTCAAGGATACTTTAAAGAAAATGGATATATGGAAAACAATCGGTCATACCCTTGGAATAAATAGTGAGAAGTATTAACGATGAGATCATTATGCCAGGCAAGCAAACAGAGTAACATAAAATTACCTCAGGTATCCAGCACTAGTTTCGACAACATTGTCTTGTGTCCTTTGAAGTTGCAGTGAAAAAGACTAGGCATTGTTTTTATTCCTCTATATTGACTTTGTCAGCTAAATTCACTGTTAGATTAGATTAGATTGATTACACTAGCTATTCACTCAAAACATAGCATACTGAGGACATCTGCTGGTTAAAACGTGTAAATGCAACAAGAACAGCAAAAACATACACACTTTGAAACTGCACCGCGTGAACAGACCATTATCATTCATTAGTGTGGGCGTATATATAGTTATTATCGTTATAGTTATCTTTATCATTAAAGCTATTTCTGAATGTAATCGGAATGTTCACAATTTTTTTTTCATGTTTATGGGAACATTAGCAAAACATTACAGTGTTCCACATTTTGCAAATATTACTTTTGAATGTTCTCTGAGCGTTTTGAAACAAGTTGCAAGCAGTGTTGGGGAAAGTTACTTTTAAAAGTAATGCATTTCAATATTGTGTTATTCCCTAAAAAAGTAACTAATTGTGTTACTTAGTTACTTTTTATGAAAAGCAATGCGTTACATTACTGTTACGTCACTGTTTCTCACCATGGCTGGGCTTGCTTGTTTGTTTTTTAATAAAACATTAGCCATGTTTTTGGCTAATATTAAGGCCCTTTCACACCAAAAGTGAAATGAATAAGCCTCAGGCTGAAGGAAATTCAGATTTATCCCTGTACAGTAGAGGGCACAGCTCAAACAAACCTTTTAGCTGTGCTGCCATTCTGGATTAAAGAAAAGAAGAACAGGATACAGGAGAAGACTCTTATTTCTAAATCAAGTAATTTCTGTTTATTAGTATGGTTGAATTGGATCATTGAAGCAAAGACATTGGTTAATAAAGTGAGATTAAATACTGTACATAAAGTATATTTGTGCAATTTAATATGTTTAATTACAGGTTTGCACAAATTTCTGAGATTGCATTTTACTTTTTTTTATACATTTTGAGAAATTCTGAATGTTTTCGTGTAAGTGAGATGAGTAAATGCATGTTCTCATTTAGTCTGCAAGTCGGAATAACACCTCTGCACTTTATTTCTCTCAACATGAGGACAGGAGAGCTCTCAGTCAATAAATGTGAAAAAGTAACTTGTGTTACTAATTTGAAAAAGTAACTTAGATATTTTGTTGTAAATTTAAAAAGTAATGCGTTACTTTACCAGTTGCTTGAAAAAGTAACTCAAGGTAATGCGTTACCTCCATCACTGGTAGCAAGTAGTAACAAATAAAAAATGTTAGTCGAAAGTCCAACTAAATGTTTCAGAAAAAACGTTCCATGAACGATGTATAAACAGAGCTGGGTAGATTACTTATGAATTGTAATCAGTTACTGATTACAAATTACATGACAAAATTTGTAATCAGTAATATAATCTCTTAGATTACAAATTTTTGGTAATGTAATCTGACTACTTTTGGATTACATTTAGATTACTTTTGTGCTTACCTTTATTTGATGTCACATATATTGTAGGATCATCTTGTACTATTTTGAAAAAATATATTCCAGAAAATATATTCTATTCACCAACAAGAGCCTCAACAGATTTTTTTTTAAGTGCAATGTATGACAGTTAATGCTTCAAAATACTAACACGAATGTACCTGTTAGAGTTTGCTGATAGTAACACTGAATAAAACAAAATCACAAATTACTTAAAATTAAGTAAATTTAGAAAACAGCAACATTACAAAAACAAATATTGAAAAACATGAAATTCACAGCAATATCACTGCTACATCAAATATTTCATCTATATTTCATATATTATTATTATTATTATATTATTATTTCTCATATATTTTATATATATTAATCATATTATAAAATATTTCATCTATATTTCCCCCTCACCACCGGAAAAACTTGAAGAATCACAAACGTATATAAGCAGCAGGTTTATTATGAAAAAAATATAAACGTTAAAAAAATGAAAAATTAGGAGAATCAATGAATTGTGAACAACTTACTGCCATTGTGTAAATAATATGTAATCATGTAATCCATAAAAAAAAGTAACTGTAGTCTGATTACGAGTATTTTAAAAAGTAGTTTACTCTAATTACAAGTACTTGATTTTTGGAATCTGATTACAGGGGGATATTCCAGAAAGCAGGTTATGTAACATACCTGGGTATGTTTAAGAGCAAGTAAGCGGATAACCTCAACTTTCGGTTCCAAAACCGGAGGTAACATTCAGGGTATGTTGACTGAACTTACTCCTGGAAGCATTTTTTGGAACCAGCAAACCTAGAGTGAGCAAGGTTTGGGTTAATCAACCGAGAGTTCAGGGTATATGTGACGGTAAGTTAACCTTGCTTTCTGGAATACCCCCCTGATTACATGTATAAATAATGCTTTTTGGTGCTCATGTTTTGAGAACTTTAGACCAGATAACATCGAACAGATTCTATTAGTTTTACTGGACAAACCTTGCAAGAATGTTAGCCAAAGCTCTGAGAACATTCAGTGTTAGATGGGTAAACAATAACATACACTGTTGCATTATGACAACAGATAATGAGAGAACTGAATTTGGTTCTAAGTCTCAAATTTACCATCCTTTAGGGTAAAATAATTGGAAAACCACACAACTTCAAAATGAAATGCAAATTACATGCAAAACACACAAACAGTCTCAATGGGTAATTTGAGAGTGTGTGTCATTATTTACACGCTCTATGCGACGTTTGGGACGCTGGGGGTCATTATCTTCAGTGTAAACAAGAGCTGAACGAGTTTAGGCCTATTATTATTACTCAGCACAGCTTGATAATAATGTCACACCACTGGAAAGAGTCAGATAGTGAGAAAATAACAGCATTTTCTCTGAACAGTGATGCATTTGCACATTTACTGTATACTGAAACCGAATCCACACAGGACTAGTTTAAGACTAGTGAATAAGCTGGTATTTGCAGGCATCTCCGGCTGTTGACTCTGTGACTGCAGCACGTCCCACTCAGCTCTGACTCACCCCAGATCTAATGCCTTCAGTTAAAATTAGGGCTAGCGTGGTTAGTTGGTTCTCGGGCAAGTTGTTTCTTCCAGCGTGTGAGTGATTGTGTGTGTTTGTACGTGTGGATTTGAGCGCTGCATCCCATAATAACCCGTGAGGCGGATGACAGGTGAGAGCAGACAGACACGCCACGCGCACTGCTGGCGGTGTGATAGAACGGATTCCGTGTGTTCTGCTTTCACTCTTGAGTCAGTGAGACTGCAGCCTCACCTCAGATGGCATGACAGCGGTCTGTTCACGGACACACAGCAGTGGCGTTCTCAGAATCACAATCGCAGTCCGCTGTGACGCAAGGGTGTTGTTTACATAGTACCAGATTGCCACAATAAGACCTTCAGAGGATAAACATATTGCTGGATGTGTTAAAGTTTGTGAGGTGCATCACATCTTTGAAAGGGATATTTACAATAAGGGGAAATTCATTAAGAGTGAATTGTACCCCTGCTGATAGCACTGTTTATTTGCACAAGTCTTCGTGTTCCTCAGCCTTGAGTGGTTAGGGCTCCCAGCCTGGCCAAGCAGTTTAAGATGGTCTGTTTGGATAAAGACCAGCAAACCATCCTAAGGCTAGAATACACTACACGACTTTTAAAATCTGAACAGATTTTAAAACACTAAAAAATTCAGCATCATATGACTGACGATCACACACCTTTCAAGTCACTGAGACACATGACAAATGTTAACAATATGTGTTCTAGAATTGCTCCAAAAAAATTAAATATGTTTGATATCCTCAAACTAAATAGAATCACAGTTTCAAGCTACAAAATTGGATTATGTGCCCATCGCACACTATGCGATTTTCGGTGAAATGTGTCTCAAATCTGCAGACAACTAGCATCAACTCATAACTGTAAATCGAGGCAAAGTCTGGGCAAAAGTTGTCGTGTAGTAGGCTGGTTTAAATTATTAATTTTTAAGCCTGGGAAACACTCATCCATTCATTTGTTTTAAATATGTTTGATTTTCACTCACTACAAAATTCAAAATCATAAATCCCCAAACTTTTTTGTCAGCTAAATCCTTCTGACATAATTTTGAGGAGAATATTTCGATAATTTAAGAATTTCCATGTATTAATCGCTTTTTATAGCCAATGTGTGAACAGCTTGTAATGAAATGAGACCTTCCCTGACTTCCTAGGTTGTCTATGAAAGCCTGTAGATTGATTTTTATGTGAAGGACTCGGGTTGTTTTTACCGGGAAAATCAAAAGGAGGTGACATTTACAAACTCTTCCGAGACCCACTCTTCCGTTCTATGACAGATGACATGAATTCTTCTACAATGTTCAGGATATTGCCAAAAGAGCCGTTCTGTACTGTAATGTCAATATGTCATGCAAAAAAAAAAGCAATTAATTCAAACTGTAGTCTCATAACAGTGTAATTTTAATGACCTCATTTGTCGCCATGGTGCCGTTGAATTGCATAGCAACATATCCATATCGCTATGATCAGATGCTTTCTGAACTGCTGTTTTCTCACCGCAGCCATTTTTGTTTTGTGTTTATTTTGTTATTGAGAGGAAAGCGCGCAGCACATATTTACATATTCATCTAAACGTCAGTTTCAGCAGCATGGACGACGTCAGGATGTTCGTTAACAGTATATCGCCGCAAAGGTATTTCCAACTTCTTTTTACTTCTAAGCAAAGAACGAAAACGAACTTCGCTGTGAGTATATCGGGCCTTGAATTACGTTCAGTCTCTTGTACAATACGTGAGCACGAGTGCGAGCACGGTTGCAGTTCACTTAATGGCCACTGGTGTTGTTAATAACAAGGGTTTCTGAATTCTGCATACAGCCCTTTTAGCATGTTGAAGTGAAGTGAAGTGAAGTGACATGTGGCCAAGTATGGTGACCCATACTCGGAATTTGTGCTCTGCATTTAACCCATCCAAGTGCACACACACAGCAGTGAACACACACACCAGCCGCTGCAGCCATTGCTGCAGCGCCCGGGGAGCAGTTGGGGATACGGTGCCTTGCTCAAGGGTCTCACCTCAGTCGTGGTATTGAGGGTGGGGAGAGCGCTGGATATTCACTCCCCTCACCGACAATCCCTGCCGGACCTGAGACTCGAACCCATGACCTTTGGGTTACAAGTCCAACTCTCTATCCATTAGGTCACGACTGCCCCTGTTCACGGTTCTCTGATGTTGGTTAATGGTCACATGACATGCAGGCAGAACGTAGAAAAGTAGAACGTTCAAAATTGCCAATTATGTCATAAGACCACATCCTTCATTTCCACTCAATCATTTGCTGATACCAGTTACTCTGAAACAAGTTGATGAAATGGAGAGATTAAAGTTTTTATTTGCATTTCTTTCAAAATATAATGATTAATTATAATGAAATTATTAATTTAAAAGAAGGTAACCCCCAAACTATCAGAATTGTTATCGGTATCGGCAGATATCACTCTGAATAATCCGCTGTCCGTATTGGAGAAATTTAGTATCGGTGCATCTCTAATATATATGTATAATTTGGTTTTCATATACCTAAAGCGCTATATATCAAAATAGAATAAGTTGCACAGTGGACTAGACTGTACTCTAATAGTCAAAAGTCCAGCTACATAAAAGTATAAGGACTGTCAGAGAGTGTTAACAGATTGTGATCACCTGTAGATCTCAAGCGTTCATTAGTCGTCCAGTGTCTATCCCAGGGTGCCGCGGGGCGACTGGCTCAATAGGAAAGAATGAGATGGTGATGATGATGGCGGTGCTGGTGGGATTTTGCTGCTGACAGTAATGAGTGATGCCTTCTCTCCAGGGAAAGAAAAAGTGAGGAAAGGAAAAAAAGAGGAATGTATAGGGAATAAGCGGTGTCATTCTTCTCGCCATACACCAGTGCGTTTGTGCCCTAGAGGACTGGAATATAATCAATATCCTTCTGTTCAAATGCTCACACACACACACACACACAGGTTTGTTTTGCTATCTTAGTGGGGACTCTCCATAGGCGTAATGGTTTTTATACTGTACAAACTGTATATTCTATCCCCCTACACTACCCCTATCCCTAAACCTAACCATCACAGGAAACATTCTGCATTTTTACATTTTCAAAAAAACATCATTTAGTATGTTTATTAATCCATTTCCCTCGTGGGGACCGCTGGCTGGGCCCCACGATGTAGGTGAACTCAGGTTTTTATTACAGGAACAGGAACTTTTCAGCATGATGTTTCTCTTTATGGTTCTGGTGGATGTCGATATTAAACACAATCAAATGTGAAAATACACTGATGTTTGAGAGGGTTTGGGGGTTTGTCACACATCCTAATCAGGGTAGATGCAATAATTAATTAGATGACGTTTTTGGCCACTGGAAATGTTTTGGAAAGACACACGTTTGGCTGAAACATCAAAGTACATCTTTTCATTCCCATAATTTGAAATGCCATTTACTCTGATTGAGGTCGATATCACAAATGTTTCTTACAGACAGCAGAGGTCACACTGAGATCATTTACTACTTAAAAAGACCACAGAAATTAAGCTAGTTAATACAAAGAAAGAGACTGGTTTAAAGGGGACCTATAATGCCCCTTTTCACAAGATGTAATATAAGTCTCTGGTGTCCCCAGAATGTGTCTGTGAAGTTTCAGCTCAAAATACCCCACAGATCATTTATTATAGCTTGTCAAATTTGCCCCTATTTGGGTGTGAGCAAAAACACAGTTTTTGTGTGTGTCCCTTTAAATGCAAATGAGCTGCTGCTCCCGGCCCCTTTTCCAGAAAAGGGTGGAGCTTTAACAGCTCGCGCTTCGGTTGCTCAACAACAACAAAGCTGGAGAATCTCACGCAGCCAAAATGAAGATTGTCAGTAACGGTGTTCAGCCTTACATTGTTCAAACCGGAGTCGACACTGATGGAGAGACTCAGGAAGAAGTTACAACTTTTAGAATGAAACTGGATGTTTCTGAATGGTTAGTGGATACATTTATGTAGTTGCTGTGGAGTTGATTCAACTCATCCACAAGCATGTGCCGTCATGTTAATCTTTTATGCAAATCCAGTTGAATTGACCCTCGTTTGTGAAGCAGTCCGGCGTAAAATGACGGTAACAACACTCTACTACAACAACTCTTCCTCTTCTCTAAAGCAGCCCAACATGGCCTCGCCCCCCTTGTTGCGTGTTCTTGGGGGCGGGGTTTATGTAAATTGTGGGGTTT
The DNA here is from genome assembly GCA_003731715.1 of Anabarilius grahami. Lineage (NCBI taxonomy): Eukaryota > Metazoa > Chordata > Actinopteri > Cypriniformes > Xenocyprididae > Anabarilius > Anabarilius grahami. The sequence continues at coordinate 581,691 of RJVU01052173.1, forward strand.
GTGATGTCACCAACCCCGGAAGAAGCTTGTTGTAGTCCCTACCAGTCATTTGTTGTAGTCCTTAAAAAGAGATTTCTGTAAAGAAAATATCTTCCTTTTCATTGAACTTTGAGCGTCGTAACTTTGCAGATGTTGTTTATGATCAAACAGCAACATTACACACTAACTAAAGTTAAAAAATGAAATCAAGGATCCCTTTTATTTTTAAGCATATAGCTCTATTTAATTATAGCTCTACTATACAACTATTGACCGCTTGAGACCACTTTTTATTTCTTTTGCAGGAGAAATGTCTGAGACANGGGTTCGAGTCTCAGGTCCGGCAGGGATTGTCGGTGAGGGGAGTGAATGTCCAGCGCTCTCCCCACCCTCAATACCACGACTCAGGTGAGACCCTTGAGCAAGGCACCGTACCCCCAACTGCTCCCCGGGCGCCGCAGCAATGGCTGCCCACTGCTCCGGGTGTGTGTTCACGGTGTGTGTGTTCACTGCTGTGTGTGTGCACTTGGATGGGTTAAATGCAGAGCACAAATTCCGAGTATGGGTCACCATACTTGGCCACATGTCACTTCACTTCACTTCACTTCACTTCACTTTTATGCAAATCCAGTGTTGAATTGACCCTCGTTTGTGAAGCAGTCCGGCGTAAAATGACGGTAACAACACTCTACTACAACAACTCTTCCTCTTCTCTAAAGCAGCCCAGCATGGCCTCGCCCCCCTTGTTGCGTGTTCTCAGGGGCGGGGTTTATGTAAATTGTGGGGTTTGTGATGTCACCAACCCCGGAAGAAGCTTGTTGTAGTCCCTACCAGTCGTTTGTTGTAGTCCTTAAAAAGAGATTTCTGTAAAGAAAATATCTTCCTTTTCATTGAACTTTGAGCGTCGTAACTTTGCAGATGTTGTTTATGATCAAACAGCAACATTACACACTAACTAAAGTTAAAAAATGAAATCAAGGATCCCTTTTATTTTTAAGCATATAGCTCTATTTAATTATAGCTCTACTATACAACTATTGACCGCTTGAGACCACTTTTTATTTCTTTTGCAGGAGAAATGTCTGAGACAAAGCTGACACTTAAATATATATCACTTAGAAATCTCTTGAGCTGTAAAAGAGAAAGCGGTGAGCAATGCAATGCTCCTCCAGGGTGAGACTGCAGCACTGGCACGTGTTTTTAATGCATAAATAAATAAATTAAACCAACGAGTCGGGCACATACACGCACCACAAAGCCATGCCAGTGTCAGTCATGCCACCGCATTCATGTGATGCTCCCGGAGGGTGGCATCATCTCACAATGTCACACTAGCCTGCCTCTTCCTCCTCCTCTTCCTCAGCGGCTCCCTGAAGATGTCTGGAGAAACGCCATACCAGATGTCACGCACCCCGAGCCTTCAGGTCCCTCTCCTGGAGCTGTGCCCATGTTTATTGCCCATTTTATATCATTAGTTGGACGTTTGAATGTGTCGCTGCAGCTGAAACAGGATTAGACTGTTTAGCATTCAGCAGCGTGTCCCAAAACAACCTCTGCTGTACCTCGCCTGGGACACAAACACAAAATATGTTATGATCCAACATCATGTCCCTGCACCCGTATGGATGAATCACTATCATAAGTTGTCCAAAATTCAAAACAACATCCTATTCATTAATTCATTGATTCAACTCATTTCAATTCAAATGTGTCTCTGACTGGAACGCATGAATTTGTAATACGTCTCAAAACAACTCAAAACAAAACATGATTCAGTTCAAGTTAAATCAGTTCATTCAGTCTCAGACTGATTTAAATATTAGAAAATGTTTTTAGCAAAAATCAAGATCAGATTAATTAATTTAATTAATTTCAATACAAAATATGATTGAAAATATTACTATTCAAAACAACATAAAATTAATTAAATAGTCTGATTCAGTTTGTTTCTGACCAGATGTGTAATATGTCAAGTCACATTTATTTCAAATTCTGCTCTGAAGCAGCTTTAAAAAGACAATAGTGTCCTTTTTCAGATCAATTCAGTTTAATGTTGATTCAGTTCAGTTCAATAACTATGATTCAGCTATAAGCAGCTCTACAGAAAACAGTGTTGTTATTCAGCTCGAGTCAGATCAATGTTGATTCAATTTGGTTTAATAACAGTGTCAATGTTGCAAAATTCGTCAATTATGAAATGAGTCGAATCAGCTATAAACTATGAAGCAACATATTAAAACAACACAAGATGCATGAATTGGCCTGATTCAAGAGAGATCAGTTTTTTTTTGTTTTTTTTTCAGACTTTATGTTTAACACAAAAATCAAGATCAAAACCAAATTAGATTCATTAGTTGACCTGATTCAATTAATTTCAATAGAAAATCTCTAGAGAATGTATGTCTTAAAACAGCATCAGATTCAATAACTGGTCTCATTCAGTTCAACTCACAAGGATGTATAATATATCGCATCAAGTCACATTTATTTCTATAACTTTTATACAACACAGATTGTTTCAAAGTAGGCTCACAGTGATAAACAGGTTTATCTTTCTGATTCGGATTCACATTAAAATGACTGTGCAATTGTGCGGTAATACAACAATATATTTAACCCTCTGGTGCTCCTGATAAAAAAGTGACGGAACATCTTCAGTATAACTTTTTTTCTTTCAGTGAACTGAATGTACTGGTTCAAAAATAATTCAAACTCTAGATATATTTTTACTAGTGGGTGCAGGACACTATAGTTCATTTATGTAAGTGAGGATAGCAAAATAAAGTAAACTGTGACATATTATACCACAAAATTCTTCATACAGTGGACTACCAGTAAAATTGATAAACTTTGACCTGACCATGTTTTGCTTAAATGTTATCTGACACAATTAAGAATATTTTTTTTCTGACATTCACACAGAGTTTTACCATTCTGATGAAGTAAAAACAAAAAATTAAAAAAACAAACATAAACTTTTTGGGTCAAAAATGAGGGTTAAAAGTAATTAAAAGGAATGATCTAATATAAGAGCTAAATGAGAAAATACTGCTGGTTCCTGAGGTGAGAATTTCAGAAGGTGAGCGCCTGCAGCTGTGTTAAAACGCCCCTCACATGATTAATGTCCGGCTGCCTCTTACACCTGACGATGACGTGCGGAGAAAGAACGTGATATCTGCAGGCGTGAATGGTCTCATCAATTGGCTCACATTTGATATATTAGAACAGAATGATGATTACAAATAAATAATATATGATATATTATATGTTATATTTCAGTAGATATGCTACAGTGTTGACTGAAAATGAAATTTCTGTCATCTATTCATGTTCACTCTCATGTTTTTCCAATATGCTGTTACTTGTCTATATATTAGAATATATTACAAATATATTACAATTCTTTATATTACAAAGAATTTTCACATCTGTCAAGCTCCAAAAAGGACAGAAAATAGAATAAAATTGTCGGTCCGTAAGGACATAATAGAGTTTTAAAGTTTACAACGCATGAAAACCAATGATGTTTAGGCATCAGCCGACACTGTTGAAAAAATTTTCAACTATCCCTTTAAAGTCACCATGAAACCAAAATGGACAATTCTTGTTTTATTTTTGTTGTTGTTTTGTAATATTGCACTGCTTATTTTGAACGATTTATCCGTGCACATCTTTAAAAAATCTCACTCACATGAGATCCACCAATAGCAAACCACAACCATCCAATCAATTCCCCATGGACAAAATCAAGCCCCACCCTACATTTGTTCTTGTTCCAGAAGCCGTTTCACTCAGATACACGACACAATAGGGAAGAAAATACTATTGCGACTTCAGCTTCATGCCGACTTTCAGTGAATTTCATTTTGATTCTCATAAATAGGTGTCAATGCAGAAATCTAGCAATATGTTCACCTGCTAGCGAGTGTCATAAATATAATAATTAACCTAAGTGAAGAAGTTCTGTCTCTTTTTCTGAATAAGAGGGCGAATGTGTGACCAAAGGTTCTGCTAGAGCAAATGTAAAGACAAAATGGTTTCCTCTTCCTCCCGGATCCCGCTGGGTCGAGCCACATCTGCCCACGAGCGGCTCAGAGAAGAAACCGATGGAATTCTGATAGACCACAGGAGGATGAATCATCCTGCCACTCACAGGAAACGCTGAATGGAAATTAAAGGCATATTTCATACTGAAATTCCCTAAGGGCCAAGACGAGTCTCCATGGAGATAAAGAAGCTGCAAATTTGATTTTTATGACTTAAGAACACAGGAGTGATTCGCAGAAGGCCATTAATAACTAAAAATAGGCACACCTGAGCAAAGAAATCAACTATACGTAGAAAAACATCTTTTGTTTGGTGAATGTTGTTCAGCTCTTAAATTGAAGGATTTAAAGCCAACCGAAATCAAAACTGACTGAGCGTGAGTAAACGATGACAGGTTTTTAATTAGTTTCTTTAAGCACTTCCCAAAGACTTCTGAAAGACAGACACACTGTCCTCATGTGAATGAAAGTGATGAAGAACAGAATGTGTTTATGAGAGAGCAGAGATATGAAACTGAAGAACAACACTTCACACTGCAGACATGCCTAATATATCCTGGCCTTTTATGAGACGTTTGACCCCATTGTCCCATCTGCTTACAACTTTTTATGGGGTTTTCGGCTAGACAGATGTGCCGTCTCTCGCTGCAGAGTTACAGTGCATCTAAACCACGAGCAAACAACACAATACAGCTAAATTAAACTATGATAAAAAAGTTCCCCTTATACTGAACAATTCCATTTGATCTATGATTTCCCAGTATCTTTTGAACTACAAAAAGAGGATTTTGAATTTTCCAATCGTTTAAAAATAGCAACAAATGCACAGCCATATTGAAATGCTTGCGCATAAAAAATAGTAACATTGGTTAGTTAATTACATTACTTAACATGAACTAATACTGAAAAATACTTAAACATTCATTAAATTTAGTCATACCATGGTCTGTCTGAATACTTGATTCTGATTGACTGGAAAGTGTGCATTAAAGGCAGGGTAAGCAATTTCGGAGAGGCTAGCAATAGCAAGCTAGCTTTGAAGGCATGAGATCCCATCCTCCCTTCAGAGTGTCTCCAAAGCCACGCCTCCTTCAAAACACATGAACGCCCACAGCCAGAGCAGAGTCTGCAAAGCGTCACGAGAGATGACGTCAAACTACCTCATGTCTCAAAGCACATAACATTACAGTAATAATGATTGTAAACAACTTACAGAGCTCTAGTTGTACAACCTGACTACTGCAGATTCATTTTGCCATTGATAGTGTTGACATAGAAACGCATTAAGCTCGTTGTTTTGGTTCAGGAGGAACTGTAAAAGCAGCTACTGTTTGTTTGTGGCTCTCGGTGACTGACGTCTGTCTACAACTCTGCGTAGCCTTACGAAATGAGCTGATGACGTGTGATGTCTGTGCGAGCAGGTGCACGGAAGTATGGAAATACATATGTTGACAGGCAGGTAGGACATCGGACCGAATACAATGATTGGATGAAAATTGTTTTGATCCTGAGACTTCCACAGACGATAAATGTAAATTTTTTAATATTTAGGCCACTTCTATTATTGACTGCTATCAGGATGTGAGGTGAGTTTCAACCAGAATAACAAAAGGTGTTTATGAAAAAAGTTGCCAACTCTACCTTTAAGTAAGGGATAATTCACAGCTAGCTGTGCATTAAAAGATTTTAATGCATGAAGTGGAGGCAAAAAAAAAAATCAGTGAATGCACAGCTAGCCGTGAATTATCCTGGTTATACCATTGTCATTTTGCCAGCATTGATCAATTAAATTGCTTTATATCAGATAGAGATAAAGTAGTGCGTGAATCATATAATTTATTTGAATGAATTAGCCTATCGAGAAAAAGAGAAATAGAGAGATGCATGTGTGAATTACCTGCGTCTTTGCAGTGTCTCTCTACTAGCAATGTTAGTTTAATTACTTCAAAAACAGCAATGTTACCACCTCCTTGCTGAGTAATGTAATGTAGCGATTCAGTAGCGAAGTCCCCCCGCCGTGGGGGTCATGATCACCTGCTGGAGTGCCCTTGACAGCCGCCAGAGGGCACTCTACCCCAGACATTCTCACTCTCATGGACTTCATATCCCATCATCCTTTGTTCTGGACTAATCACTGTTCATTGCACACAGCTGTTTTCACTCATCTTGTTAATTTCTGCCTATTTATTCCTGGTTTGTTTCATCGAGGTTTTGTTATTGTTACGTTGCACATCTGAGCACTCTTGCTGTTTTTGCGTTCATGTTTTATGGACTGGTTACTTGTGTTTTTGACCCTTTGCCTGGCTGTGACAACGATTCTGGATTTTCCTATTAAACTGCACTTAACTAAAGTCTCGGATCTTAAGTATTACAAATTCTTTTCATAAAATATCTTTGAATGGGAAAAAAAACCCCAAACACTTAAAAGAACTTAAATGAGTAAAATGATACCCTCAGGTGCACACTGGAGACTCTTTAATGAGTATATCTTTGGAAATGTTTTCACAAGCCTTTTGGCAGTCAATGGACAGTTGCCATGCAATATTCAAATGTTAAATTGAGTGGAACGAAGCATTGTTGAGTCATTTTAAATTAAGGAGACTCTTTCAGTCGAGGGGCAGTCGTGGCCTAATGGATAGAGAGTCGGACTTGTAACCCAAAGGTCATGGGTTCGAGTCTCAGGTCCGGCAGGGATTGTCGGTGAGGGGAGTGAATGTCCAGCGCTCTCCCCACCCTCAATACCACGACTGAGGTGAGACCCTTGAGCAAGGCACCGTACCCCCAACTGCTCCCCGGGCGCCGCAGCAATGGCTGCCCACTGCTCCGGGTGTGTGTTCACGGTGTGTGTGTTCACTGCTGTGTGTGTGCACTTGGATGGGTTAAATGCAGAGCACAAATTCCGAGTATGGGTCACCATTCTTGGCCACATGTCACATGTCACTTTCATGTCATGTCACTATGTCACTCTTTCAGAGAGCGACTGTAAGTGTATCCCGTATCAGCAGATGTTCTGTCTAGCTCTAGTGACTGTCATTGAGGGTTCACAGCACACATGGTGTGTGAGCGCAGCGACGGCGACAGAGGACAATGATGCCACAGATTTCCCTGAAGAAGAACACCGCGCTTTAAAGATCAGTGTTAAAGTTCCAGATAAAATGATCCATTTTGACATCACCAGTCTGATTAATTATTAAAATAAATCATTGCTGTGGTAATGACAGTTTGTGTCGGTAAGGACACAATGTTAATGACCTTAACATTAGGTTACTATAAAAACAGTAACAGACAAAAACAGAAGGTATTTTGTCAACGAGGTATTGCAATAAAAACTGGGTTAAACTGAGTTTCTTGTTTCAAAAACGAATACTTTTATGAACTTATATTATAACAACAAACTTATTTGAGGACTTCAGTATTTAGTTTCGTCCTCTTTTTTCTTTTGTTTATCCTCCACTGTCTTCTTTTCTGATTTGTCAGTATATCTGCTCTTTTTTAATGCTCTTTTTCCATAACTATTCATATCTGTCAGGGTCATTTTCTCATTACGTCTCAGCATTTCTGTCATCTTATTAAATTAATTTGGTATCATCTAGGGTTGCAAAAAGGGCATGTTTATATTTAGATTACAGTATAAAACTTGAATTTGTCTCTACCACAACGCAAGGTTTTTACCGGAACACCTAAAAATGCTGCGGTAAAGACATGTTGCGGAAATGACATTTTTGCTAATATTGCTGATAACTGGCAGCAGCAAGGTCTGATACATCAGTTTTGACTTTTAGCACCACATATACATGTATTCAACAGTAATATAAATTAATTTTTAAAATGTAATTCAAAATATTACTAAGCTGAATGGTAAGGACACATAATAAATACTTATGAAGAAAAGATGATCTTTATCTCTGGATTTTGGGAGTGACCTAATGGGGGTGACCCAATCTGTCAGCCATGTGCTCCACATGCTGATTTCTGTTTCCATAGAAACTAGATTTGTTTGGCTTTGAACAAATGTCATATTAAGAGTCTTTTTTCAGTGTTGTGATAAGGACTCAAAAGTGTGGGACAGGTGTATTTTGATGAAAAAAATCATATAAATGATTGATAAACAAAAAAAAGAACTTCAAGATGGTGTAAAGTAACATTTAAATAAAACTAATTCATTTGAAATAATGTCATATTGTAAAAGAATTAGCTAATTTTACACATATCAGCATTGAAACCACAGGTGGGACATGTCAAAAAATGGTGTTTGGACCTATAAATGCATCATAATTTTTCATTAAATCATATTATTCATTCATTATTTTTTTTAAGTCAAGGTGTGTAATGACACTGTGTTTATATTTATGAAGCTTTAGATGACAAATTTGAGCATAAACCTTAAATTTCACTACTGGGACTTAAAAGTACCCGTAGTTGCAGAACCACCCATATATACAAATATTCAAGTATTTTGAGAGCTTGGAGAGATCGACTCGATTACATCATTAGCAGTACTTGATGGGAGTGGGCGGAGCTAACAAGATATTTGGCATGTGTTGCTTTTTTCAACTCTCTGATTGGTGTAATTTTCTGTACTGCATCATGGGAAATACATTTTTTTTTTCACCAGGAATGCCACTGTTACGGTTATTTAAAAAATAATCTGAAATAATGCAGTGTTGCCAAGTCCGCGGTTTTCCCGCAGAATTGGTCTACTTTAACACTGTTGCCGCTGGTTATTTTTCATGTCCGATGGTTGAAGCAACCCCAAATAACATATTTTAGCCCATGGAATGCGAATTTTACCAGGGGAACCCCAGCAAAAATGTGGATTTTACCCTCCAGGAATGGCTTTTTACCAGGGGACCCCCTCTGAAACATGGTTGGGCTAGTTTTGAGTAGCAATTGGGCAGGTTTTGTTGTGAAAACCTGGCAACCCTGAGGCTGACATCTTCCGCAGAAGCAAATACCATCAATTAAGAACCTTGTAGCTCACAGTAAGGCTGTCTTTAAAGTTTTATAAGTTCTTGTTCAAAATAAATTTTTCTATGGAGAAAGTGAATGGAGTTTTTTTACTTCAGGAACCCGACTGTTGCAGAGCTGCTTTTACATGAGGAATATGACTTCAGGTATTTTTCAGTTCATTAGAACTAATACACTGAATGCCACAGTCAGGAATCGATCCGTGGGAATTTCATGAAACAGCTCGTGAATTTAAGCAGACAGTCACATCATCATTTGAATCACAATCAGACACACTGTGAGCGTGTGCCGCCCGCTCATATTAAAGTGCCATATCGTGTCAGACAAACAAAACAATGGCTTGATTTCCTGGTCACCATCAGTGAGAGCTCAGGCTGTAGATGCCATGGTTACCGTCGCCCTCGAGACTCTTTGCTAGTTATTCTGTCATTTATACAGCCAGCAGCCCCAGTGTCAATATCGTCCTGACAGTGTGATAAAATACCTGTCGCAGGTGTCAAGCGATGGCTTCTTGAAGACACCATCTTCACGCATGGCAAATATTATAGGACGACCCGTTATATGTTGAGCGGTGACACTAATGGAATGGGGATATTACCGTGGAGACGAGCACGACCTCATCTCATGGCTTATAATGGAAGTTGCCGGATTATGTCAGAATGAGACATTATATAGTAATAACCACAAACCCCATGAAGCTCATTTGTGTAATATTCATGTTTCATGTTGTATCTCCTGAGGAAAACTACATTTGTTTGTGTTTAGTGCTAGTTTGTGTAATCAAGTTTCATATTAGAGCGTCTACAGATTCTGATTTATTGTTTACAGCTTGGAGCTCTGAACGTGATGAGCACCAGGGGAAATTTCATGTTTCAATTTCGCTGACATTCGTCTTCTATTCCGCAGTGTGCCGATAATACTCACCGAGAGAATTCAGTTGAAAAGTTACTCTAAGAAAAAGGTAATTTCCGAACTGAGCCCATTTTGAAAATCGAATTTGGGCTATAAATAGCACAATATATGCCTTTGCCTTTTTATTTTGCTTGTACAGGTGAAAAATATACTTTACAGGATGCAAGTGAATCACACAAAACTTTTCCAGGTCACAATTCACCTCAAAAGAAAGAAGATAAGAATGTGCATATGTAAAAAAAAAAAAGGCCTTTTTTTTAAGGATCATCATGTTTTCTGCATTGTGACACTATTTAAGCACATTTTCACATATTTAACTTAAAAAAAATAAAAATAAATCAGGATCAATTATAATCAGTTAAAGAAATACTATATTGCTCTATAAATATTTAACAATAAAACAATTTAAATATATGTGTGTGTGTGTGTGTGTATATATATATATATATATAAACATTTTCTTTCATATTTTCTTTATATTTGTGCTTTAAGCACTAGGGGAAATTCTTTGTCCCTTTTTTTCCTGACATTTTGTTTTCTAAAAGTTCCCTTTCCACAGCATGCCAAATAATATTTACAGAGATAATTCAATATTTTTTTCATTTCCTGTATGTGTAAGAAAATGTCAAATGAAATAAAGGTACACAGTCAAACTAAGACCATTTAAAACTTTTAATTTTAGTAATAAATAGCACAATATTTTGCTCAGTCATGTGTTTCCTTGTACAAGTGAAAAAAACACGTTCTGATCATCTGTGTATTTAATTAATTTACTGTTGGTGAAACAAAAAATAATACATTCAGATAAATCTATAACTCTTACTGTAAAACTAGTAAAGGTGAACATGTCATGTAAACGCTCTCTTTCTCTGACATAAGTCTCTGTGAGCAAGAGCTTTATACAGGCAAAGTCTTCAATAAAAGCTACAAATACAGTAACGTGTGTGTGTGTGTGTGTGTATGTGTGTGTGTGTGTGTGTGTGTGTGTGTGTGTGTGAGTGGGTGGGTGGGTGTG
>RJVU01052173.1:592915-621528 GCA_003731715.1 Anabarilius grahami
TATATTACAATATTTATTATATTAATTAAAATATATTAAAACACCTTAAAGTAAAATGCCCAGGAGCCATACACCAAAATCAAAAGAAAACAATATAAAATCATATTTTGCACAATAAAATGTAAAATATATTAACTATGTATATATTAAAAAGCTTCAGGTGTATCCCAGGAATGAGAATTTAAAGAATTTAAATGCGTTTAGTTGTCAATTTCATTTTTTTTGTGAGATTCACGTGTGTGTGTGTGTGTGTGTGTGTTAATTAGACAGCCTATATGTATAAATAGGAAATTATGTTTATGTACATTCTCAGTGTTACTGCCAATTTGACTCGTACTTAAATGATTAAAACATTTTTATATGAAATCATTTCATAAATGGCAACATCACAGTGTTTTCATCTACTGTTCTCCTTTTCTCTGTATATTTCTCTCCTTTGAGATACGATCTCAGAACAGGAAATGACTCTTAAGGGAGGTGATATCCCAGAATGCACTGCATACCTGCTGTGAGCCTGTTAGATTCGTTTAGTCTCCGTTTATCTCTCACTCTCTGTTTTTCCTCATCTCTCACTCTCTCCTCAGGACGATGTTCAGTATCTGAGTGAATTCAGATTAACAGTCACTGATCACAGTCTTTTCCCATTCACCCACTTCCTCCAGAAAGAGGAATCATCTCTGAGATGAATCACACCATTACAACATTCAATCTGACTCATGCTGCAATCCAATCAGTCTGGGGAACTAAAGCTGTTTCACTACTCCTTTTTTGCTTCAATGTTGCAACATCCATTATTTACTAACATTAAAAATGTCTGAGTGTGATTCACTTGATCAAGTGTAAAAAAAAAAAAAGATTTTTTAAAATTGGATTGAAAATTACTGGAGTGCATTTTACAAGAAAATACTATTTCAGTCTACTTCAAAATTTCATGTTTAATTCCATGTGGCTTCTCTTTGTAAAAAATTGTGAAATTTACTAGCAATCTCTGAGTAAACATTGTTTCTACACCATTTAATGGATGTATGAAGTCAGTTAGAGTATCACATTCACTATCAACATTAAGAAACCAAAAAACAATACTGTCTGTCTTCATTTTTAACACTAGATCTACTGTTTTAGCATTTTAAACCATACAAACATCCGTCTGTCAGCTGTTTTGCTTGTGAAGTGTGCTTATTAGAGGTGTGACGAGACAGGTAGCTCACGAGATTGAGTTCATGAGAACGAGACGAGACGAGATTTGTACAAGGTATTTTTAAGAAATCCTCAATGACAAAATACATGACTAGAAAAACAGTCTGCAGGTGCATATTTTAACTAATCATCCTCTAATGAATGTCATTTCAGTTCTACTTTGAGTGCTCTGTGAATAGGGAGCGACGGTGCTGAGCGCATTCTACAAGATAAGACATTCAGACGCTTAGGCTCTGTTGTACAACGAATCCGCCGCCACGGTCTTGTCAGTCATCTCATCACGTGATCAATGAACTCTGGTTCCTGCTGCACTACATACGACTATGCAGCTCGTTAAATGGTTTTAATGTCTATAAAAAGCAAATCGACAGTGGAGGCTTAATGTAAACGAAGCAGTGGCATATTCTGTCCTAATTTCACCCTCACACTCCGTCATGGCAATATCACAAGACAGCTTTTCATCTCGATGAGAAATCTCGTCACATTTTAATCTTGCGAGATCTTGTGGCACGAGATCTTGTCACACCTCTAATGTTTATGTATCTTTCATTATATAAAAGGGTTCACCCAAAAATGAAATTTCTGTCATAAAGTACTCACCCTCATGTCATCCCAAACTTGTAAGACCTTCGTTTGTCTTTGGAACACAAATTAAGATATTTTTGATGAAATCTGAGGGTATCTGATCCACATATAGGCAGCAACCTCATTGCACCTTTTGAGGTCCAGAAAGGTATTAAAGGGTGAGTACTTAATGACAGAAATTTCATTTTTTTGGGTGAACTAACTCTTTAAGTGACACTTGATTTTATATTTTGTGACTGATGAATGACATTCAGACATTTTTAAGTGTCTCAAGTGTGGAGATACTTTTCATAAACTACTTTATACTTGATCACGTAAACTGTCTCTCTCTCTCTCTCTCTCTCTCTCCCCGTCTGTCAGTCTTTCTGTCTCAAGGTTGTTTCTTGGCGTTCCTGCCGAACTTGTCGCTGAGCTGTTGAATGAGGTCGGCCAGTTCTCCAGTGGCCTGAGATTTCTCTTCCAGAAGCTCGTAACGCAGACTGGAGATGTCCTGTTTTATTTCCTTCAGTTCACCTGTAACACAAACACAGAGCTTGAGTTACTTGGAAAAAATCAGATTTTGACTCCAAGAAAATATGAGTGATCATCAAGACACGTGATTTCAAGTGACCAGAAATTAAGATGCTTTTGCTTATAAAACACACATGACATGAAAAATAAGCAGACGTTACAGTGAAATTACTGGGTTTTTACCTTCATTGACTTCATCATTCTCTCTGTCGACCTGAGCCTTCAAAACATAGCGCTTAATCAAACGCTTCATTATCTTCTGTTAGACAGACAGACAGATATAAGAGAGAAAGATTCATTTTAACATGATCATAATGAACTCTGGTCCGTTTCACATGGTTTGTTGAGTCTCTCACCTGATATCTTGTGGGGTTTTTGATGGGTTTCTTGAAGGTGTTCTCCTCTCGGCTCCTGAGATTTGCTCGATGACGATCAGCCTGAAAGAACGCCAATATTCAACTGACATGCATCACAGGTGTATAAGTTATTTTACAATCGCATCCAATCATATTCATAATGCATGACTGATTTAAGCCTTCATAATGTGAAATGTTTTTGCACTGATGCATTTGTTATGAGTAACAAGAAGTTTTGTCATGTTTTGTTTTGTGTGCATTCTAAATGAAAGGAGAAAGTATTCAAAAGAGATCAAGTACATCACATTGATAAAGTATTTAAGGGATTAGTTCACTTTCAAATAAAAATTTCCTGATAATTTACTCACCCCCATGTAATCCAAGATGTTCATGTCTTTCTTTCTTCAGTCGAAAAAAAATTAAGGTTTTTGATGAAAACATTCCAGGATTTTTCTCCTTATAGTGGACTTCAATGGCCTCCAAACGGTTGAAGGTCAAAATGACAGATTCAGTGCAGCTTCAAAGGGTTTTAAACGATACCAGATGAGGAATAAGGGTCTTATCTAGAGAAACGATCGGTCATTTTTGAATTTTTTTTTTTAAATTATATACATTTTAACCATAAACGCTCATCTTGAACTAGCTCTCTTCTTCTTCTTCTCTATTAGAATTCCGGCACTGTAGACGCTGCTAAGCGTATTACTGCCCTCCACAGGTCAAAGTTTGAACTAGCTGTTATATACTTGCCCAAGCATAATGCATATGAGAATTTAGTTCAAACTTTGGCCTGTGGAGGGCAGTAATACGCTTAGCAGCGTCTACAGTGCCGGAATTCTAATAGAGAAGAAGAAGAAGAGAGCTAGTTCAAGACGAGCGTTTATGGTTAAAATGTATATAATTAAAAAAAAAAAATTAGAAAATGACAGATCATTTCGCTAGATAAGACTCTTATTCCTCGTTTGGGATCGCGTAGAGCTCGTCGAGTCCATTGAAGTCCACTAAAAGGAGAATAATCCTGGAATGTTTTCCTCAAAAACCTTAATTTCTTTTCAACATAAGAAAGAAAGATATAAACATCTTGGATGACATGGGGGTGAGTAAATTATCAGGAAATATTAATTTGAAAGTGAACTAATCCTTTAATTACTTAAAATTGTAAAAAAAATAGACATTAACACCTGGTTATGTAATGTATAAAATGTATAAATAAATTACATCTACAGTATACAAGGAATATATGTTGAGTTAAAAATAATATATAAGTACCCTGAATTGCATACTTTTAGTGTGCAGTACAAGTATGCGTTTTACCTTCGGCCGTGAATTGAGCATGCCCATCTCCAGCTCGTTGGCATGGTGATGACCTTTGCCCTTACACAGTCGTATAAGGCAGGACTTGACCCGGACGATCAGGTAGTAGAAGGATTTCGGGGTGGGCACCAGGTTAAATGGAGCAGGCAACGTCCGTCCCTCATCGAAATACGACAACCAGAGTTTAGCACGAGCAAACTTCCACTCCACATCAGCGTCTTCCTGCAAAAACATGAAGACATCAACCATATCATTCATTTAGTGAGGTTTATGCTTCCATAGTGTGAAGTACTTCTGCGTGAAACAATATTCAACAACAAAAACCCTTTTTATTTTGCTTGTCAGCAGTGTTGGCTACTAACTGGTTACATGTAATCTGGATTACATAATCAGATTACAAAAATTAAGTACTTGATTATTAAATTTATTCCCATTTTTTTTTGTCAGCCATTTGACCTAAAATATTTACTTAAAATAATTTGAATTTAAAATTTTAAAGTTCTCTGTCACATTTACATGCAGGTAAACAAATAAAATATGTAATCTTTTTTTAGTGTTCAAGTGTTTTATTTTGATTATTTATTAAATAATAATAATAATTATTATTATTTATTTTTTTTAAACATTTTTATGATTTAATTATTTATTTAGAAATGTTTAATGCACTTTATCTTGTTGATAACAAAGAAAAATATTTTCTCTTCACATTTAATATCAATATGATACAAAATAATCCTATTTAAATCTATTTGATAAATGAGTTAGGTCCAAAGTAATCTAAAAGTAATAATAATAATACAAAACTAAATAAGTAGATTACTAATAGATTACTAACTACAATTTTCATCAAGTAACTTGTAATCAGTAATGGACTATCTAATCTATCCAGAGCTGCTTGTCAGGTAAATGTCACTTGCTTTAAGGATGTTTAGATCTTTTTTATTCAGAATCAATTCTCAGTCTATGGATTGAGCGTACCTCTATTTCCTGGTAGGAGTTGTTGATCATGGCGATCAGCATGTTGAGAAGAACCACCACCATCGTGACGTTATAAACCCCGTACAGCACATAACCGATGTTCTCAATGAACTTATGATCATACTTCAGAACCACAGAAATCACCTCTGAGAGCCCAAATATGGACCAGAACAGAGTCTTGAAGCTCTCCTCAACCCTGTTAACACACAGATCACAGGAAAATGTTATTGATCAGATGCTGTGTTTTCATAGATTCTCATAAAATTTGATAAAAAAAAAAAAACACAATGAAAATAATGATACTTTGGACCAACAAAAAAAAAACTCTTATTTGTTGCAGCCAATTTTATTTATTTTTTCTTAAATTATATTTATGGTTTGGTTCAAAACTGCTTTCCCAAATACAAAATCATACAAAGTAAAAAGATTTTTGGTAACACTTTACAATAAGGTCCCATTAGTTAAAGTTAGTTAACTAACTAACAATTCATCTTATATATATATATATATATATATGTATACACACACAGTCAAACCAAAATTTATTCAGACACCTTGAACATTTAATACATTAATTCAGTTTATTCACTATAGTGAATATACCATTTAAAAAAAATGTTATTAAAATATGACAAAATCTCAGAGTTAAACTGTGTCAGAAAAAAATAATCTTAATTATGTCAGATAACATTTAAGCAAAACATGGTCAGGTCAAAGTGTCTGAATAATTTTTGGTTCCAAATTTTTATCAATTTTACTGGTAGTCCACTGAATGAAGAATTTTTGGGTATAATATGTCACAGTTTACTTTATTTTGCTATCCTCACTTACATAAATGAACTATAGTGTCCTGCACCCACTAGTGAAAATATATCAAAAATATAAAAAATGTCTGAATAATTTTTGGTTTGACTATATATATATATAATCATTATTATTATTATTATGTCTTTTTAAAATATGCATCATATTTTCTGCTACTTTCTGCTGTCAGAAACTTCATACAGTACATAGAACTTTTTAGGGATTCCATCTTGGGATCATTTTATTGATTTAGCTTTAATGAATTACTTTTGTTTTAATTAATTTTAATTGTAATTAAATTGTATGAAACAGTTTGTAAGCATACTTTATCACTAGAAAAAAGAAAAGAAATAACCTGTTAAACATAAAAAAAAGTATTAATGTACTCATTTAAGACATTTCTCCTTATCTAGAACCTTTTTGGCATAAAGCGTTCTTTAACATTGAGTCAAGAACCCTTTTTTCTAAGAATGATATATTTTAAATAAATGACACGGTCATTTCACTTTTTTTCAATGCAACAAATGAGAAAATTGCTGACATGGATGCATGCCCAGACAGAGAGACTTCTGTTAGCAGACACTGAGCAGTTTGAGGCCAGTGTCGATCTGTTCTGAAACTCTTGAAGAGACTCATGTGAGATCACTAGACTCCTTTGAGAACTTCAGCAAGTCTACAATCTTACTGTCTGGCAGATTGTAATTGTGCTTTCTTGTGTGCCACTTGGACACATTTTTATTCCATCTGCACCTGTTTTTAAACAAGAGCTGCATTCATGAGCTGAATGACGGCAGAATGAGGATGATGAATCATCCACTGAATCAAATGGAGTGACGCTGGAGAACAGAGGAGCAGAGGGTCTGTTAAATAATGGATTTGTTTTGGGTTTTAATGCTGAACTCATGGAGTGGACGCAGTCAAGGTCTCCGCTCCCTCGCTCTGAATTTTTACACAGGTTGTGTCCGTGCGAATGCTGGAATACACTTCAAGTACTAAAAGGTGTGCGTTGTGACTGTTTTCAGAACAATTAAGCACTTTTTCAGTCCAAATTCTCACTGTAATGCACGTACTTTTGTGTTCATTTGTAGTTCTCATTGGATTCTCACTACTGTAATGCTTTTTCTACTCAAATCAAATCACATTAATGGCAGCACTACAAACACTACAATGATGTATAAATATTTTACAATTTAAATGATACATTATTATGTTTTTCACATTACAGTACTGCAAAAGTTGTGATAAATACACTTAATTTAATAAGATTAGGTTTAATGGTCCTAAAAAAAAGTTTCATTTTCTTTATGCAAAACATACATTTCTTTTTTATGGTTTTGTGGTGAAATATGAGCAGGTTTTGTAAGATTCTCGCAGATATTCTTTCACTCTTGCATATAATTGAACCACAATTAAATCTAATAACATATACATTTCTACATTAAATATAATTGCGTTCACTTTTCTTCCTTTTTTCATTATAATACTCTCTAACGCTTTTCCTTCGTTTAATTGAAGTCTCTCTTTCACACTGCATGTTATTTTCTCAGTCTCTCATTTATTATTAATATATCTAGATGTGGTTTAGAGTTTCTCTCTATCTCAAGTAATTTATCTGATGATTTCAGACAGTAGGTATATTATAGCCATGAGCAACTGGTTTTATTAACACGTAAATCATATTATAAAGAAAGTATTCAAAAAAATAATCCACCTAAGAAGTTCTTCTGATATGATCTTCTTCCCTCTCTCTCTTTCTATTTTCCCTCATAAATGAATCTCCTTCTCTTTATTGTTCTTAATGGCACTTCTTTTCAACTCGTCTTTCCTGTTTTCCATCCATTTGTCTGTCTCGCTCGCTCTCACCCAAACACACCGGCTCAGCTCAATAAATATAATCGGGAGATTAGATGCCATCGACGCCAATCAAAATGATGAAATGAGCTCGTCTCTTTAATATGAAAGAGATAAAAACTTCAGTTCCTCCGTCAATCTTCATGTTTGCTGATCAAAACCCATTAAGTGCGTGTGAGATTTCAGCTGTTAGCTAAAGCTGAGCCCTAAAGGAAATCTGACAAACTCTACCTCTACACTAATCCAGATACATTTCAAAACACATCTTTTTCTCTACATTTTGTCCTTCCGTCCACGCAGAAACAGTGTTTTAGTCCAGTGAAAACTGAGCTTTTTGAAGACGCTCTCTCAAGTGGATAAATTGTAGTGTGGACTGTGAAAACAATGACACGTTTATTCATATGAAGAATGTTGTACTGATATTTATGTTTATACCGGCATGTCCCTGATGTGCTATTCACTTTCACAGTGTTGCTAAAGATAGATCTTCATATTGCATTCCTGCAAAGATGACAGAACATTTACTTGCAATTGCTGTCCTGGGGCAAAACATGAGGGTGATTGCATTTTAGACGACGCATGAGTGCGACCTGGACGCAGCTGTAAGTAGTGGGATATTTTGGTAATAAAATCAAAATTCCGAGTATGGGTCACCATACTTGGCCACATGTCACTTCACTTTCACTTCACTTTCACTAAAACGATCATGCCAGAAGAATAGCATGAGAAATTTATTATATCTGGTCTCTCAGTATCATCTCAGGGAGCTTTTATTATGTTTTATGCATGCGCAGTAAGATGATTTTAGCATCTTCCAATGTTTCAGTGTGGACGAGAAACTTTTGGAAAACACTTGAAAACACCATGTGGGAAGAGAGTGTTTTAAAATTTTGCAGATTAATGTAGATGTAGCCAAAACTTCAGTGACGTCCAGCAACATTCGATCAAGTAGACAACTATTTTTAGGCATCACAAGTTAAGACACCTATCCTTCTCTGAAAAGGAAGTCAATCCCAGAAAGCATCACAACAAAAATAATGAAAAATAACATGATAAAAGAGAAATCATCACGGTAACACTTTACAATACGGTCTTATTTGTTAACATTAGTTCATGATTAGCTAACAGGAACTAACAATGAGCAAAATTTTAAAAAGTATTTATTAATCTTTGATAATGTTAGTTGGTATCTAATTGTTCACTGTTTCTTCATGATAGTTCACAATAGGTTCCTAGTTTTGTTTTGGAGTCTCCTACAATATATTTACCTGCATCCGAGGTCAAAAAACACTTTAATGTTCTCATAATATCAATTGCAGCATCAGCTCTTTTCTCTCAGTGTCTCAAACAATTCGATCAAGGATTCAGTCTCTCTAAACCCCTCCTTTCTGAGAGCTGCTCTGCTCTGATTGGTCAGATGGCTCAGACTGGTAATTGGTTGACTGCTTACAGTGTGTGTCCGAAACCAAATTCCCATTATCATATCTGAATTTCAGTTCTTAATCAGCACTTGATACACAGTGATATGAACAGTAATGATGGCGTCCATTTTACTTTATCAATCTCACTCTTTTGGAAGTTCATCAAAGTGGATTTAACTTTCACAGCACAGAAAACAGCATCTTCTTGACATGAACAACACGAACCTAACTCTTCCAGGCCTCAACTACAGTGTTTGTGGGCGGGGCAAAGTAGACGTTGCTCGTGGGCAGCCAATGAAGGACATAGGCTTGCATTATGCAAATTAGATACAAACTAATTAGTTTGAACAGGAAGTGAGACTAGAATTACTGATGACTCGTTTCAGTCAAAAAACAAACAAACTTTATTGTAAAGTGTTACCATTAATGCATATGATTCAAGTATAACAATTGTGAGTTGCAATATGTGTCTAACACTCCAAATCTGTCACTTATGGGGCTCAATTTCAATCAGAATGTCATCTTAGAAGACAGCTGACTATGTAGGAGGCAGATGGCAAAGGTTTTGGAACAGAGTGATTATAATTAAATTCACAGAAGTCTACAGAAGAGCTTCTCAACTAGTTTTTCTTCAGATGTGGGTCTGTGTGTGGCTTAGTAACTGGTTAGTTGCGGCAAGTAAACATGTCCTAAAATCACACAAACACACACTGAAGCATTCATCACTCTTGTCTTAATTATATTTTCTTTGCTCTGTTCTCTCTGCTTCTCTCCTCTGTGTTTCACAGAATAACTTCATAGTGAATGTGTTTAAAAATGTAGGCAGAGAGAAAGAGAGACTCTTTCTGACTCATGTTTAGGTCATCTACCTTCCTCGATACACACACACACACACGCGCGCGCGCACACACACACTCACAGCAGGTTCCAGTTTTGTGTTCGTTTTTCTTCTTTTGCTTTGCGCCTACAGACTGGGCAAGAAAACCATCTCCTCACTCTATATATATTTCTCTCTTTCTTAAAATATCATCCATATATTAAACAGCCATAGTCTGACTTTCATTCCCCTGTGTTTACAGGAATAGCTCTCACATCTTCTGCTTCATCAGGTCCTTAACATTTATATTTAATTCATTGAGCAGATGCTTTAATACAAATCGATGTACTAACAAGGCCTGGTACAAACCAAACGATCCATCTTATCCAAACCACTAGCGAACCTCAGGGTTTTTGGCTCAGACTCAGAATGCAAATGAGGGGGGCGGAGTCTTGAAAAATATCCTGAAAAATGTCATGCTGGAAGTAGCCATCAGAAGATGAAAACACTGTGGTCATAAAGGGATGGACACGATCAGCAACAATACTCGGGTAGGCTGTGGCATTTAAACAATGCTCAAATGGTACTAAGAGGCCAAGAAAATATTCCCCATACCATAGGCGGAGAGTGATCAACATGTTTAAAAACACATAACTAAATAGTTTCAAGTTTCATGTCGGAACAACCTACACATTCCAGCATAAATTATTTGTTGTTAAAGCGGCTACATTCACAAACCACTGTTAATTTTAACAGAAATGCAAGCATACTGTATGCGTGATTTGGCATGGCAGCCAATATGAATAATAAATAACCATTGCCTAACCTAATGCAGAAAAACCCTGCGTTTGAACCAGAATCTCCAAAATCAAATCACTGAGGGTGCTTCTGAAATTAGTGAGGGTGCTCTAGCCATAATGCACACCCATTTCAACTCATCTTCACCGCGATTTCACAAAATTTGTTTATAATCAATGAAGCTGACTGCACAATGAATCTCTTATTCACGTAATGTCTACTACACTTTGTTATAATGAGATGCGAGCATGCAGAACTCAGCACTGGACAAAAAACTCTGGTGTCTTAAACGGTGAGTGGATTCTAACTAGGCATGTGACGGTATCAAATCTTCATGTTGCGATAATTGCTTAAAGGTGGTACAGAGGATCTTTTCGTCGACTCATTTTTTGAAATGAGCGCATGCGTAAGAACAACCCCCCTCCTTCACAGCTCTTTTCGAGGGAATGCCTCCCAAAACTCGTGCATGAGTATTGGAACACGAGTGTTTACCACCGGCATTCGCTGTGTTATTAAGCCGGGCACACATTTAACGACTAGCTAAAACATTCTAAGACTGTGCTCAACATACAGCGATTGTTTCCTGCTCCTGAAGCAGATTTATATACTTTCACATGGAATTTGAACACCGACTGTAATCGCAGACTGAACGCAACTGGCTCTGACTGGACGCGTTTGAGCGCGATCAGTCATAAGTATCAATTTACATTCATAATCGGCCTTACAATCGTTAAGTGTGTGCGCGACTTAAAGCCGCGCACACACTTAGTGGATTCATTATGTCGGACTCACCGCAGGTAACTCATAATCTGCAGTTGTTACTCCTGTCTCCTGACAAAAACATTGCATGCGGCGCCTGTGGAGTGTGGAAAGTTACTGGAGCGCGCAGCCGCGCGTCTCTCACAAGGAACGTCATGGCAGTGATTGACAAGCCAGAGGGCCAATCGTTTACGCGATGATCGCGTAAACGATTGGCTGATGTTTTTAAGGCGCTACCTCATGCACAGATGATGTATATTAATAATATTCCTTTCAGTGCACCTAATAAATAGTCTTTTATCAGTTAGTAAAGACAGTTTCAAGTAATATTGCAAAAATGTATAAAACAAAACATCCTATTTAGCACCTTTAAGCTTTTATCACGGTATACGGTATTATCACGATTTTGAAATAAGTTGCAAAAAAAGTGTTGTCATAGTATAACAGGGTTAAGAACTCTTTTTCTTATAACAAAAAGAACTCTGAACATTTAAATATTATAATGCAGTACATAAATTATAAAGTATAAAATGTTTCAAACAGAATTATAAAGAACAACAGGTAACACTATATAAGGTCTCATTATTTAATGTTAGGTAATGCATTAACTAAGATTAAGAATGAGCAATAGCGACATTTGTTACAGAAGGTATTATTTTTTTAATATTAGTTAAAAAATACAACTGATCATTGTTAGTTTTAGGTCCATTAAATAATAATTACAAATTTTGATTTTAGTAATGTTAATAAACATTAACTAGAAATTAACGTTAACTAAGATTAATAAATGCTATTTTAAATGCTAATAAATGCTATAATAAAAGTATTTTTTAATTGTCAGTTTGGTAATAATGAATTAACATGTTAACTAATGAAGCCTTAGGTCATCAAGTGTTACTGAACAATAACAAATAATCCGAAAATTTTCAATCATTATAGGGCATGTTGTAGCCCATATTAAAATATAAAAATGTTTAAGTTTGAAAATAAATAGCCAGTTAAGTCTTTAAGTATTAAGTATTTGGTGCTGTGAATGAACAACATTGCAAATACAAAAAATTGAATGGCTGTTTGAAGCATTTTAAATACTGTTCAGTAGCAGCTGCTTTGTTAACGGGGTTTCCGGGGTAACCGCAGCATTTCTGCTGTTCCATCAGCGCCCTCTGCTGTCAGAGAGTGAACGTGCACTTTCATTCAGTGCGTCTCTTTCACTCGTTCTGCCATGTGCTTCTCATGCACATTGGGTTTGTTTACATCTGAGCACGTGCCTCTTTGACGCCGCATACAGTGGTGTTGTGGATTTTATACGGTTGATGGGTAAAGTATTCTTAAAATGTAATATAAAAATTTGAATAATTCGTAATAAATAATTATTCACGGTATTTTGAGGTGCCCACGGTAACAATATTGTGTATATTCATTTTCGTGATATATCTTATTACCGAATAATCGGCACGTCTAATTCTAACTTAATCACCTCTGATTGGCCATTGCGTTCAATAAGTCAACAGATATGTCTGTGATTGGCTTCACTGCTCAACGCTGCAAAAACATCTTGTAAAGAGAAACCTTTGACACTCTTCGGAGCGCAAACACAGATATGCACTGGAGCGTTTGCCAAATCTGTTTAACCAATATGCTATCATTACAGAGAAAACTGATCCTAGACCAGCAGTTATGGGCAGCTTTTCCCTCTAAAAGCAATCAGGAGAAGCAGCAGGAAGTGGTTTGAGTGAGAAACTTCCACACTAGTCTTGAGTCAGTGTCCAAGGGAAGGCTAAGCCTTGCCAAGCTTTACACACGCTCCGCCTATGCCTCACGAAATTACATCACCAGCAGCCTGAACCGATGATACAAGGCAGGATGAATCTATGATTTCATGTTGTTTATGCCAAATTCTGACTCTACCATCTGAATGTTGCAGCAGAAGTCCTGGCTCATCAGACCAGGCAACGTTTTTCCAATCTTCTATCATCCAACTTTGGTGAGTCGGTGTGAATTGTAGCGTCAGTTTGCTGTTCTCAGCTGACAGGAGTAGCACCTGTGTGTCTTCTGCCGCTGTCGCTCATCTGCTTCAGGATGTGTTCAGAGATGCTCTTCTGCAGACCTCGTTATTTGAGTTTCTGTTGCTTTCCTATCAGCTGGAACCAGTCTGGTCATTCTCCTCTGACCTCTGCCATCAACAAGGCATTTTCACCCACAGAACTGCCGCTCACTGGATATTTTCTCTTTTTCTGACCATTCTCTAAACACTAGAGATGGAAATCCCAGTAGATCAGCAGTTTCTGAAATACTCAGACTAGCCCGTTTGGCAGCAACAACCATGCCAAAGTCACTTAAATCACCTTTCTTCCCCATTCTGATGCTCAGTTTGTACTTCAGCAGATCATCTTGTCCATGTCTACATGCCTAAATGCATTGAGTTGCTGTCATATGATTGGCTGATTAGATATTTGTGTTAACGAGCAGTTAATCAGGTGATCTAATAAAGTGGCTGGTGAGTGTGTATATATACACAGTGTGTGTATATGAAGAGTTCAGATGCAAAAGCCATTAAACGCCACCTTCATCAAAAATGAGATAATGATACTGAGCGAATGCTCTCCACACATCGTATATGTTCATCAAATCATCCTAGCATCAGCCCATTCAGAAATACTGGTTCGTTGGCAGTAACCTCTAAACGCCACTTCCCTTTGTCTCTAACTCCACAGAAGAACCAATCAGAAGCTGCGAATCGAATCATATGATTTCAAGATGAATGACGGGGTGCATATGAGCTGGCTTTCAATTGCCGAGCAGCAAGTTTTTGTCATGTTTTGTCCATCGTTACAGTGGCAAAGACAGGATTTCATGAGTAGCAAGTAAACACAACAGTGTTCCTTTTGCTGCTGTTAAACTGACACAAACAGATGTTTTACTTTGTCTTGCTGTCCAAAGAGGTGGACTTAGAGGTTTTTGTGAAAAAAGCACTCATGTACTTTGCTGGATTTGCAGCAAAAGACAGTCAAATTTGTTAAATACCAATGAATTGACTAAAGTGACATTTTTGAAAGTAAGGCATTTCAATAACTGACTAATAACCTTTTTATTGCCATTAAAGTGAAATTACTGAACCGAAATATAGGAGCCAAAATGCTCATTTAAAAGAAAACATGTCTTATGGACTTAGAGGTTTTTGCAGCGGAACTCTTCATATATAAATATGTGTGTGTGTTTGTGTGTTTTCATAAAATCGACAAAATCCTTCACTGATGGACAGCCTCAGGCATGACATTTTTCAAGAGTTTCTTAAACATTTTCATATGTTCCCTGGTGAAAACCCACCCACCCCCCACACGCACAAGCTTAAAAAGACTCAATGAGAGAATTCCTGGGCTCAAATTAACTCTCCTCACACACCATGCATGTTTTCTGATCGATGTGCTTCTGCCAGCAGGAGAGTTGTGCCTTTTCTCTCCTGGTTTGAGGACATTTTCACTCATTCTGTCAATTCCTGACTGCCTGTTTCCTCTCGTTCTTTATCTCTGGAGTGTTAAAGTGCAAACCCAGCAGTGTTGCTTTACAAAGACCCGCTCCAGCATCACGTCTCTCTCTCTCTCTCCTGGCTGAATACATTGAACAGTAAGGCTACTTGAGCATGTTTCAGATTGTCAATCTCATTCTTTCTAGCACAAACCTGCTTTATGTGTAAATTAGTCTCAGTATTGATTGAGCCTTATTCACTAAACGAACACACCCTAAAACTCAGAACGACCCGCAAGATGGGGACAAAGGAGCGCAATTACTTTCAGCACATTTTGTGGCACGTTTGCATTAAAGGACTTGTATAGCATCTGTAGTGAAACAGGCACTAAAACACAGATGGCGCATGCAAAGGCATGATGCAATTAGTTAAACTTCCTCTCTTTCCAGCATTTATATATATCTATACATCCAACATGCATGTAGATTACACAAAACCAAGACTAAACAAAAAGAAATGTGACTAAAAAAATGAGAAATGTTGCATTGGCAATGGCAACTAACTGAAATAAGTTAAAGTTGAAGCACTAAAATTGAAAATAAATAAAAATTAAAACTGAAAAAAAAAAAACCTATGAAAAAATAATAACATTAACAATAAAAAATGACAAAAGCACATTACTAAAATCTAAATGACAATGAAAACGTATAAAGTTAAAGCTAATTCAAAATATGAATAAAAAAATAGAGATATTTCACCCCAAAATCAGATCTTAATGGGATTTATTATCTTTATGCAAATGCATAATTTCTTATGTTTTATATGTGATTTTAAGGTGAAATGAGATCTGGATGTGCTTTCTATGCGTCATTGCTCTCCAATTATGACGCCTTCTGAGCAAACCATCTCTCTCCCTTGACAAGTGTCATTATGTTTGTGTGATCAGATTGTGCCGCTGTCTTTCAAGTATTAGCTTTCGCCAGCACTTCTTCAATACTGACCACTTACACACACACACACACGGCCCCAAGAGAGATCATTATCACATCCACCTGCATCACACACACGCAAGACACTGAGCCGCAGAGAGACTGCATGCACACACACGCACGCACACAGAGAGAAGTCTCTGTGCTCTAACCTTTAAGGCTTGTTAGCAAACCCGTGAGTGTTTCCACATTGCTGAACCTCAGAACAAACTGTCTGCCCTTCATTTCCCATGATTCATTGTTGCACATCACACTGAACCCAGGGAAACGCTGTAATGCTGGATGGAAAATCATTAACTAAAACTCAAATTATTAAAAACATTTCTGTTAATTGAAATAAAGCTAAAATGAAATAAAATATAAATATTAGATAAAAAAAACTTTAACTTAATGAAAATTAGAAAATTGAAACGTTGCCTGAAATAACTGAAATAGGCACTATAATATTATTAACTGGAAATAAATAAAAACTAACTAATTAAAACTAAAAGTGAAATAAAAATAAATTAGACCTAAATAGCAATATTTAAAAAAAAATAAAATAATAATAATAAAATGACAAAAGCACATAGTGAAATAACTAAAAAAATAAACTCAAATTAACATAAAAACTAAAATATATATATAATAAAAGCTAATTCAAAATATGAATAAAACTACAATAAGCCTGGGAAAACATCTGCAAAACAGCAGCAGTTGACGACCTGAGAGTTTGAAAAGTTCACGTCGGATAATTACGTGAAATCACATTTGCAATTCGGCAAACTTCCATAATATGACATATTTCTGAGCTCAACTAAGTATTCAGAGGGAAATAATGTACAGTCAGTGGTACTTTTTTAATATAAACTTTTGCTATTCAATTTTCAAAAAGTCAGCTAAATCATTAAAATTATTAAATATTCAGGGCTGAATCTATTGAGGTTGAACTGTCATTTTGCGGCACTAGCACAGCTAAACGTCAACTACTATCTTTATACTTTTGTCAGCAAAAACGTTGTTTGAGAGGTGTAAAGTAATTTTTCATTGTAAATTATGAAAGCAAAATTAATTTCCTCATTTGAATAACATGCACTGATGAATCATTCAAAATAAAACCACAATAAAGTTATAACATTACATGTTGTATTTAAGCACTTATTAAAGTTCACGAAACACACTGATAAAATATATATGAAAATGCATGAACTGTGAATCAAACCCATGACACTGGTGTTGCTAGCGCCACGCTCTACTGCTTCAGCTACTGTGAAAATGCCTCTTTTTGATGCGTTCTGAACTTGTATATTGCTATTTTTGAAGTGTTCTATTTACAGATACTGATTCCTACACATTAAGTTTCCGTCTTCCACATCTGAGGTTAGTTAAGTTCATTTGAGTCGCAGAGGTGTTAGACTGTCTCATGACTAATGAGTTCCACATTCTCCATGTGAACTTTATCAAGGCCGCTGGGAGAAGCTGCATGTTGCTATAAGGAGCTGCAGACAAGTCCAGATCCACACTGCCCTCTACTGACAACTATCACACAACTATTTAGAACTGAATAGAATTTAGATATTTAGATATTTACACATATATACACAGTCACAAATTAAAGTAAATATAAAGTTTAAAATATAAAATATATATATGAACTAAACAACATGACTTAATATTCAAATAATAAAAATTTAATAAATGTATATGTATGTTTATATATAACATCGCTCATGAGATGAGACGAGATTTAAACACTGAATTTTTTTGAAATCCTCGGCGAAATACATTTGCAGGTGCATTTGAAATGTTTTAACTAATCATCTTGTAATGAATGTCATTTCATTTCTACTTTGAGTATGAATTATCATATGCAG
The DNA here is from genome assembly GCA_003731715.1 of Anabarilius grahami. Lineage (NCBI taxonomy): Eukaryota > Metazoa > Chordata > Actinopteri > Cypriniformes > Xenocyprididae > Anabarilius > Anabarilius grahami. Next base: position 610,611 of record RJVU01052173.1, read on the forward strand.
TAAAAGACAACAATATTCAAGCACTGTAAAAGGTTTTCCCACAAACTCAACTGAATGGCTTCTCTCCTGTATGATTTCATGAGAACTTTTGACCTCCTAACTGAACAAATTGATCATAGAAATAAAAACAGTATAAATAAAAATGAATAACAAAGTTTTCTCTTAGTCTTAAGTGCAAATGATAAGTGCAACCATAATCAAAGTACTCTCTCAATATTCAAAGCGCAAACAGAGACCACATTTTTCATGATACAGAGCGAAGAGATGGTTACAACTACACAGCCCAGCCTAAGATAGCTTTCATATTGGGAGATATTTGCATGCATCAGGGAGCTGCTTTCAAAATACGGAGTATTGAAATCGAGTATGAATGCACACTCGAGTTTTACTTTCACCTTCGTGATCGCGCGTACTCTGTGAATAAGGAGCGGTTATTGAGCATGCTTTCTACAAGATAAGACATTTGTCAGACGCTTAGGCTCTGTTGTGCAACGAATCCTCTGCCATGGTCTTGTCAGTCATCTCATCACTTGTGAATCAGTGAACTCTGTTTCCTGCTGCACTACGTACGACTCTGCAGCTCATGTTGGATGAGCTGGATTGAATTGAAGCGACCGTTATCCAACTAAATTAAATGTTTTTTATTTCTATAAAAAGCAAAATGACAGTGGAGGCATAATGTAAATATAGCTGTGGCATATTCTATCCTAATATATATACACTGTATACAGTTGAGCTCAAAAGTTTACATACCCCTTTGCAGAATCTGCAAAAATGTTAATCATTTTAACAAAATAAGAAAGATCATGAAAATTGCATGTTATTTTTTATTTAGTACTGTTTTTTGTTTTTTTTAAAGAACATATTTTTTCATTTAGTTCTGCCCTTTGGAAGCTACAAAAGATACTTACATGTTTCCCAGAAGACAAAAAAAGTCAAATTTATTCTGTTCATCCAATTAAAAAAGTTTACATCCCCGACTCTTAATGCGTCGTGTTTCCTTCTGGAGCATCAGTGAATGTTTGAACCTTTTTTAATACTTGTGTTTGGGTCCCTCAGTTGTCCTCAGTGTGAAAAGATGGATCTCAGAATTATACAGTCACTGCTGGAAAGGGTTCAAATATGCAGAAGATGCTGGAAAACCAAAGGATTTTTCTGAAGAACGGAGTTCAGTTTAACTGCTCAGAACAAACGAGGGACACAAGAACAACCATCACGAAACAAAAAAACAGTCGTGGATCATCAGGTAACAACACAGTATTAAGAATCAAGGGTATGTAAACTTTTGAACTGGGTCATTTTTATAAATTCAGAAATTTTTTTGTCTTGTGGACTTTATGTAAACAACTGTTATGTGAAATAGTTCATTCAGGACAGTACTAAATAAAAAATAACATGCAATTTTCATGATCCTTCTTATTTTGTTAAAATGATTAAAATTTTTCTAGATTCTGCAAGGGTATGTAAACTTTTGAGCTCAACTGTACATATATATATATATATATATATTAGTGAATTAAACAACAATATTATTATCATCATCATCATCATTATTATTAATAACTTAATTAATTTTAATATGATTTATTTTGTGTCCTGGCAGGAGTGTTGGGATGAACATTTATGTGAAAAAACGATGTGAACTGTTCCAAAACAACATAAAAATCCCAATGAGGTTTGATTTGTTACAGTGTTTTTTGGGGAAGGTTTTCATCCTGTGGCAGGTGTTGCACGTCACCATGTTACAGTGAACCTGAAAGTCGTGTGGCTAGATTTCCCTGTCCACATCAGGCTTGATCTTTTCTCTGATTCAGATTTAATCAGGCCGTCAGCTGCTTCAGAGACAGCTCATTGATTACATCTGCTCTGCGGCTCTTATTGTCCTAAAACCAGTCTCCATCTCAGCAGGGCGCTCTGTGATGTGCGCCAAATGATTAAAATCAACGCCTCCTCTCGCGCGTCCCTCTGACAGGCTGAGATACGTCGATGGGATGCCGTCACTCCTCCCGCCTCGATTTTCCATTTAGAGGCATCACGGAGGAGCGTAACCATGGCGACGCTAACAGGGTTTCCGTGGGCCGTTACGGGCCAGTAGCTGGCGAGCTGAGGCGGTGCATCACTTTTAATCAGCATGCTAATTTCCCACCTACAGCGAACAAAACTAGCAGCACAGACACAACACATGATAATTACAAAACACGCATATGAAGCAACATTATAACCAACATGAATTAGATCTTTTGAATCTGTCAATGTATTTTCTGGGTGTGCGACTTTTTGTCTACGATAATAACGTAATTGTTGTTTTTGTAACAGTATGGAAGCTGACACTGTCACTCACTTTGCAAAACAAAAACTGGCCTTTCACTGATGCAGATTAGTAGAATGCAGTTAAAATGACCACGAAATTCAATATATGGGGTAAAAATGCCCCCGTATGAGTTTTTGACATTTTTATATGATAGTTAAGCAATATCACATGAGCAAGCGTGTTGTTTTTGTTATCTGCACGATTGCAAATGATTAACAGTTCAATAAACAAAGTTTTTTCTCTATTTCACCAACAAATATAGACCCACATCAAAACCGTAGTGCGTCTCCGAACAACTTACATCAGTGTTTCATTCCTGAATGAATCAGCGTTGTGGAGCGAGTCAATGATTCAATGAATTATTCATAAAGAGTCACTTGCTTCATTCCTGAGTCAATCAGCTGCTTGAACAAATCGGCTGAATGAATGACTCAATAAGACGGTGACTTGCTTTTTTAATATTTTTTACATATTTTTTTACATTTTACTTTCATATTTTAAACTATCATTTCATTATATATATATTTTTTTTATTCAATATTCACAATATTACCATAACATTTATGCAATTGTAACTGCGGTGTAAATTAATGCAGCTAGATGGAGCTTCAAAATATCATCTAATTATCATTACTGACAAAATCCCAGAAAATATCGAAATAATTATATGTCAATATCAAATTCCCCTAAAAAAATGAAAAGACTTTCATGGACGCTTAGTATTTTTGTTTGGTTTTCTAGTATATACTTATCTAGTATAATATTTAAACATTCTTAAATCAAGATGCATTTACTTAAAAAGCAAAATGACTGAAAAATGTATTAAAATTACTGTCGTAAAATGTCTAAAACAAGAAAAAATATCTGCCAATGAGGTCATAAAAATAAACTTACTTCAAAGGGAAAAGAATATTATTTTTTAACCCCATTGGCTGAAATTTTTATTTGTTTCAAGAAAAACTTCTCAGAAAACAAGATATCTTAAGTAATTTTGCTTCTCAGTAAAATGTGTATCTTAAGAATGTTTAGATATTCATATTCAAGACAAAAATACTGAGAAAGAAAATCTATTTTTTCACTGTATGACAAAAGCTGACTAGCTTTTGCTGATTTCTCCAGAGGATTTTAGCAGAGACATCTAGACAAGTTCTCTAACTGAGGTTTAGGATCTTAAGGTTTTCTTGTCTATAATGAGGAGAAGTTTCGAGCGGTTTATGAGGCAATGAAAGTAGCAGTGCGGGAGAACGGCCCCCGTGAGAACCAGCGGTGAGGCTCATTCTGTTTGCTTTGAAATGAAGCCGGACCGCAGGGATCCCCTTCAAAACGAGCTGACCGGAACCTAAAAACTCATTTGCAGAGCGATTTGGAAAAGATTACAACTGAGCCATTCTCTCATAAGCCTGACATATCTGTGCACAGAATACAAATCAGCACTTACTGCTTCAAAACAGCACTCACGCTAATGTAAGATGGCAGCAGAGAGAGAGAGAGAGAGTTTGAGTATGAACAGTGAAATTTTGACAATTCACACAGAAGTTTGTCTTTTACCTGTCAGAAGTCAAACTCTGCGGTTTACAAATAAATGTTCAGCAGCAGCAGTTATTTGGTTTTGTAGCCTATGTTTGTGTATTTTGGTGCCTTACATTTTGGCCCTATGAGGAAAACAGCATCATAAAGAGAAAAAATAATACCTTGCTGCAGAAGTTTAGGGTCTATTTGCAGCAGTGGGTCACAATTGGTGAATTTCAACCCAAAATAACATGGAAAAGCAATGCTAAATGCATGTCAGTGCAACTAACACTTAACACTTTGTCCATATTTGACCCAAATTTGGGTTAAAACTAAATTTAAAAAAGAGTGTATTTGTCCACACAGAGAAAACACATCATAATTCAATCGAAACATGCAGCTGATCACGAATGAGATCACTTTTGTGTATCAATTTGTGCTACACAAAAAATACTGGGTTAAAAACAACCCAAGTTGGGTTGAAAATGGACAAACCAAATGATTGGGTTGTTTTAACCCAGCGGCAACTATATTTAACTCAACTATTGTTTAAAAATGACTATATGGCTGGCTTGAAATGAACCCAAAATAGTTTGGAAATTAAAAATCAGACACATAATTACTAGAGGCAACAATAATAATCAAAAGGTGAACATTTATTAATAAACTATTTAATAAAGTTTTATTGTTTAATTATTATTCATTAAACATACACTCTAAAAAATGTTTGGTTAAAAACAACCCAAGTTGGGTTGAAAATGGACAAACCCAGCAATTGGGTTGTTTTAACCCAGTGGTTGGGTTAAATGTTTGCCCAACATGCTGGGTAGTTTTATTTAACCCAACTACTGATTAAAAATTACTATATGTCTGGCTTAAAATGAATCCAAAATAGGTGAGAAATTAAAAATCAGACACATAATTGTTACGGTTGGCTGTTGTACAGATGAAGCGTTCACGGACTTTCCACAAATGATGGGTTTTATTGGAAACACGAGGAGAAACAACATCCAAACACTAGGAATAACATTTAAGAACAGACAAGGAGTGAAGGGAGTGAGTCCATATATATAGGGAGTGCTGACGAGGAAGTCCAGGTGATGATGATCGGTGATGATGGGGAGATGACGAGGAAAGTGAGTGCAGGTGTGGAGACAGGAGGATCATGGGAATTGGAGTCCAAGGAACAAGGGATCTGTGACAATAATTACTAGAGGCAACAATAATAATCAAAAGGTGTACATTTATTAATAAGCAATTTAATAAATGTTTATTGTTTATTATTCATTATCTTATTAATAAATGCTCATTTATTAAACATATTAATAAATGTTAATTTACAGCATATTTTGGTTCATTTTAAGCAAGCAATACAGTAATTTTTATACAACAGTTGAGTTAAATAAAACTACCCAGCACGTTGGGCAAACATTTAACCCAACCACTGGGTTAAAACAACCCAATTGCTGGGTTTGTCCATTTTCAACCCAACTTGAGTTGTTTTTAACCCAGCATTTTTTAGAGTGTATTAATAAATGTTAATTTCCAAAGGTTAAAACAACCTATTTGCTGGGTTTGTCCATTCTCAGCCCAACTTGGGTTGTTTTTAACCCAGCATTTTTTAGTGTATGAGAAAAATATGGAGATCTTCAATAAGACCTTCTGCTTGATGATTCGGTTACACTTTATTTTACAGTGCTGTAGTTACATTGTAATTACTCAAATAAGTACTGAGTACTTTTAATTAACTACATGTACTTACTATAGAGTTACAGTTAAGGTTAGGGTTAGTTACTGTAAAATAAAGTGTTACCAATACTCCTGAGAAACGAACCTAGAAACATTCTAGTTTCAGTAGAGGAATGTCTAAAATTGTGCTTTATATTCGATAAGACAATAGTCTGCAATCAAAAGTTTCAGAACTCAATATGAACACAAACATTTCTCATCAAAGATCAAATGATCTGATCTACTCCATATTCATTTAGCGCTATATGACAACTATTAACTTCTTTGTGTCTATGTTTATTTCTCCAGAGGGATTTTGCTGAAGTTTGGGGTCTGTTTGAGACAATGGTTCTCAAAATGGATAAGCAATGCTGAATGCATATACTAGCACAACAAACCATATAACAGTGTACAGTTACAGAGAAAACACTTTGCATATTTTTTGTTGTTGATGTCAAAGGTCAAGTGTCCAATCAATGTATATGGTAATTTGTTGCAAATCTATCTGACACTGAACAGAAGCTTGTCAAATTGTCAACATGGACAGGTTGTTCCTTCCAAAACATGAACAAAAATACACAAGATAAGACGAAATTAAATCCGGTTTCACTTGCAGAGAGGATAAACCTGAGGTTTCATGTGGTGAATTACTGGCTTTTACAAACCAAAAACTCAAATTATAAAGACTATAAATCAATTCTGCTCATTTACAAATGTCACGTTAATAGCTGAAAATATTGTTGGACAATTGATGGTCACAGTAATATTAATGACTTTCACAAAGGTAAATAAAAATGTGATTTTTTCTTTATTTTTATGCATAATAAGTAATTTCATTCAGCCAATGCCACATGAATAATTCACATATTGTTGGCCAATCGTTGATAACAATAATATTAAATAATTTCTGTGAGACTTGTTTAATTAAAATAAATATTTGATTTTTTATTTATGACCGATAAACGATTTTTACTGTTGTGTCTGTGCGAGTGTCACTCACGTGGTGAAGGCGGGGTTATATTTGGCCCCCAGGTAATACGAGTACAGGTTGAACATGCCGATCATAAACGCCACGAAGACCATGATGAAGATGACCATGAACTTGAAGATGTCCTTGACCGTACGGCCCAGGGAGATCTGGAGCGGCCCGAAGCTCTCGTTGGCCGGGAGGATGTAGGCGATACGAGAGAAGCTCAGGACCACAGCGATGGCGTACAGACCCTCGGAGATGATCTGAGGATCCGACGGCCTCCACCTGTTCCTCGCTAAAAGAGAGACACATACAGAGACCTTCAATAAAAATACTGCTACATTCTGTAACTGGACAGATGAAGGAATTTGATTCAGATTTAAAGGAATGGTAAAGTGTGCTCAGGTTTGAAGGTTTGAACTCAAAGAGAATCAGGAGGAGGAAGTCAAAGGTGGATAATGCTAATGACTTTGTTCAGAGATTCTCAGTGAACACAATGAAGATCAAACACACACACACACACGTTTGTTTTTGTGAAATGTGGGGACATTCCATAGGCGTAATGGTTTTTATATTGCACAAACCGTATTTTCTATCCCCCTACACTACCCCTACCCCTAAACCTAACCATCACAGGAAACTGTGCACACTTTTACTTTCTCACTAAAACTCATTCTGTATGATTTATAAGCCTTTTGAAAAGTGGGGACATGGGGAATGTCCTCATAAGTCACCCTCTCCTTGTAATACCTATGTCATATCCATGTCATTATACACATTTGTGTCCTGATATTTCACAAAAACATGCCCACACACACACACACACACACACAGTCAGCAGTAAAGCAGATTCATAGATTTCACCAGCACATACACTCTTTATATACATATTTATATAAGTTCTGTGATTTCAGAGGCTGCCATATCACTTTCACACCAGCAGATAGCAGCATTGATAACAGATATCAGCTCTAAGCATCATTATGTGTGTTCACAATGGTTAATAACACTATCTCAGCAGTATATATTCTGTATACAGGGAATATTGGAGCAACCTACTATTATTTCCAAAGCCATACTGCACAAGATCAGTGTTATTTTAGTTTTGTTTATATACTATTATAGTATTTATTTTGAATTAACTTTTGTTTTATATTTTTTCTTTTCATTTTAGTTTTAGTAATTTTGTTATGCGCTTTTGTCATTTTTTACTTTTTTCTTTAATATTTTATTTAGCTTTAATTTATATTAATTTTAGTTGTCGTTTTAGTAATTTTACAACTTCAACTTAAACTCGTTTTGTTTCGGTCAGTTGCCAANAAATGCAATGTATTTCATTTTCATTTAGTTTAAAATAACTAAAATTTAAATTAATTAAATTATATATTTTTTTTAAAATAAAAACTATAAGGGCATATTTAAAATAAAATAAAATAAATTAAAACTACTAAAAATGACACAACAAAATCTAAACCTTTGATTAAAATTAAAACAATGTAAAATATAAAATAAAATAAAACTAATAAAAATGACAAAAAATCCTAAAACTTTAATTAAAATTAAATCAATGTAAATTACAAAAATAAAAGCTAATTCAAAATAATAATAAAAATATAAAAGTATTAGTTTCTCAATGATGCAAAAATAAAAAATGCTTTCATCTAATATTTATATTTTAATTTATTTCATCTTTTTTCAAATAACAAAAAAGGTTTTAGTTAATATTAAAAACATCTGAACTTCCATAAAGTCTGGCAAATGAACTAAAATCAATATCAAACATAAATTTTCTACTTGTTTTTACTAGTGGGTGCAGGACACTATAGTTCATTTATGTAAGTGAGGATAGCAAAATAAAGTAAACTGTGACATATTGTACCCAAAAATTCTTCATTCAGTGGACTACCAGTAACATTTATAGAAATTTGGAACCAAAAATTATTCAGACACTTTGACCTGAACATGTTTTGCTTAAGTGTTATCTGACATAATTAAGATTATTTTTTTCTGACACAGTTTAACTCTGAGATCTGTTCCTATTTTATTACCATTTTAAACTACAGTGAATAAACTGTATTAATGAATGAAATGTTCAAGGTGTCTGAATAAATTCTGGTTTGACTGTGTGTATATATATATATACATACAAATGGCTATTTAAGTAATTTATTACTTGGATATTAGACAGTAGCCTACATAACATTTAAGGCAGAACGTAAGAGTTAAATCTAATCTATTAGTGCTCAGAAATAATATACAGCTAAAAGTACAGCAGTGGAGACTGGAAGCGTAAAGTCAGACTGGTCACGCAAACCACAGATTTCAGCTGAGCTAATGATGCAAACAGAGCTACAGTTCTGCATCGCTGCCTCCTCATTAATGATTCTGCCTAAAACACCTGCACTGCTTTCTACAGTCAGATACCTCACAAAAATATACTATGGTAAAGAGACTTTCAGCTAAAATACTATAATCAGTTGATGTGGGGCAATACAATTATGCTAAACTGGTATTATTTACCATTGTCATCAACAAAAAGGTAATGACAGAAAGATTCTGACGCTTGTCTAATGTCAATTTGTAGGACAATTATTATTTTATTTATTAATCAGATTCAGAACCACACATTATGGACAAGTTCTCATTCTGTCAAGAGTTCAGACAGACGTATGATGATCTGCATGCATTTACACACCATATGTGAAGTAGGCGACGTCCGCAGGAAGTGATGCGTTGCTAATGTCGCGGTTGGGAACGTGCAGGTCGACATAGAGCTGAGCTTTAGACGCCTTGAGGAACGCCATGAGACGAGCGGTGAAGGAGGCCACGAAGATCGACAGCATCCCAAAGTCTAAGACGTTCCACAGGTGCATCACGTACTCACGCGGACCGTCGACCCAGATCTCCTTACACTCCGACCAGATCATACCTGAAACACACACACACACACGTTGGGTTTCCATGTTTTATTTGGACATTCCATAGACAAAATGATTTTTATACTATACAAACTATATATTCTATTCCTTAACACTAACCCGACCCCTAAATCTACCCATCACGCAGGAAACTTTTTACATTTTCAAAAAACATGATTAATACGCTGTTTTCCTCATGGGGATCAAAAAATGTCCCTATGAGGACAAGGATTTTGGATATTGCCATCCTCGTGGGGACATTTTGTCCTCATAATGTAGAGTTTACCTGAACCAAACACACACACACACACACACACACACACACAGATCAAATCCAGACGCGTGCCTGCAGAGGAACACGCATCTGGATTTGTTTTTTTTTTTATCTGAATGCAAGGCTTTAAATGGGTTTACTATAAATAAAAGCATTACTAAATCTCTCATAATGCTGCTCATCTCAAATCATGTCAGCTAATAAATCATCATTTAAATATAATGAATAAACTATTTCATGTCTTTTGACCCTTGCCTTAGACTAAAATACTATTCAATTTGAAAAAAATAGATCAAAATTGCATTGTTGAGAGGAATAAAATAAGATAAAGATAAGATAAAGATCACATTTTATTACATTCAGAAATAATTTTAAATCCAAGTTAATAAAATGAAATTTTATGTCTGTAATACTATAGTGGCTGTTAAAATCCCTGACTCTAAGTATGTAAATATTATTAAAATGATTAATAATTAAATTTCTATTAAAACAAAACATTTGAAAATAGCATCCTCTCAAAACGGAATAAAATCAGCATTATATTTTCCGACACACATGGGCATACAGATGTTGTGAAACACATTAAAAATGCACCTATAATCAGCATAATTTTACTTTCCATTACCTGTGCAGACACAGCACAGCAGGAACAAGAATAACACACACACACACACACACACACACAAACCCTAAACCATTTCAATCTTTCCCCATCATGTAGCAGGCCTTACCCAGAACCCATTTCATGATGAGGAGCTCGGTCCAGGAGAACTGTGTGGTCTTGACGCGGAACACCTGTCGCGGATGGTCCGTTATGGTCTCGTTGGGGAGGTTCTTTACACCCTCGAATCGGTCTGACGCGTTCAGAATCAACAGACCCAGAAAGATGGTGAACGACACGGCGTGAGCTACAAACTTCATGAAGGGACTCCGTAATATCTGACCCAACTGAGACAGAGAAATATGAACATGAGATATATATGAAGCATCCTAAAAATATTTTGTATTATATATACAGGTCCTTCTCAAAAAATTAGCATATTGTGATAAAGCTCATTATTTTCCATAATGTAATGATAAAAATTAAACTTTCATATATTTTAGATTCATTGCACACCAACTGAAATATTTCAGGTCTTTTATTGTTTTAATACTGATGATTTTGGCATACAGCTCATGAAAACCCAAAATTCCTATCTCAAAAAATT
>RJVU01052173.1:628839-654765 GCA_003731715.1 Anabarilius grahami
ACACACACACACACACACACATTTTTTTAGTTTAGTTTATTTAATTTTTGCTATTTATTTATCAAAATAAACAATGAAAATGAGAAATGTTGCCTTGGTAACAAACTGAAATAAAATAAGTTTAAGATAAGTTTTTTATATATATATTTTATATCAGTTAATATCTATTTTATGTTATTAATGACTTTTTATGGTTTTAGTTTTAGTTAATAATTGATTACAGTAAATAGAATTGAGTTTTTTTCCATTGCTCAGGAAACTTAATGCAGTTCTCATTTATGTTCCAATGAAGCATCAACTTTGTCTCAGATGTTTCACCTAAAATGCCTGAAGAGAAACCAGAATGGACACAAATAGAGACACAATAGTTGATATAAAGTAAGAGTATTGAGCCATAAAATGACTGCGGATAGCAGCTCAGATCCTCTGATGAGAATATTGAGATCTCTGACACATCTGAGCACAGTTTGAGAAATTGCTGCAGTCTCTTCTGAAACTGAGACACATGTGAGATTACTGGAGACACATGTGAGATACACATGTGAGATTACTCTTTTCAGGAGGAACATCTGAGACAGGCAAAGGTCTCTTCAGAGACTCCACACACTCTTTTCCATCGTGACGCAGATCATCACAAGCTCCCTGGACACTTTATTGCCCGTCAGTGACTTCATGGTGTTTATCTTGTGAAATTAAAGCACTGCTGAGGCGTGTCACCACAAGCCCACTGTCTCAGCTTCATTTCCTCTCTCTAATGTGTGTTTGTTTGACATTTAGTCCAATAAGATCAGAGTGGATGAAGCCAAAGGAAGTACAATTCTCCAACTCACAGATCATGATATTTACAATTCAGAAGGACAGAAACACACATGCATGACCTAAAAACTGAACTGCCTGTGCAAACTCACTCCCAGCCTTCTCATGAAGGTAATTTCATAAGAAAGCTGATGGAGCTCATTGTTATGAGAGCTCAGCATTGTGAAGTCAGTGGAGTGTGTGCTGAAGTCAGAAGGTGAGGAAGTTCTGGAGCCGTTAGCATGCAGAGGAGCGAGTTCTCCATCTGAGACACAGTCGACCAATCAAGAGTTCAGCTGAGGTGAAGAACAGAGCCGGTCAGATGCTTCATTAGAATCCAAACCGGAACACCTCTCCTCACCTCACGTCTCCGTATTCTCTTCCCAAACCTACTGAGCTGCCCACTGTCTGCTACTCTTAGGATCCATTCACAGAACATATTTTGCATTATCGCACGTATCGCGTCTTTTGCAGCATCTCGCGCATTATGGGGAACGTGATTTCTCTAAGTACAACATGTACCTGGATCAACATCTGTTTTGATCCTGGAACAACATTCCAATCAACCAATCAGATTTGAGGGACAATTTTACAGTTAATGTCAAGTTTAGACTTACAACAAGGTTTAGTTGCTTCTACATCAGTGTTATTCTGCACTGCCACCTTGAACTTGAACTGGTGTGAGGCATATGGTGCTTCATCCATAGTATGCGCACAGAAAGCACATCAATTTCTTGCACTTGAACGGATAAATACACATACAAGTATGGCAAAAGGTGGAATCGAGAACTGTGAAATTATTCTCTTTAAAGTTTGTATGCTAGGCCTACTTATTATTCAGTTATAATTAGCTAAAGCTGACAGTATCTTTGTTACCGAACGAAAGCCTAAAATATAGTTTGACTAATGGAGCCAAATCTGTCTTGTCATCAGCATGCAATGAACATGACACTGATCGAATGCGTTTATTCTCGACTTATTTCTCAAAATTTAACACGTTTTTTCTCGAAACACGACTTTATACTCAAATTTGATGAGTTTATTCTCAACATTTCATTTCAACTTTTTGTCTTGAAATTTAGCAAGTTTTTTTCTTGAAACATGACTTTCTCAAAATTTAAGGAGTTTATTCTCTACATTTTATTTAGACTTTTTTTCTTGCAATTTAATGATTTTTTTCTCGAAACACGACTTTATTCTCAAAATGTAAGTGTGACGAGCAGGGCGGGCGAGAGCCGTGAGGGAACGGCGCGAGGCCGGTGACGCGAGTGTTAATGATCGTCACCTGTGAGGCGCACCGGCCTCGAGTCTCTCACGGAGGAGCTCCGGGAGCATAAAAGGAGGAGCGACGACAGTTAAGGACGAGAGAGGACCAGGCCTGGACTTTACGTTTTATTATGTTTGTGTGGCCGGCAGACGTCCGCGAGGGTCTGCCGGCATTACTTTCATTTTGTATTTGTTTATTTGATATTAAAGTTTTGTTGAATGTTCGCCGGTTCCCGCCTCCTTCTTCCCGTATTTACGAAGTGTGTTACATTGGTGCCGAAACCCGGGAGGAAGGAGGGACATGCTGTTGGGAGCCCTCACTGCTGAGGGGGATCGCGGTGCTGCGGAGTTCGGGCAGCGCGGGAGTGGGAAGACCGCGAGAGGCTGCCCGAGGCGGTGGTGCTGGAGCCTAGTGACAGGTGGGACGGAGACCCGGATGCCGTGCTCCTGGGACGAGGTGGGGTGGCTGCCGTCCTGGAGGGAGCGGAAGAGTCGCCGCCGTCCGCCGTGGGCCGGAGCCTGCTGCCGTCTGCCATGAAGGGGAGGAGCAGGGGACGGGGGACTCGCTGCCGGCTGCCCTCAACCGGAGGAGCCATCGCCGGCCGCCAGGAGGCGGTCGAGGATCGGGCCGTCCACCGAGCGTCCAGTGCCATCGCACGGCACCGCGAGGAAGAGCCTCTCGGCAGGCTGAGGACCGAGCGGCAGTGTGTCTGGGAACCGGACCCAGAATTTTTTTTTTTCCTCTCTCCCCTCTCTCGTCCTGTCGCTCCCCTTGCTTCCGTCTCCTTTCTCTCGTCTAGTCTGTCCTTACCCCCAGGTGCTGCGGCCGCCGAGACAGGCCCCGGGGGGGGAGTAGAGCGCAGTCTCGTGGGTACCCCCCGGCCTGCGAGGGGCGATGGGGGTCTGTGACGAGCAGGGCGGGCGAGAGCCGTGAGGGAACGGCGCGAGGCCGGTGACGCAAGTGTTAATGATCGTCACCTGTGAGGCGCACCGGCCTCGAGCTCCGGAGGCATAAAAGGAGGAGCGACGACCGTGAAGGACGAGAGAGGACCAGGCCTGGACTTTATTTTATGTTTGTGTGGCCGGCAGACGTCCGCAAGGGTCTGCCGGCATTACTTTCGTTTTGTATTTGTTTATTTTGAATTAAAGTTTTGTTTAAACGTTCGCCGGTTCCCGCCTCCTTCTTCCCACATCTACGAACCGTGTTACAGTAAGGAATTTATTTATTCTTTATTCTTTAATCTCGCATTATAATTACTTTAATCTCAAGACGCTTTTATTTTTTTTATTATTGCTTGGCCCTAGTCCTCTTCCGTAGATTTCTGTACTATTTAAAATATAGCTTGACTAAGTAAGCCAAATCTGTCTTGTCATCAGTATGCATGAACATGACACTGATCGAATGAGTGTTTATTCTCGACATTTTATTTCTACTTTTTTCTCTAAATTTAATGATTTTGTTTCTCAAAACAAAACAACTTTATTCTCAAAATGTAATGATTTTATTCTCAACATTTTATTTCGACTTTTTTTCTCAAAATGTAACACATTTTTTCTCGAAAAACAACTACTTTATTCTCGAAATTTAATGATTTTTATTCTCTACATTTTATTTCGACTTTTTTTCTCAAAATGTAACGAGTTTAATCTCGCATTATAATGACTTTAATCTCAAAATGGTTTTATTTTTTTATTATTTCTTGGCTCTAATCCTCTTCCGTACAATTTTTTATTAAGTTTTAGTTTATTTAGTTTTGTTATTTTAGTTCTTCAACTTAAACTAAACAAAAATGCGAAATAATTAAATAATTTTTGTTTAGTTTTCGTCTCCATAACATTTTGTTAACGTGGGCCCACTAAAGGGTGCTTCATGAAACACCTTGAACTGCTGCATTACTGTGGTAGTTTGTAGTTAATAGAGCGTTCTCACCTTTTTGACTTCATATTTGATGGCGAGTTTGATGCGGCTCAGACAGGGTCTCTGGTGTTCTGCGGGAGGGATCTGGTCCACGTCACCGTTCAGAATGGCCTCCACCTCCTCTGTGTCACGGCAAAGATCCAGAACACCCACCACAAAGTCCTTACACTGCATAGACAACTTCCTGTAGTCATTCTGAGAGAGAGAGAGAGAGAGAGAGAGAGATTAGCCAGGAAGCCTCATATATATATTCGTCCAGAACTGATTTGCAAGATATAGAAAAGCTAAACTTTCTTCAATTATTTATACAATATAAAATGTTTAATTTATATAGCGCCTTTCCCAACCTCAAGGATGCTTATTTCACTGATGGACAAGCAGGTGAGAACAAAACAACGACACATGTGAACTTCCATGACGGCTCTGAATCCAGCATTCACAACGACACCAGAGATCCAGGAAGACTATCACAAAATCATCTTGTGGAGGTGTCTGTCTATCTGGAGAACAATTGCAGTTATCCAGCCCTTTCAATCCGTGTCAGTGTTCCTGCACCGGAAGAGCCGAGCATTTGATTTCTGACACAGAGTCTGTGGGCGGAACAGATGCCGAGCGCTCCGGATGGCCGTTCAGACTGATCTCGGAGATAACGAGCAGTCTGTCCGTCTCGGGAAAGCCAGCGTTACCCACAAATCCCTTCATTCGTGTGTGTCTGAACCACAATGCGTTCAAACAAAGACAAGGATGCGGAATAATCAAGGTCTGTCTGCGGCTTCCACAGATAAACTCTGAACGGTTCCACAGTTTGGGCTCTAAGCAGCCCGTCGTTCATGGATCAAGTAGACTGAGATGGATTTGTTGAGCTATTCTGCAATCTGTCAAACATGCTGACTGATGACACACAGATAAATAACTGCCATTCAAAAGTTTGAGTCAGTAAGATTTTTTTGTGTGTTTTTGAAAGGAAATAATACTTTTATCCATCAAGGATGTGTTAAACTAAACATTTATAATGTTACAAAACATTCCTATTTTGAATAAATGCTGTTATTTTGAACTTTCTGTTAATAGAAAATCCTGTTTCCACAAAAATATTAAGCAACACAACTGCTTTCAACATTGATAATAATCAGAAATGTTTCTTGAAGAATGATTTCTGAAGGATCATGTGACACTGAAGACTGGAGTAATGATGCTGAAAATTCAGCTTTGATCACAGGAATAAATTACATTTGAAAATATATTCACATAGAAAACAACTATTGTGAACTGCAATAATATTTCACAATTTTACTGTTTTTACTGTATTTTTTATCAAATAAATGCACCCTTGGTAAGCAGAAGAGACTTCTTTCAAAAACATTAAATAATCATACTGACCTCAAACTTTTGAAGGGAAGAACACTCACATTGCTTTCATAAAACAAAACCATGTATTTACCAATCAGTAAATTCCATAACTGAGATGTGTGCCAGTAATATCTTCAGCAATACCCTAAAGATCATTGTCTTGAAATGGCTCAGATTAGCTAAGCTAGCATACATCAAACACATTCAGCAGTTAGATCACACACACACACACACACACACACACAGGTCTCATTCTGGACACTCAGTTCTGAGTGTTGAACACTTTCATGAAAATCCATCAGCATCGATATGATTCAATGCATAAATTAACATTTCAGATTAATCAAGGACGTAAAACATTCACTTCACAGTCACAGATGTTTTAGATGATCTAAAATTGCAGTCCCTTATCACTTCACTGTGTTCTTTATGAATCGTTACAAAGTTTCAAATGAACAGACTTTCAAAGACTCAAACAGCACACTGTAACAAAACAAACAGAAATGCACAAGGATCACGGGCGGACTGGCCATATGGCATACCGGGTACTTTCCCGGTGGGCCGACGTGCTTTTTTGAGCCGACCGCAAAAAAAAATAAAAATAAATAAATTATCTCGNGCCCATAAAAGTGGTAGGCCTAGATCGGCGGCCCAATGTTTTTTCAATTGACACTGGGCTGCTGGCCCAAAACACTTTAGTCAAAAATATCACATAGGCTAGGTTTTTGTCCTTCTGACAGATGCGGCCCATGAAACACGTAGCTCAGCGGCCCATTGGTTGTTTTCTTGATTGACACTGGACTGGCCCAATCATATCTTTGAACAGCACCATCTATGGGATTTCTGCCTGCACGCAGTTTCAGTGTGATCATGGAGAAGAAACGCAAAGGAGGTGCAGAGAAGCTGCGTGAGAGAAAAAAACAGGCTCTTCAGGCAGACGCTGCCAAATGTGTCAAATTGACACAAATGTTTTCGGCAGCAGCAGGAACTTTACCAGCTCCCGTGGCTGATGAAAGTGGTGGTGGTGTCGGGCGGCAGTGGCATTAACAGTGTTGGTGAGGAGGAGACTCAAGAGGAGAGGGACAGAGATGAGGGAGTGAGAGTAGAACCTGTGGTAAGCCTTGATAAAAATGAGCCAAAAACAAGTGGTGGACAAACTGTTGATGATAACACTACAACAATTAAAGAAGTTGGCAGGCTATACACTGTATGATTGCAGTTTGGCTAAGTGTGCAGGTGTAGAAAGCCATAACGTCAGTGTTAAAAAAGGTTGGAGCAGCTAGTTAACTAGTATCAGTTGACCTTTAAGCTAGTTGTTTTACATCTTCCTGGCTAAGTAAAATAATTTTTTTATATATATTATGATGATGATCCGTTGTATTATTGTGAAAACGTTGCAATTAAAGCACAGGGCCTCTTCAGTCATGAAATTATATATGTATAATCATGAAATATATATATATATATATAATTTGATTGTGATCTTATGTGGTGGTGGGCCGGTCTGGGCCAAAATGCCAGGGCCGGTTTTTGGTCCCAGTCCATCCCTGACAAGGATCGATGTATATCGATCAGGCATAACATTATGAGCACCTTCCTAGTATTGTGTTGGTCCCCCTTTTGCTGCCAAAACAGCCCTGACCCGTCGAGGCATGGACTCCACTAGACCCCTGAAGGTGTGCTGTGGTCTCTGCACCAAGATGTTAGCAGCAGATCCTTTAAGTCCTGTAAGTTGTGAGGTGGAGCCTCCATGGATCGGACTTGTTTGTTCAGCACATCCCACAGATGCTCCATTGGATTGAGATCTGGGGAATTTGGAGGCCAAGTCAACACCTCAAACTCGTTGTTGTGCTCCTCAAACCATTCCTGAAACATTTTTACTTTGTGGCAGGAGCATTATCCTGCTGAAAGAGGCCACAGCCACCAGGGAATACCGTTTCCATGAAAGGCTGTACATGGTCTGACTGCAACAATGCTTAGGTAGGTGGTGCGTGTCAAAGTAACATCCACATGGATGGCAGGACCCAAGGTTTTCCAGAAGAACATTGCCCAAAGCATCACACTTCTTCCGCCGGCTTGCCTTCTTCCCATAGTGCATCCTGGTTCCATGTGTTCCCGAGGTAAGCGACGCACACGCACCCGGCCATCCACGTGATGTAAAAGAAAACGTGATTCATCAGACCATTCTTCTTCCATTGCTCTGTGGTCCAGTTCTGATGCTCACGTGTCCACTGTTGTCTCTTTCGGCGGTGGACAGGGGTCAGCATGGTCACCCTGACTGGTCTGTGGCTATGCAGCTTCATACACAACAAACTGTGATGTACTGTGTATTCTGACACCTTTCTATCAGAACCAGCATTAACTTCTTGAGCAATCTGAGCTCGTCTGTTGGATCGAACCACACGGGCCAGCCTTCGCCTTCGCCCATGACCCTGTCGCCGGTTCACCACTGTTCCTTCCTTGGAGCACTTTTGATAGATACTGACCACTGCAGACCGGGAACACCCCACAAGAGCTGCAGTTTTGGAGATGCTCTGACCCAGTCGTCTAGCCATCACAATTTGGTCCTTGTCAAACTCACTCAAATCCTTACGCTTGCCCATTTTTCCTGCTTCTAACACATCAACTTTGAGGACAAAATGTTCACTTGCTGCCTAATATATCCCACCCACTAACAGGTGCCATGATGAAGAGATCATCAGCGTTATTCACTTCACCTGTCAGTGCTCATAATGTTATGCCTATAAATTAAAAGTGTATTTTTTTTACCCAAAGTTTTAAATGAGCAGACCTTTACACAGTGTGATTTGTCACAGTGTGCGGTTTGGTTCTTTTAAAGTCTGTTAATTTAAAACTTTGTAAGAAATCATAAAGAACACAATGTAATAAAAACAGAAATGCACAAAAACTGTGGTCAAGCAAACTGGATAAAAATGACAAATAATTCTGAATGGGGAGACCAGCCACCCGAAAACACTCTCATAATGTGACTGTAAGTCATGTAAACACTTTAAACTAGAAACAGCGGCTCTGGAGACAGTCGTAATTGGGGCTGTTTGTACAGAAGATGCTGAATCGATGGTGCAAGAAGAGCATTTTTAGGAACAATAACTGAGATAAAACTGATCAGGCAATGAAACAATTAAAAATGAATGCAGAGCCAGTGTCAACTTCTGATTAATGAACTCAATGTTCTCCTTTCCTTGAATAATGCAACAATACATTAGCTACAGACTGTATTTAAAGCTGCTGTGTGTAATTTTTTCCCCTCCAGTTTAATGTTAAGAGTCAGAGGTAAACAATGCTCAAATTTTTTGTTAATTTTGCAATTATGTTTGATGCTGTATCACACGCTGCAGCTTTAAGCAGTTCAGACAGTTTCTGTTCGCTGCTTCTGCACCTGGAAAACAATTTGCTTTTTTACATTAGATTCCTCAGCAGGGACAATCTATGGGGAACAGGGCAAGAGAAGCGCTTTCTCAGGAAACGGAGAGCGTAGGAAAACCAAATGATTTAGTTTTGCAAACATCTGCAGGTTTGTGTGTTTGCAGGAGTTTGAACTGACACGTTGTTCTGACACTCACTGTAAGATGACACAGATTTTACTGCAATGCTTTTCTCATGTATTTTTAGAGCACAGAAGGTGTGGACTGTATTTGTTATTGTTTTGTTTTGTTTTTTCCCCTACATTTTAGTCCTTTTCTGGCTG
This sequence comes from Anabarilius grahami, assembly GCA_003731715.1. Classification (NCBI taxonomy): domain Eukaryota; kingdom Metazoa; phylum Chordata; class Actinopteri; order Cypriniformes; family Xenocyprididae; genus Anabarilius; species Anabarilius grahami. Next base: position 637,878 of record RJVU01052173.1, read on the forward strand.
GGAGTCTCAGGTTTTGGGAGGGTCTCAGTATTCCTGGTTTGAAATTTATGGTCTAAACCCTCTAGCGCCACCAATAGGTTAAGGTCTGTGCCTACATTTTTGCTCATAAGTTTTACAATGCAGAAACAAAAGACATTTTACATTTTTAATGAGTTTGTTTATGGAAGCTTGTTTATGTCACAGAATATAAAAAATAAAATAGCGACTTTTTATCTCCTGATTCTATTTATATCTTGTAATTTTGACCTAATTTCTCAAAATTTCAAGTTTATACCTCACAATTCAGATAATAATTGTAGAATATAAACTTGCAATTGCGAGTTTATATTCTACAATAGCGAGAAAAAAAAATCAGAATTGTTTGATCAATTAAATTTTGTATTTTTTATTCCATAGTGGAAACAAGCTTCCATACTTTTTTGACTTGTTTCCCAAGTAAAATATATAAAAATCTTTGAAATACTGTAAGATGCACTGTAAAAAAAAAAATTCATTACAAAAAAAAAAAAACACATAATGTACTGGCAGAAAATTACCTGGACATTATCCAATAATTTTACAGACATTTTACAGACATTTCCATTCACTCTAAAACATAACGCAATGAAGTTCAAAATTCAAAATAAAGGTAAAACACCTGTAAAAAATAAATACTGAAAAATAATACAGTATATTGTGCCCTATTTTTATGGAATTTTTAAGAGTGTACATTTAAAGGGGCTCTGTGTAGGAATGACACCCAGTGGTTGAAATAGGTACTGCAGTCCAAATTCAAAATATTGTTTGCCCCGCCCCCTCATTCAAAGACGCGGGTGGCCAAGGACACGCAACAAGAGGGAGCGCAATTGACAATGAAAGCTGACGAGACTTACACACTGTAAATTGATGAGTTTATCTGTGTTTTAATATGCTGTCGTTCATAGAGATTTTTAGATGGATGCAGAGGCTTTTTAGGTCATGTAGAATCTGCGATTCTCTGACCCAGTTTGTTTGCCGGTTTCCATGGCTGAAATACGCGCCGTTTTCCGCCAACTGGCAACCTGTGATGTCGAAATACTATTGGATAAACTGGCAGCACACGGTTTCGCACAGACCAAAACAAAGACAGACATTCCGACACGGAACGCACATTTCAAAGTAGAATATCTGGCTGTATTATTGTTTTTCTGAGAAACAAGTAGGTAAACTTGGCATGTTTCCTAAATATCTGCAAACATATTGGGGTATTTTTATGCTTTATTAAAGTAAAAATCTTACATATAGCCCCTTTAATTAAATGTACTAAATAAACTAAAACTTTATAAAAACTATAGGCTACATTTAAAAAAGATCAGTGTTTGGATGAATATGTAAATATGTGCTGCATTCTTTCCTCTCAATAACAAAATAAACATACAACAAAAATGACAGCGGTGAAAAAACAGCAGTTAAGAAAGCATCTGATCATAGCGATGTGGATAATTTTGCACCAACAAATCAGGCCAAAACAGCTTATTTGGTGTTCATCTCGGGAATTCAAAATGGCTTGAAAAGCGAACTTTTCCAGTTTTAAATTCCCGAAACGAACACTAAATAAACTTTGTTTTGGCCTGATTTTGTACAAAATGCATCACACCAGTTCATTCTTCAATTTCACTTGAGGCATATCAGGCCCTTAATAGTTAATCTACTACAACTTTTCCTAAATTCCCCAACAAAGGTTCCCTGATCAAACAAATTTTACAATGTCACTGTTCAGTATTCGCTGCTCACATCTATAATCATACTTGTATTATTTATTTATTTTTTTATATGAAGAAAATACAAGTATATCAAATGAAAGTGGTAAAACTATAATTGATCTTCTTGATAGTGAAGTTTGAGGCTATTTTTCATTCTGTGATTTGTTTACTAGACAGCTCTTTCTTTTAATAGCTGCTCTCTCTGTTTAGCATATGATGATGGATATGAAAATGTCAAATGATGAAAACAATCCCCTGAGCCCGACCTGCCTGAGGTGTGTGTGTGTGTGTGTGTGTTTTTGTGACATATCAGGACACAAATGTGTATAATGACATGGGTATGACATAGGTATTACAAAAAGAGGTGACTTATGAGGACATTACCCATGTCCCCACTTTTCAAAAGGCTTATAAATCATACAGAATGAGTTTTTGTGAGAAAGTAAAAGTGTGCACAGTTTCCTGTGATGGTTAGGTTTAGGGGTAGTGTAGGGGGGTAGAAAATACGGTTTGTACAGTATAAAAACCATTACGCCTATGGAATGTCCCCACAATTCACAAAAACGAACGTGTGTGTGTGTGTGTGTGTGTGTTTCATATAACTGATATCCAGCTGATCTAACAGATTTGCCCTTTTCACCGGACTGTTGTGAAGAAATCAGTCTTTCGGAAGGATGAAAGAGGCACTGTTCGAACAACCCAACACACATGAATACTGCCACAGTGCACGCACACACACACACTTTTCATGTTTTATGGGGGCATTTCATAGACATAATGGTTTTATACTGTACAAACTATATTATCTCCCCTAACCCTTACCAATTTTTACATTTTCAAAAACAAGGACAAGGATTTTGGATATTGCCATCTTTATGAAGACATTTAATATGTCCTCATAACATGTGGTTTACCAGGACCTCAAACTCACACTCACACACACACACACACACACATACATATACAAAAACACATACCAGAAAGTCTTTCACACAACATCAGCATTACAGCATTACATACTCTCTTATCTGAAGTCTTCAGATCACATTATAGGAATATTCCAGTTCAGTTAAGCTCTCCTGACAGTATCTGTGACATGCTGTCGATTACCACAGAAAATCATTTCGACTCCTTTACAGTGATCCACTGACAGTAAAACCTATGTGGCAAGACACTGCAGCAGAATAACCACAAAACTCAAAGTCAAAACACTAAAAGCCAATGAAGCTGGTAGTTTTACTTACTTTTAAACGGTTTACTTAAAATCCACCAAACAGGAATGACATTCAGTAGCAAATAACCAGGTTCATTTGCCTAGAAAAGTAATTAAAGGATGACTTAAAGGATGATTTAAAAACATTTACAGCTAAAACAACACAGAGAACAATCAATTTAGGAGCTTTTACAAAATAGAAGCTTTACATTTCTTCCCATAAACATCAAAACAAAGTGCATTACTAGCTATGTTTCCTATTTTTTATGCAAATATGTTGGATATTGCATTAAAAAAGATGCTGGATGCAATTGCCAAGATGCACATCAATTAAAAAAATTCACATAAAAACTTGTGCGCTCAATTGAGGCCAGTGTTATTTCAGTATGATTGAGATGCTATAATTTTTATGAATATTAATATTTTATCTATATTTTATTCATAATATTTATTTTTAGTTCATTTTAAGTTTTAGTTATTATAGTTCATCAAGTTAAAATGAAAAAGAGAAATGTTGGCTTGGCAACTAACTAAATAAAATAAGTTTAAGTTTTTTTATATTTTATTTAATTCCACTTAACGTTTATTAATGAAAGTGTTTTTTTTTTTATGGTTTCCGTTTCAGTTTTAGTTAACTATAGTAATCGTGATTAAGGCAGATCACTTTTTAATCGCATAAACTACGATGGAAACACATTTACTTAATAAATCCCTCATCACTATAGAAATCTCAAGTGACTTTGCCTCAACAGAGGATGTGATTGGATAACTGGACTAACCAGTGGACCAATCACATCACAGCATCCCGAATGTTGGTTTGGTCATTCTGAAACGCCTGAGCCAAAGTCTGTCATCAGAATGATTTGGTTTAATTTCCTCCCAGAAGCGTCTCACACGATTGCGTTCACAAACATCAGGCATCTGACCGAGAAAAAAGATCACAGATTACAGCAACCTACATTTTTATTACAGATATTTTGCACCAATTTCTCAGGAAGTGACAAATTGGTTCTCTTGAACACATGGGATGAAAACGCGGCTTCCATCGCAAATGTTTTAAGTGATATTCCAATTTTGCGCATGAGTTAAATTCACAACTTTGTATGGAAACAGCTAGTTTAAACAGTTTTTGTTATTTAAACTCAGGGATGAGACATTAATATCACTGCACTTACCCAATTCGTAACTATAAAGTACATTTTTATTAAAATAAACACTCTATTTCTCTATTGTTCTGCTTTAGCTGCTCTGGTTTACAGAAAATCTGTATTTTCATATAATTTATGATAAATTGCTCATATGCTCACTTGTAAATCATGTTTGAGTAAAGCGTTTGCTAAATGAATAAATGTAAATGTAAATATAGTCACACAATGACAGTTTAATTTCTCTTCCTTCGATGATAAATACTCAGCACAGATGTTTCATATTCAGCCTTCAGTATAATTTCAATATGGATTTTCCATTACAGCAACAATGATACACGTATTTCACATTAATATAATTAATCACAGTGATGTTCAATTACAGACCGCTTCACAACTACTAATGTGTGTTAAACAAGATCAGACATGTTGAAAATGGAGAACCAGGCCACGATTTTTACCCTAGTGAATGCTTCACAGCCTACATTTATTCTGTAAATATATATTTTGTATAGAAATATTAAAAGTCTTGACTAAAAAAAAAAAAAACATTTTAAAATGTTTATTAATCAACCATGCCCAGGAAAAATTTCAGTTCATTCTTAAACTATAATGGGGCAAGTTGTCACAATGTGAAGCTGCTTATTAATTGCACTGATTCAAAAATAATACCCTGGTAGAAATTAAATATCTAAAGTAAGAAAGTAAAAAACACATTATATCAAAATGTAATTGTATTATTTATGTATATTGTGTGTGTGTGTATATATATATATATATATATATATATTGCTGGCATTTATTGCTGCATTTTACTAGAATGAATGAAACTTTAAAAAAAAACACATTTAATGCGGTTGAACTACAATGGGGTAAGTTGCCACAATGGGAAGCTGCTCATTATTTGCATTAATTTGAGCAGAATATACCCTTTGTATTCTAAAGTAAGTAAAAAGTATTAGGCTATTTAATACAAAAAAAAAAAATGCCTTTTAACTATTATTAATACCTAAATTTGTAATGTCTCAATGTTAAACTAGTTATAAATGAAACATTTCTGGCATTCACTGTCGCATTTAGCAGAATGAATGCACTAATTTCTAACATTCTTTGCTGGATTGCATTCCTCCTTCAAACGCGGCCGCAGGGATCATCTGGAGTCGCCGGGAGTCTGTCGCTCTTAAAACGAGTCCTGCCTCGAGCTCTAATGAACATTCCTTAGAAACCTCCGGTAATCCTCCGCCACTTTTGGAGACAAACGGGAAGATTCCATCAGCTCAGCATACGTCTCATCAACACAGTCAACAGATGTTATGTTACCAGTAGCAACAGTGATCCCGAGACACGTGGAATGCTGGGAGGCCCGGTTCATTGACGGCTGTAAAACAACGTTCCTTGCTGATTTGTCTGCAGCCTGTTTTGGGAGGATAAAACCGTGTTTGTTTTCATCGGCTACAAATACAGATGCCACTTCTGAAGATGAAACTATCTGTGTGCCCATATGGCTCTTAAACGTGAAGCTCTTCAGTGGGAATTAGTTCTGAGGCGTATCGGTGTCTGATCGCCGCACAATACCTGACAGAGTTTATATGAGGTTAGAGAGTACAGCCCTCTTTACAACGTGGAAAGAAGCAAAGAATGATTGGATTTGACAAACCAATCCACCACCGGCCTGCGCCGCCTTCATCGCTGCAGATTCAAGATGATACTGCAGGAACAACAGCTTTTCATCACAGAATAGCTTTTTAGGGTTGCCAGGTCTGCGCAACAAAACTAGCCCAAAGGCCAATCAAAAATAGCCCAACGCGATTCTCTCAAATGCTGGATGAAACTACATTAAACATCTTTAACCTGCATCAGAATACATGCGGTGTAAAGTCTGCTGTCAGGCGGCTCTAGAGGAGAATTGATTCGGGCCACATACGGATCAGATCCCTGAGGAGCAGAACAGGATTCGGCCGTCAGATGGATTAGACTCACACTCATTAGTGAGCAGTGTGTGCTGGGTAACAGATGCTGCTCTGGTGAACGTGTGGACGCTTCACTCAAAAAGACTGGATGTGCGAATTAACATTCAACTGCACACACACACACACACACACACACAGACAGGATTTAGCTAATTACACACACTCCTGTGTGAAGAACACTTTAATTTACAGTTGTGTAATGGACACACACGCCACCATCTGAGCCCTGACAAAAACACACACTTACTCCTGATCCACACACACATGCCGTCCGCTAGCTCTGTTTCTAACCCTAGTGAGCTGTCTAAATAAGAACTACATTTCACATACATTAAACATGAAGTGCATGAGATTTAGTTGATAGAGTTGAGAAGTGGTAGTTTAAAGAGGCCATATTATGTCCTTTTTTAAAGTCTTGTTATTGTTTTTGGGCTCTACTAGAATAGGTTTTCATGCTTGAATGTACAAAAAACACATTATTTTTCCCATATTCTCCATTCTCCAAGCTCCTCTCTTCCCAGTCTGTCAGTAACGCTGTTTAGTTCTTGTCTATATGAAGCCCCTCCTTCTGAAAAGCACAATGTGATCTGATTGGTCAGCTGGAACAGTGTGCTGTGATTGGTCAAGCGCTTCGAGCGTGTTTGGGAAATGTTCCACCCCTTACCATAACCGCCAGTTTCAACACACTACTAACTAACTTTTATCTTCTCCAGGTCAGGACGTCCGTATGTCCACTTGAGGTGAGAAGTAAAAGCCGTCGGCCTAAAAATCTAATTTAAAAGTACATTATTTAGCTGTTTCCTGCTCCATTTCTCACACACACACACACACACACACAGGTTTGTTTTGCTATCTTAGTGGGGACTCTCCATAGGCGTAATGGTTTTTATACTGTACAAACTGTATATTCTATCCCCCTACACTACCCCTATCCCTAAACCTAACCATCACAGGAAACATTCTGCATTTTTACATTTTCAAAAAAACATCATTTAGTATGTTTATTAATCCATTTCCCTCGTGGGGACCGCTGGCTGGTCCCCACGATGTAGGTGATCTCAGGTTTTTATTACATCGTGGGGACATTTGGTCCCCACGATGTAATATAAACAAGAACACACACACACTGTTCTTCATTGGTCTCATACAGTGAGAGTTGATTGTATTGCCTGAAGATTCAGTGTCACTGCTGCTCTAATGTAGTTTGAGGAGATGAGACATGCCTATGAAATGTTATCATTATATATATATTGATTGAGTTTTTGTTATCTTTTCTTACCTAACATCAAATGACTTTATACACACCTCTGTGTGTACCATTTCTGCTGCAATGAGTCTTAACGGGTGCATCACATGAAACCTGTCAACATCAAGTTCAACTTAACATAAAAAAAATATTTTGCACAAAAAAAAGAAGCCCTTTTTTTTGGATTGTGGCAATATTTTAAAATATATTGTTAAGCGCTTTTCCTCTGCCCAAATTCTAAAAATACTGCTATATTATTTAAACGTAGATATTATTTAAGTATTTATAATGATAGTATTTGTTGTACTGAATTTAGTTTATTAAAACATAAATCAAAGTGTCAAGATAGGATGATTTTCACCTTTTGCATTACAGTAAAGTGCTTGAAAATTTATTTATATATATATACAGCCAAACCAAAAATTATTATGACATTTTTGATATTTTTGATATATTTTTACTAGTGGGTGCAGGACACTATAGTTCATTTATGTAAGTGAAGATAGCAAAATAAAGTAAACAGTGACATATTATATAAATTCTTCATACAGTGGACTACCAGTAAAATTGATAAAAATTTGGAAATAAAAATTATTCAGACACTTTGACCTGAACATGTTTTGCTTAAGTGTTATCTGACATAATTAAGATTATTTTTTTCTGACACAGTTTAACTCGGAGATCTTGTCATATTTTATTACCATTTTTTTTTTAATTATAGTAAATAAACTATATTAATGAATGAAATATTCAAGGTGTCTGAATACATTTTGGTTTGANTTATTATAACATAATAATGTTATATATATATATATATATATACATACACACACACACACACACACACTGCTATAATATTATACATTTTATGTATTACAAGCCTATTTTTTGTTTGTGATGAAATATGACCTTGACATTCACAAATACTTTAAGCCTGTTTTACACTGAGCCGAAATTCACATCTTAATTCGGTGCATTAAAGATGTTGGTCAGAGTCGCCAAACCTTATAAAACCCACTTACAAAATTTGAGTTTTCTATATCCACTAGAAGCAATGCCTGATGTGAACCATGCCTCCAACAAAACATCTCTGGATAAAATGACACACAACATTATGTGTCATAATAATCAGACCACACCACCATTAAAATCTCAAGCCAACTGTAAAGTATGGAGGGGCCGCTATGGTTTGGAGCTTTTTGCTGCCTCAGGTCCTGGACATCTTGCTATCTTCAACAGAAAATGAATTTTAATGTTCACCAGCACATTATTGTAATAAGAGAGGACATTAATTAAAAGAATGTAAGGCAATCTGTCTGCCAACTGAAGCTCAACAGAAGTCGGTAACACAACAGAAAAAAACCCCAAAACACTGGACTAAATCAACAACAGAAGGACTTCAACAGAAGAAAAAACCCTCTGGAGTGAAACAATCCTGTTTCACAGGAGTCCTGACCTCAACGCTACTGAGATGATGAGGTATCTGAGAGAGCAATTCACACCAGATATCTCAAGAAAACTGCTAAAATGAAACCACTTTGGTGCTAAATTCCTCATGAACATGTTCAGGTCTGATGCACAATTATTACAGGAAAAACTCTGCGTGGAGGTTATTGCTTCCAAAAGTAAGTAACAGCAATTACTAAATCGCACAGCTCTTTAAAATTTGAAATATATTTTATATCCAACTTTATCTGCACACATACAGTCCACTCGCACAGGCCGATATAGTGAAGTGAAGTGAAGTGACATGTGGCCAAGTATGGTGACCCATACTCGGAATTTGTGCTCTGCATTTAACCCATCCAAGTGCACACACACAGCAGTGAACACANAGAAAAAAACCCCAAAACACTGGACTAAATCAACAACAGAAGGACTTCAACAGAAGAAAAAACCCTCTGGAGTGAAACAATCCTGTGGAGTGAAACAATCCTCAGTCGTGGTATTGAGGGTGGAGAGAGCGCTGGATATTCACTCCCCTCACCGACAATCCCTGCCGGACCTGAGATTCGAACCCATGACCTTTGGGTTACAAGTCCGACTCTCTATCCATTAGGCCACGACTGCCCCAATATATAGGCTACTATATAGCAAATCTCAACCACCTGATTACTTGCATCATTGTAAAATGTAAACTATATTATCGTCCAGCTCTAATCCACTAAATGCAACTAAAAGTCATGAAGATGTTAAGATATTATAAACATTAACATTATGATTTTCTGTAAAGCTGCTTTGAAACAACGTGTATTGTGAAAAGCGCTTTACAATTAGATTTGACTTTAGTAAATGACCCATTTTTGTTTCTTCTGGTTGTAGTACTATCAAATTTCTCACCTTGAACTCTGTCTCTATGTTGGCGAGTCGTGCGAGTTCGTTGCTGAGCTCCAGAGCCGTCAGTACGGCATCTTCGCTGGACAGCGACAGGTAGGCGGCGCTGGCGAGCCCTTTGTATGCGTTCATGCGTGATCTCGAGTGACTGAAAGAGTCGCGTCTCTGTTTCTCCGTGCACTCGTAGCACTTGCAGAAGTAGTCGTGCGGGCGCTCGATCCTGGCGCCCTTCATCAGCAGGATGTGTACTATCTCATACTCCTGACAGTGCGCGGCCAGAATCACTGGTGTCACGTCGTGCGAAAAACGTGTCCCGTCCTCATCGTAGGCGTAGAAGTCATCATCCCTCAGTTCCTGCTCCAGCGGGCTCAAAGTCAATCTCAAACCACCTGCGAACGCCGGATGAGCCAATATGGCCTCCACGATTCGCACGTAGCCTTTGCTGATCGCCAAAAGAAGTGCGTCGCCCACACGCGCCATTCCGTCTTTCTTCAGGAGGAGCTCTGTGACCTCCAGGTGCTCGTTCCCGACTGCCAGCTGCAAAGCGTTTTGACCCATGTAGTCCACGCAGTTGAAGTTGAGTGTTTTGGACTCATCCAGCATCTTGCGGACAACAGGAATGTTGCCGTACTCCGCAGCGTCGAGAAAACGCTCCTCCTCCGCTGTGAGGCTGGTGCCACGTTCATTGAACATGTAGGCGGGGCCTCGGATGGCCTGCCGACGGCCCTTCTCTCGCAGGGTGGTGTGCCTGCGATGCATGACCTCTGACCTAAGAAAAAGTTAAAAAAATTAGTGAAGAACACTTAATTGCAATCCATATTATTTGTAATGAGAAACAGAATATTCAAAAAAGAACTTGACTTCATCCATCAATAAGTTAAAGTGCCTCTATTACACTGTACCTTTCATGCAGTCTGTAATAGAGCTGTTTGTGAATGTAAAGGTTCTTTAAAGTTTTAAAGGTCAAAGAGCAGATAAATGGAGTTATTGTACCCAAAAGAAATAACCGATTCGGAACTGCCTGAAATGAGTCGTCAGTAATTCCAATCTCTCTTCCTGCACGAACCTATGTAGGTTTGTAACTAATTTGCATAATGCCAGCCTATGGTCTTCATTGGCTGCCTGCGAACAACATCTATTTTGCTCCGCCCTCAAACACAGTAGTTGTAGCTGAGACCGGGAGAGTTTGGTTCATGTTGTTCATGTCGAGAAGACGCTGTTTTCTGTGCGGCAAAAGCAAATCCACTTATGGCTCGTTTCCACCGAGCGGTACAGTACAGTGCAGTTCAGCACAGTATGATCTGGGACGGCAAACACTGATCTGGTTTGCGTTTCCACCGCCAACAGTACCCTTACTTGATAGGCGTGGTGTATGCCAGAAAGTAACGATCTAGGTCATTCTTGCGTGAAGAAGAAAGCGACACAGTAAACAACAGTATTGCGTTTCAACTGTACTGTATATTTAAAAAATGTTGCCTCTTGTGTTGTCATTCCCCTTGTAGCACATGCAAGTGACGATTCTCTGTGAACCAATCAACGTTCTGCAGTGATTCTAGCTCCACCCTTTAGGTACCGGACTACTGTGCTAGGTACCCCAATGGAAGGGTCCCAAAAAAGTGGTACGGTTCGGTATTTTGGTACCATTCACAACTTCTGAAAAAGGAAACGGAAATAATTGCAAACCGTACTGTACTGTACTGTACTGTACCGTCCCGCTCGGTGGAAATGAGCCATTAGATTCACTGTGAAAGGACAAGGACTCAAGCTCAGTACTCAAATCTGTGATTAAGGAGTTTATCACAGTGTAAAACATGTAATTTCCTGTTGCCCACAGGTGGCGCTATGACTGTAACTGAATATTTCCATGTAGATGTCTTCAGGCCAGGACTATTATCAAACATGTGAAGTTTGGGGCAGATCGGACATTGTATGCCTGAGTTACAACAACTTCCTGTTTCATGGCAAAACATCGAATATTGTCAAGCCGCCACGGACACGCCCTTTAACGAAAACTCAAGATCTTTGACATTTAATGTTGCAAAGGCCTTTAGATTAGACTGACCAAATATGATGTTGATCTGATTAAAGTTCTAGGAGGAGTTCGTTAAAGTACAACGTCTGGAAATGGCAAAAACTGCAAAGATTTTGCAGAGAAAATTCTAAATATCTCACTTCCTGTTGAATCTCAGATTTTGCACCCAGAACTTTTTTGAAGGTATTGGGCTGTTACATGTGTCTACCAAATTTCATACTTGTACGTGAAGCGTTGTGCGAAGGCCGCTTAATTGAGCTATCGAGCCATTTTGTTTCACAAGTTTTCGAGCATGTTTAGGCCCTTGCGAAATTGCGATTCATTTTGGAGAAGAAGAATAATTGAATAATTGAGCAATTACAATAGGGTCCTCACACCATGGGTGCTCGGGCCCTAACTAGCTGTAAAAGGTGCAGCTAAAGCCTTTAAATGAGTGTGCTTAATTCAACTTGTCTAATCTGTTCTGTTCACTGCACAGAACGAGATTCAATCCATGACTGTTTGTCAATAGACTGATGGTCTAAAACGGCCAATCACAGCTCTGCTTTTAGAAGTTTGTAAATTGGCCTCTCACACCACCTGAGTCAATCTGACCTCTGATTGGACCAATAATCAATTACATCAGAGATCAGCTCTGGGTTGCAGCTTTTTCTATGGATCTCACACTGTGATGCACGTGATCTTCAAGAGTGGGACCAAAAGCTAAGAAATTGCCATGATTTAAACACTTTGGGGATAAAATACACACACTTCAGTTTTGTCATTTTTAGATAAGAGTCAGTGTAGTTTTCAATCATGAGAGTGGATATATCACGCTTTAAAAATGACATGATGATTGCAAGATGCAGATGCTATATTTGTTTAAAAATCATATACATTTTAGTCCTCTTGACACTCTTGTCTGAAATTGCGCACATACAAAAGCGCCTCTGGAGAAAATCCATTTTCTAAGTGCCGACCAGTTTCACTCACACAAACTGCTTATGCAGCATAGAAACAGGAATATACACACATGAACACATGAAACATACATGTGCAGCGAGCAGATCAATATGTTGTCTGGTACATGCTGTGCTGCTCTGAACATTTTATTTCCAAATGCTCTTAAACTCTGTCTCTGGGTGAGACATTTTATACAGCAGCAAAACACAGAAAATTGCAGCAAGTCACAACCTGCTACAAAACAAAAAAGCTGTCTGCTTTTATGCAAATACACACACATACATATAACCCAGAGAGAGAAAATCCAAAGTTTACCAACTAGACACATCAATGCAGCATATGTTGTTTAATTAGTAGTGTTTGATCAAACATAGTCAAATATAACTATTACTGTTGCTCATATTTATACTTGTGATGTGATCAAACCTCTGAAACTAAATATTAAAGTTCAGTGTGTGTGTTGTCCTGCATCATTTGTGAATGATTCTTCAAATCGTGTGTTGTTGAGGAGAGTGTGCTGGTATTTTACTAAGTCATCAGATGCACCATTTTCACCTACAAGACCAGAAAAAAGGTGAAAACCTGCAACCACCTATCAATGCTCTTGCACTGCCCTGGCAACCACCCAAACACCCTAGCAACCACCTGAGAATGTCATAGCAGTGTCCTTGCAACCACCCCAAACACCCTAACAATTGCATAGAAATGCTCTAGAAATGCCCTGCCAACCACCCTGAACACTCTAGCAACCACCTAAAAATGCCTTAGGAACACCCTGGCAACCACCTCAAACACCCTAGCAACCATTTAGAAATACCCTAGCAATGTACAGGCAACCACCCCAAACATCCTAACAACCAAATAAGAATGCTCTAGAAATGCCCTGGCAACCACCTTGAACAAGCCAGTAACCACGTAAAAATGCCTTAGCAACACCCTGGCAACCACCTCAAACACCCTAGCAAACATTTATAAACACCCTAGCAATGTCCTGGCAACCACCCCAAACACCCTAACAACCACATAAGAATGCTCTAGAAATGCCCTGGCACCCACCCTTAACATGCTAGCAACCACTTAAAAAATGCCCTAGCAATACCCTGGCAACCACCTCAAACACTCTAGCAAACATTTAGAAATACCCAAGCAATGTCCTAGAAACCACCCCAAACACCATAACAACTACATAAGAATAATCTAGAAATGCCCTGGCAACCACCCTGAACATGCTTGCAACCACCTAAAAAATGGCCTAGCAACACCCTGGCAACCACTTCGAACACCCTAGCAACCACCTGAGAATGTCATAGCAGTGTCCTTGCAACCATTTAGAAATACCATAGCAATGTCCTGGCAACCACCGCAAACACCCTAACAACCCGATAAGAATTATCTAGAAATGCCCTAGCAATGTCCTGGCAACCACCCCAAACACACTAGGTTGTTTGGGGTGGTTGCCAGGACATTGCTAGGGTGTTTCTAAATGTTTTCTAGGGTGTTTGAGGTGGTTGCATCTAACAATACCCTAGCATTCACTTCAGACACCCTAGAAATGTCCTGGCAATCACCCCAAAAACCCTAGAAACCACCGGACATTGCCCTAGCAATACCCTGTCATCCACCCTGGACACCAAAGCAACCACTTGAGAATGCCCTAGCAATGCCAACCATCTAGTAATACTCTAGCAACACCCTGGTAACCACATGAACACCCTAGAAACCATCTAAGAATGCATTTACATTACATTTGCATTGTCCAGCAATGTCCAAGCAACACCCCAGCAATGTCCTAGTAACCACCTTGAACATCCTAGCAACCACCTAAGAATGTCCCAGCAATGTCCTAGTAACCACCTTAAACACCCTAGCAGCTATCAAAGAATGCCCTGGCAACCATCTAGCAATGCTCCAGCAATGCCATAACAACCACCCGAATGCACTAACTACTTACCTAAAAATGCCCTAGCGACACCCAAGCAACCACCTAAGAATGTACCAATGGTCACCATCTACCAATGCTCTTGGAAACCACTTCTTCATAAAATGTAAAATTGTAGTTATGTCTAGTTTAGTGGGGTGGGCCACCAGTTAACTGACACTGTGCTCCTCAGAGACGAATAAAAGGCTGAAGTGATAAAAAGACAGCAGAAATATGATTACACAGCACTCTGAGAGATCAAACGCAGAAAGGAGCAGGTGAAAATGGAACCCATTCAAACAGAGCAAGTTCCCTGAGGGACATGAAAGAGCGTCGCACTCAAGAGAGGGAGCCATGCTGAGCGCAGACAGACAGCTCTGTGTGTGTGAGAGGTCATCAAGATCCTCGAGATACGTCTGTCTCTCTCTCACACAGTTTCAGGTGCACAAACTGCATGTGTTTGCATAAGTTTAGCTTTCGGCTGTGTCTGATTAAACCTGTGTGATTTCTGTGACACCAAATGGAACTGCAAAAATATCTAGATTTTTTACAATTTCTGAGGAAATTAAAAGCATTGTGTACCTGTGCAAAACTTAATACATGACTCATTCTATCATCCAATGTAAAAAAAAATCATGTCAAAAAGATCGGCAACACCTGCTATATGTTTTCTGCTGCTGTGCATTGCTAGGGTGTCCTGGGTGGTTTCTAGGTGCTTTGATATGATGCATTATGCACTGGTGAAATCTACATATCATCATTAGTTGCATTAACTGGGACCCTAATAATCCATTTGTAATCGGAGTAGTAGCACAGTCTGCATAAAAGTCACATGCAACCACGTCAATTGGAATGAATAGGCCAAATCCAATTTAAATTCATTTGGATTGTAAGGGGTGGTTTAAGCCTTTTCTAATCCATTCGATAGGACATGTAAACACTTGATCAGATTGACAACCAAAACTGGAAAGTTCTGCGCATCTGCAATGATGTATAAATGCCGTTCTGTCAAGACTGAGAGTTTGGCATGGTAATGATATGACAATGTTGATATGTTTGGTCTTGGGGAATAGATCAGCTATGCTGCTGCTGCTGCTGCTGTTGGTTATTGCTTCTGCTGCTGCTGCTGTTATTGCTGCTGCTGCTGCTGTTGCTGTTGGTTATTGCTGCTGTTATTGCTGTTGTTGGTTGTTGTTGCTGCTGCTGCTGTTGGTTATTGCTGCTGCTGTTATTGCTGCTGTTGCTGCTGTTGGTTATTGCTGCTGCTGCTGCTGTTGGTTATTGCTGCTGCTGTTATTGCTGTTGCTGTTGGTTGTTGTTGCTGCTGCTGCGTTTGGTTATTGCTGCTGCTGTTATTGCTGGTACTGCTGGTTATTGCTGCTGCTGTTATTACTGTTGCTGCTATTATTGCTGCTGCTCCTGCTGTTAATGCTGTTCCTGCTGTTGGTTATTGCTGCTGCTGCTGTTATTGCTGTTGTTGGTTGTTGTTGCTGCTGCTGCTGTTGGTTATTGCTGCTGCTGTTATTGCTGCTGTTGCTGCTGTTGGTTATTGCTGCTGCTGCTGCTGTTGGTTATTGCTGCTGCTGTTATTGCTGTTGCTGTTGGTTGTTGTTGCTGCTGCTGCGTTTGGTTATTGCTGCTGCTGTTATTGCTGGTACTGCTGGTTATTGCTGCTGCTGTTATTACTGTTGCTGCTATTATTGCTGCTGCTCCTGCTGTTAATGCTGTTCCTGCTGTTGGTTATTGCTGCTGCTGCTGTTATTGCTGCTACTGCTGCTGTTGATAATTGCTGCTGCTCCTGCTGTTGGTTATTGCTGCTGCTGCTGCTGTTATTGCTGCTACTGCTGCTGTTGATAATTGCTGCTGCTCCTGCTGTTATTTCTGCTGCTACTGCTGCTGCTGTTATTGCTGCTACTGCTGCTGTTGATAATTGCTGCTGCTGCTGTTATTGCTGCTACTGCTGCTGTTGTTGATAATTGCTGCTGCTCCTGCTGTTATTGCTGGTGCTGCTGGTGGTTATTGCTGCTGCTGCTGCTGTTATTGCTGGTACTGCTGTTATTGCTGCTGCTCCTGGTGTTATTACTGTTGCTGCTTATAGCGGCAACCTATAGCCGCTGAGGGGCTAAGCAGCAGGAGAGAATCTGTGACACATTTCCATGCATTTAAAATCCATTTATTGTCGTGACGAAATATAGTTCATAAAACACTTGAAACTGTAGAAACATTTAGGATTAGGAATGATTAAAAACGGTCAACAGAAAGTGAGCGTTCCAGACTACTCACCCCTCTCTACACGGTAAATTCAAAAACAGGAAACACTATCAATTAAATACCCACCTACATCTGTGTGACCAAAATACCTGGAAA
>RJVU01052173.1:655851-679093 GCA_003731715.1 Anabarilius grahami
TGCTGCTGCTGCTGTTATTGCTGCTACTGCTGCTGTTGATAATTCCTGCTGCTCCTGCTGTTATTTCTGCTGCTGCTGCTGTTATTGCTGCTACTGCTGCTGTTGATAATTCCTGCTGCTCCTGCTGTTATTTCTGCTGCTGCTGCTGTTATTGGTGCTGTTGATAATTGCTGCTGCTCCTGCTGTTATTTCTGCTGCTGTTATTGCTGCTACTGCTGCTGTTGATAATTGCTGCTGCTCCTGCTGTTATTTCTGCTGCTGCTGTTATTGCTGCTACTGCTGCTGTTGATAATTCCTGCTGCTCCTGCTGTTATTTCTGCTGCTGCTGCTGTTATTGCTGCTACTGCTGCTGTTGATAATTGCTGCTGCTCCTGCTGTTATTTCTGCTGCTGCTGCTGCTGTTATTGCTGCTGCTGCTGTTGGTTATTGCTGTTGCTGTTGTTGGTTGTTGTTGCTGTTGCTGCTGCTGCTGTTGGTAATTGCTGCTGCTCCTGCTGCTGTTATTGCTGCTACTGCTGCTGTTGATAATTGCTGCTGCTGCTGCTGCTGCTGCTGCTGCTCCTGCTGTTATTGCTGGTGCTGCTGGTGGTTATTGCTGCTGCTGCTGCTGTTATTGCTGGTACTGCTGTTATTGCTGCTGCTCCTGCTGTTATTACTGTTGCTGCTTATAGCGGCAACCTATAGCCGCTGAGGGGCTAAGCAGCAGGAGAGAATCTGTGACGCGTTTCCATGCATTTAAAATCCATTTATTGTCGTGACGAAATATAGTTCATATAACACTTCAAACTGTAGAAACATTTAGGATTAGGAATGATTAAAAACGGTCAACAGAAAGTGAGCGTTCCAGACTACTCACCCCTCTCTACACAGTAAATTCAAAAACAGGAAACACTATCAATTAAATACCCACCTACATCTGTGTGACCAAAATACCTGGAAAAGCATACCGAAAATACTAAATAAAAGACAAACATTTTTCTGCACTTACACTGCTGTTGGTTATTGCTGTTGCTGCTGTTATTGCCTTTGCTGCTGTTGGTTATTTCTGTTGCTGCTGTTGGTTATCGCTGCTGCTGCTGCTTTTGGTTATTGCTGCTGCTGTTGGTTATTGTGGCTCTTATATTCACATATATTTTGTGACGGAACATCCAAAACAATGCTGTGTGCTGAGCTAAATGCGCTCGTTGTATGTGCGTAGCTACATATGATGGTATTAACCAGCTGAGAACTCATGAAGAGCTTATAAAATATGTAAATGAGTCAAAACAGCAGCAGGAATCCCTCCGTCACACACACAAATGAAGATCTGCTACGAGACGCGGTTCTGATGCCTGTACCGAACTGTGATGGGCAACACTGCGACTATGACAAGGAAAAAACAGGTATGCTTGAGCATTCTGTCCTTTTTAGAGTCGCATCTTGTGACATCATGTCCTGTTTTTGATTCGTTTACATGTATTTTTGTCCGTGTTGCGTTCATATTTTGTTCGAACTGCACCAGAGTTCGTTTGGAAGCGAACCAAGACCCTTCTTTCCAGCTGTCTCAGTCCACTTGTTTGGTGTGCACCAGGGTTCGGATGTCAGCGTTCACACTTATTCAAATGAATCACACTGACAGATCAATCGCACCAGAGTTAATTTTAATCGAACCAAACATGCCAAGTGTGAACACACCCTAAGTCTTCTTACAAAGAAACGTAAAGAAATTCACCTCTAACAATGGGGAAACTGTATATCCGTGCAGTGTGCACGTCAAAAGACTAAATCCGATTTGAAGCTTGTGACATAAATGCGCGCATTAACCCGATCATTTTATTTAGCTTTCATGTAAACACTATGTTCGGATTCATCAATCAGAATCGTTTAATTCTGATTTAAACAAAAGGTGTCCCTGTAAGAGTAACTATTGATTTACATACTTTAATTTTTAGCAGAATAAAACAATTATTCACATGACGCATCCTCTTAGCATCAGTGATGCTCTGCCAAAAGGTCCAAACTCACTCCACTGACATGTTGGGCTGCTTAAACAAACAGATCAATGTTATGAAAGAATCTTCAGGAAGTCAAACTACCAATGACTTACAGTGAACATCAAAAACTGGCACAGAAGAAAGCTTTCATGACACACAGCTGCTTTAATGACTATATGATGTGCTTGAGTCTGATCTGACAGTTTAGGATTAATGTGAGTTTAGGTTAAACAGGGAATGAATTATGAGCCCATCCATATGGAGGAAATGTGGAGCTGATTATCTGGACGGACACACACTCTGCAAACTCCTTCGTCTATCCTTTCATCCTACTGTACTATAGATCACCTCTCATTTCTCTCTCTCTCTTATTTCTGCACTCTTGGACAAGCATCAGCATAGAAATGGAGTTTTTGCTCCTCATCAGCACAAAGAATGAAAGGACCAGCTGGAATCACAATGAGAGAGGAAGACTACAAGCCGGAAAAGTGAAACAGATGAAACAGAGCGAAAGACTGAGATAAAAGAAGTGATGGCCCTCTTTACAAATGCTTTGAAATTATGTAGGTTCTGCTGATATTTTATGCTGTGGGGAAACATGAAGAGAACAAACTAGGAAGAAGACACTGTGACCAGGAAATGACCAGGGTTATTACACATTATCAAAAACCATAAAGTATATAAATAATATTAAATAAACACTGTAAGTGACAGGCTCCTACTTACTGTAAAGCACAAACAGTCTACATCAGCAGCTCCCTTCCAAGGCAGCATCCTAACTGACATAGCACCTGATTGAAACCCCCTACATAGTGAAGCACACGAGACACCACTTACAATTCCAATTCAATCTTGACTTCAGCATGTTGCTAATCTAACCGTACAATAATATAACATAAAAAATACATTACAGACACATAATTATCTGATTATATAGTCCATTTTGTAGCAGACTGAACACTTTTAATATCTTATAATAGCAATATCTTTCTGTAATTTTCTTAAATCATGGCTTTTATTGATAAGAACGGGTTTGTGAATGGGTGTGTCTTATTCAAACCAATCGGAAATGTAGGGGCGGAGCAATTATTATAAATAAGTGAGCACTTACAGAACTAAAGTCAAATGCATGACCTGAAGGTTATATGATTCCCTCCTGGCTAAGTTTCACATACATATGTGTAAATTCTCCAGTCATAAACCACATTTTAAGGCATTTGTCATGTGATTTGTTTCAATGTTGAGTATAAAACGGCCTATTTTCAAAGAGATAATTCATCCTAAAACAAAATCACCCTCATGTTGCTCCAAACCAATATGACATTCTCACAAAATGAGATATTCTTAATTTCACACCAATCTTCACAATGAAAGTACACAGTGACAAGGGACATTTTAGTCTGTTTTTCAAACAAAGCTATTTTATGACTTCAGAAAACTTTGAATGTAGCAAACAAGTTGTATGGACTTCTGTTATGGTACTTTGTGAACTTTTTGGAGCGTAAAAACTCTTGGTCACTATATGCTTTCAAGTATATGAGAAGAAAATCAGCAAGAACATTTGTCTTCTTTTGTGTTCCAAGTTAGATAGTTATGCAGCTTTAGATGGACATAAAGCTGAGTAAATGATGACAGAAACGTCATACTGTATTTGGGTGAGCCCTGGAAATGCTTTTGGAAAATAACTCCAGTCATGTTCAAGTCAAGCCTCATCTGGAGATTGACATGGAGATTAATGAAGATCTGATTCTGCCTGCAGTGTCATTACCACTGGAGCGGATCAGATGATGACACAGGCAGCTTGTCTGGAATATTTTGGCAGGTTATTATTGTTTTCTCCTCAGGCTGCAGGCAGTGTCTTGAGACCTGAACCAAAATTACAAACCCTTTCCCATGTCTCTCTTTCTTTCAACCTAGCACACACTTTCAGGCAAAACATCAATACAATAAATGTTGTCAAACATCAATATTTAAAGACCTATTGTGGTGATTCGTGGCCTGTTTTTCGCACCAACGAAAAGGAGGTTCTGGGGGGGGGAACATGATCAGCGCATGCGCATCATAGGCCTACTGGAGAGCGTCTATCAGGATACTATTCTAACCTCTCTGTCTAATACCTTCAAGATCAGATCAGTAATCCGAATTATCAGTCAGATAATAGTTACTATTATTAAATAACAGAACTTAAATTGAAAAAAATAAGCCTCGCGTCGCACCTGTGCGAGCTCCAACACGTCACATGCACGAGACACTACAGTAACTGACGTGCAATTACATTTTTAACAACTACAACATTACATACATCATAAATTAATAGAATTATGCCAGAACGATAATTGAAATAAATTATTGTTATTGAAATAACAAATTATTATTGTTATTATTAAATAAATGCTGTATTATTTCATTAAAAACTGCATGATAAATAGAAAGTAGAGCAAATCACACAAGCGATTTACTGCATAGACATAAATAAAACTTTATTTTTTATTAGGTTTTGTGAAAGTTGATCCATTTGAAAATATTAAGTTTTATACACTGTAAAAGTGAAAATATGCTACATTAAAGACCAATTTTTACCTCAATCGATCCTTAAAAATTACTTTCAATAGTATAACCAAGTGGATTCGGTCATATTAAATGATTTAAACCAGTTCATTGGTCCATAGGCTATGTCACCATGTGAAGCACAGTTTTAGGTTACCTGACAAACATTTTACAGTGACCCCATCATCATAAAATCTGTCTGTTTCTAGATTCCTGTGGAATAAGATGTTATAAAGTCCATCAGACTGAAGGTTTAACTCACGCGTGAGGTGGAGCGCAGCTGTGCGGGGTCTCGATCAACTCCTCTGGGCTGCGGGTCTCATGATCGGGTCTGTGCGGGGAGCGCCGCCGCTGTCCGCGGTTCTGGAGACCGTCGCGCACCGGAGACGCGCCGCAGCATCGCCCGAGATGAGCCGGCGAGCGCCCGATCAACTCCAGCGGATCGCGGGGAGACGCGTCTTTGGATCGCGTGTCCGGGTGGTCGGTGCGTGGAAGTGGCGCAGATGCCCGCCGCTTCAGGGGTCTTGGCGGCTGAGGGAGATGAGTCTGACCGGCAGAAGCGGGAGAAGAGGGGGAGGAGGGCGGGGAGAGGGAGGAAGAGGAGGCACGGAGCCCCTCGCCTTCGTCAGACATCGGGAGAGCTCGTGCTCCGCATCTGCTAAGTGAAAGGGTTTCATAGAACTGAGACGCGCAACTTAAGCAACAAGTGGAAGAAGAGTTTTACCCTCACATCAACACACACACACCTCAAATGAGAGAGGTGTGGCTTGCTTTTTTGATGGTCAAAAGTATGTGGACACCCAAACCCGTCAATAGTAGGCCTATGATTTTCATTCTGTGGAACACAAACGGAGATGCAATGAGGAATATCTGAGCTGCTCTTTTCTGTACAACGAAACTGAACAAGATCTATATTTTTTAAATCTGCAGTCCATAACTTTTTTTGGTTAAAAATGATCAATTTGAGCAAGCACATAACCAGCCACTGTTCAAAACGATCTCCTTACCTTAGCCCGATTATACGGTAAGCTTGTAATAATGTTTTCTAATTCGGGTGGTACTGGTAGGTTTCCGCGGGAAATTCGAGCATGCAGCCGTTCGTCTTTGCGTCATTACATCACGTCTGTTTACATGAAGGAGTCCCAGCTAGTAGGCTATATCGCATGTGAGGATGCTGCAGATGACGGATCATTTATAGCCTTTTCTCACAGCAGCTGCAATAATTAAACTTATCATTTTGATGGCAGATTTCGGACTGCGGAGTGGCTACAGAAATCTAAATCTACAGGTAACGCTAATACACACTAAATACACAGTCACGCGATGCTGATGGTGTTGTTAACATTAACAATTTGAGAACAAAATATAACAATATTAATAATTTGCACGGTTTGTCGTGATCCGAGCTAAGTGATCGTTCGATCCCAGAGAGCAACATAGTGTGGCCCAGATCCGGCCCACATCTGGTACATGTGGATTACACACGGACCAGATCTGGGCCAACACTATGTTGCTGTCAGGGATTTAATTACCATTGACAGCGCGATTTATTGTAATGCTTTATTTTCTCAGTTGGTCAGAACAAAAGCGGCTGATTTGTTATGTATGTAAAATTTGTTAGTAAAGTATGCGCGCGATTTAGTAAATCGAGGTAAAGAATAAGTAAATCACGCTCACGATTTATAAATCGAGGGAACGACTTAGTAAAGCGTGCACAAAATTTAGCCTACTATTTTTTTCCTATGTAATTTATTTATTTATTAGTTTATTTGACAGGGACAATGCAGTCAGACATAGCTACAAAACAAAGTTTGCAGCCGATGTGATGCACATAGAGTTTATAGCGAGTGCTAATTTTCAACTCCCGTCCCTGGATGGGCCTTTCTACAATAACACATAATAAAACGATATTCAATTCTAAAAAGTACATTAATTTTACATATTCAGATCTCACTCATTCTAAAAACTCATTCTAAAAAAAAATACACAGTGCAATTTTACATATTCAAAACTCACTCATTCACGCTCAGACATTTACAAATGGGTACAGTTTTGGTTTGTTTTCAGCCATGCCTTGAGCCTAGAGGTGAACATTTTAAACTCAGAAATGTTCTTAATCTCTGTGGGCAGTAAATTCCACACCCCTGTAAGAAAAGGCTGATTGCCCAAAATATGTTCTGTAGGGTGGGATTTTACAGTTTTGGTTTAAGGAGCCTCTTGTTACTCTGCTGCTGTTTGGTCACTGGATAAATGTACTCAGGGGTTCAGGAGCCAAATTATTGGTACACTTAAATAACAGTTTGAGAAAACATAAATTGCTGAAGCTTTCAAAACTTAATAAATTGTATTTCTTAAGAATGTGGCAGTGATGAAAGCGAACTGGTTTTCTATCCATAATTTTCATTGCTTGGTTGTAAAGTGAACCAATGCGCTTTGTAGCTGAGGGAGCTGCCTGGGCCCATGCTGTCATGCAGTATGAAATATGAGAAAAGATCATAGCATGCACCTGGGCCACCTGGTTCGGAATGTAATGTCGGATTAATTTAAAACAATTTAGATTTTGTTGTTTTTGATATTTTCTCAATATGTTTATCAAATTTTAGTTGGGGGTCAAGGACCAACCCAAGATACTTGAATCATGTGTGGGGCTCCGTATATTTGATTCAGAAGTTGCACAAGCTACAGATTAAAAAACACTCTATATTATACCCCTATTTTGTATTCTCAACCACAAAATGCACCAACACCAAACACTACTGTACCATATCAGAATACTGACCGGTTAGCATTTGCAATGAAGTCCAAGGACTTTAATCAGGGAGAGTGAGCAGGATGTGTGTGTGGGAACTTATCTAGTGCTTTGGTTCAGAGGTGATTTAATTCATGGTCAAACAAACACTTAAAAGCTCAGTAAGCACAGAATAAATAAATATCAGCAATATCAGGGTTACTGACCTGGAAGTGTTCGCAGAAATGCAAACTTGTTATACAGTAGCCTACAAACAGTTTCTCAAGAAGCAAAATTACTAAAGGTGTTAAGTTATGTTATCTGAACAATAATTCATTTTATTCTTAGAATGAAAAAAAAAAAATCTGCTTGAAAAATAAACTTAATTCAAAGGGAAAAAAACAATATCGCTTCTCAATTAAATGTTTCTTGTTTGAAGAATGTTTTTAAAACACGAGAGAAATGCTGAGTAAGAAAATCATTTTTTTGCAGTAAAAATACTAGCTAAAAAAACATCGCCTATACCTACAGTGATTGTTTTGTATGCTGCTTTTCACAATAGATACTGTTTCAAAGGAGCTTTGTGGAAAATAGTGCCAAAAAATAAGCAACAAAAAGACTAAAGCAAGGAAAAACTGAATTAACAAAGAAAGACAGAGAAACGCAATTTAATGCATCTACTGTGATTAGACAAACAAATGTAAGAAATGAAATATTCTGAGCACTGCAGAGAAGATGATTAGAGTGTTTGTGATGCTAAACAGGTACCTGCGTGTGTGCGTGTTCATGTGTCTTTTGAGTGTTTTATCCAGGATATCTGATCGCTCCGGGTCTCTTCCTGTGTCTGATGGGCATTCTAGGAACATCCGCAGGGATTAATTGGGCAAAATCAGACACACTCACACAATCAGACTACACAACACAACACACAAACACACACATGCAGAAAGCCTGAGCTCCTCCAGACACTGAGAGCGTACAATCACTCGACTTCCTACTGAAATCAGGAGGCATAATGTTCCCTCTCCTCATCCGTATCACTCCAAAAATCAATTTCTACCTGCAATCAATATTTCAGTTTTATGGGAGGAGTCAGTGTCAGCGGGCAGAGCCTGGATGATTACTGAACATGCCCCCTTCTCCTGTAAAAGGGCATGTTTGATAGTGATTGACAGCTGGGTTGGGTTTCACATCTCAACTGAAGAAAAGAGAAATAAAGTCCACAGGCATGTGTGTGTGTGTGTGTGTGTGTGTGTGTGTGTGTGTGTGTGTATGTGTGTGTGTGTGTGNGAGAGAGAGAGAGAGAGAGAGAGAGAGAGAGAGATGGAGGTGCAGTAAGTGATTTCTGAGAAACACTGTAGTCCACTCATGATGGGAGAGGAGAGAGGGAGAGAGAGCAAGAGGGAGATTTAAAGAAAGAGAGATGGCTGGGAAAAATTACAAGAAAATCTCAGAGGAATATCACTGGAAAAAGAAGGGTTATGATCTGGCAAGAGCTTTAGGACTCACGTTAATATTAGAAAAGCTTTCCAGGGCTGGAGAGACCTGAGCGGGAAGGCCTGAAAAAAGATGCAGAGGTTGAGTTGTTTCTGCTCCAAACGTGACAAAACCAAGATATATTTTTCTGCAATGTTAGCTATGGTAACAGGACAGTTTTGAGTGTCATTATTTCCATCAAAATTTGTGAATTTAACTTATGCTCAGAATTGGAATATCACATAAAACATTTGAGAATAAAGCATGGTTTCCATCCCATGTGTTCAAGAGAGCAAAATTGTCACTTCCTGGGAAATTGGTACAAAATACAATCACCTAAAGGATTATTAGGAACACCATACTAATACTGTGTTTGACCCCCTTTCGCCTTCAGAACTGTCTTAATTCTATGTGGCATTGATTCAACAAGGTGCTGAAAGCATTCTTTAGAAATGTTGGTCCATATTGATAGGATTGCATCTTGCAGTTGATGGAGATTTGTGGGATGCACATCCAGGGCACGAAGCTCCCGTTCCACCACATCCCAAAGATGCTCTATTGGGTTGAGATCTGGTGACTGTGGGGGCCATTTTAGTACAGTGAACTCATTGTCATGTTCAAGAAACCAATTTGAAATGATTCGAGCTTTGTGACATGGTGCATTATCCTGCTGGAAGTAGTCATCAGAGGATGGGTACATGGTGGTCATAAAGGGATGGACATGGTCAAAAAACAATGCTCAGGTAGGCCGTGGCATTTAAACGATGCCCAATTGGCACTAAGGGGCCTAAAGTGTGCCAAGAAAACATCCCCCACACCATTACACCACCACCACCAGCCTGCACAGTGGTAACAAGGCATGATGGATCCATGTTCTCATTCTGTTTACGCCAAATTCTGACTCTACCATCTGAATGTCTCAACAGAAATCGAGACTCATCAGACCAGGCAACATTTTTCCAGTCTTCAACTGTCCAATTTTGGTGAGCTCGTGCAAATTGTAGCCTCTTTTTCCTATTTGTAGTGGAGATGAGTGGTACCCGGTGGGGTCTTCTGCTGTTGTAGCCCATCCGCCTCAAGGTTGTGCGTGTTGTGGCTTCACAAATGCTTTGCTGCATACCTCGGTTGTAACGAGTGGTTATTTCAGTCAAAGTTGCTCTTCTATCAGCTTGAATCAGTCGGCCCATTCTCCTCTGACCTCTAGCATCAACAAGGCATTTTCGCCCACAGGACTGCCGCATACTGGATGTTTTTCCCTTTTCACACCATTCTTTGTAAACCCTAGAAATGGTTGAGCGTGAAAATCCCAGTAACTGAGCAGATTGTGAAATACTCAGACCGGCCCGTCTGGCACCAACAACCATGCCACACTCAAAATAGCTTAAATCACCTTTCTTTCCCATTCTGACATTCAGTTTGGAGTTCAGGAGATTGTCTTGACCAGGACCACACCCCTAAATGCATTGAAGCAACTGCCATGTGATTGGTTGATTAGATAATTGCATTAATGAGAAATTGAACAGGTGTTCCTAATAATCCTTTAGGTGAGTGTATCTGTAATAAAGATGGGAATTGCTGCAAAAGTGGATGTGATAGATTTTACACACATACCCATATAAAGTATATGATTTACTGTATGTACAATAAACGCATACATAATTCATAACGCAATTAAATGAATTAAAACTAAATGAATGAATTAAAACTAAATCCATAAAATGATCCCATGATCTGAACCACTAAAAGGTTCTTAATATGAAGCGCCTGACAGAATCCTTGAAGATTCTATATAGAACCTAAGAGTGCAGGTCAGTAGAGTCATCCGCAATTTTCCACAATACATCCACCTCAGTAAATCCCTGTTAACCCAGTGCTTATTTCAGCCATCATAAGAGTCATGTTTTCAGTCTGTAGCAGGAACAGTGTGTGACATTGAACAGGATTATGTGCTCACGGGTTCATAGCTGGACTCAAACAGCCCACCGTCGCCCAGCGTGTGACAAACCCAGCAGCTGTCGTATTTCAATCAAATATGGCCTTTACTGTTAAACGCTTTAGAAGCAGGAAGGGATGGGAAGAAAGAAAATTGTGATTCACTTCCTTTTCAGGGAATGGAGGTGTAAGAGCTTCATAGAAATGCACAGATTCTTTCTCTCTAAATATTCACACTCAGGATGATCTTCTGAGGGGTTCGGGTCTGACATGCATTATGTATAATGGCTCTCTCTTTTGGACGCCTCTATTTGGCCTCTACAAAGTACCCTCTCGGGCTCTCGCTGTTTTATATTTATTCAAAAATGAGCACACCTAGACGAAACAAGAGAAGACAGTTTCCATGAAGAACCTGTAATGCTTTCAAAGGTTTTCTGAATGCACTTTTTAAAAACCTTAAGAATCAAGCTGCATTTGATGCAACTCTAAAGTATTTTTTACCACACACTAAACTATTTTTTACTCAGAAATTGCTAGTAAATTTCACTAATAATTACCAAGAAACAGCATTGAATTAAATGTGAAATTTTGAAGTAGAAAGATTGAAATAGTAAAAAGTTCTTGTAAAACGTACTCCATTAATATTTGTTTTTATTTACAAAATTACAATCTTTGTATTTCTCAGTCTCAAACAGACACAAGTAGTGTGAAGGCGGCCTGAAAGCACACCGCTTCTTCACAGAAATCAAGATGTCTAGACTGCATGAGCTGTCAATCATACGACTGAAGCTCTGCAGGGAGAAATCCACCATGTCGCTCAGATCGATAAACCGTCCACCTCTTCTGTTCACCCTCAGTTTGACCCTCCAGATCTGGCTGTCACTTCACATTGTGAACAGAACACTTGAAATCACATAAATACCTCATCGTTCACAGCGACTTTGACCGACAGACCGCTGCACAAGGTTAAAGATCTGTGACACCGAACCACAGCAGATTCCACATAAACTCACGCTACACTCTTGTATCATTTTATTTTGAACTCCACTTATAATGTCAGTCAAGGTTTCTTGCACCAAAAATGTGATAATTTAGTTCCCTTTCGAGGGAACTATCGACGCTACGTCGTTGACGTGATGGGAATCCTCTGTATTTTGTGTTCGTGAAGCACCACTGTATCCAACCAATGAGAGAGAGAACGTGACGTCATCGGCGGGCGACGTTGCGGACTATAAAGCACGCCCAAAAACAGAGAACGCTAGCTTCTGTTGTCTTCAGTAAGCGCTACATGTATCTTGTCTGTTCTATTTATTGTTGTATTGTCTAAAAGCAAAAAAATGACGGATCGTTTCACAAAGTGTGTGCCTCCCTGTCCGCGATTCATCGTGGCAGGGGACACACATGAAATGTGTGTGAGGTGTCTTGNACAGCGACTTTGACCGACAGACCGCTGCACAAGGTTAAAGATCTGTGACACCGAACCACAGCAGATTCCACATAAACTCACGCTACACTCTTGTATCGTTTTATTTTGAACTCCACTTATAATGTCAGTCAAGGTTTCTTGCACCAAAAATGTGATAATTTAGTTTTCCATAACCATATTTTACCCTTTTCGCTGACCTTTTAGAAGATGTACGTCTGTTCAGGAAGTCAAGGTCTTGATGCAATAAACATGACAATTTCTGAATTTCATCACATTTCTGCAGTCATTTTAAAGAGAATGCCCCTTTTCAAAGTCTTGATATTGTTTTGGGCTCTACTAGAATAGGTTTTCATGCTTGAATGTTCAGAAAACTCATTATTTTTCACATATTTGACACTGTTGCAGCTCCTCTCTTCCTGTCTGTCAGTAATGCTCTGTTTAGTTCCTGTCTCTATGAAGCCCCTTCTTCTGAAAAGCACACTGTGCTCTGATTGGTCAGCTGGACTAGTGTGTTGTGATTGGTCAAGTATTTCGAGTGTGTTTGGGAAATGTCCCGCCCCTTACCATAACCACCAGTCTCAGCACACTACTAACTAACTCAACCAGGCCCCGCCCCTTTATTCTTGGCAGGAATTATTTAAATGAGGAACAATGTGTGTTCATTCCCGGAAGAAAACTCAAGACTACAATGGAGGCGTTTCAGGGAGTTCAAAAACAGTGACACTGATATAGAGAATAACTCCTGCTGGAGGAACTTTGTGCTTTGGAACTTTGCAGACATTTTTCAGGCTCAAACAGCAACATTAAAGAAAGTTTAAAATGTAAAAAAGAATGTCTGTTAGAAGATGATGTATGAATGTATAATCATATATTAAGTAAGACAGTAGCAGGTCATTGCATACAGAGAATTCACATGCAATGCACAAATAGTATGAGTAGCATATGCTTTTCTGAATATAGCATGTCTGGTTGCTCTGATAAGGAGGCCTGCGAGGACCAAACGACCCATAACTACATCCTGCCTTTTGTGTAATTTACTGAGTTCCTCCTATTGTTACTGAAGAAGCTCGACTGCACGCCGCTGCCAGCAGAAATGCAAATGACTGTGATAGTAATTCTGAGATTACGAGAGGGAATGTCATTCTGACAGCACTTTAACAGCACTATAAACACTCTCCAATGCAAAGACGGTTACAAAATTCTGAAGCAGCATCACATGTAACCTTCACAGAGAATTCAATCCCAGAAGGCATGGCGACACACTCAGGATTTTAGTATCATTAAGATACTATTATCATTTTATTTACTGTTTGAATTAGTTTATATTTTTTATATATATTTTTCATTTTGATTCTGGTTTTAGTTTTTGTAGTTGTGTGTCATTTTTATTAGGTTTTGATTTTTGTCTATATAGTTTTTATTCATTTTTATTTCAGTTTTAGTTTCAGTTATTTTGGTACTTCAAGTTAAACTAAATGAAAATGATAAATGTTTTATTGAATTAGCTGAAATAAAATAAGCTTGAGACTTTTTAATATTTTATTTCATTTCAGTTAACATTAATTTTACTTTTTATTAGTTTTTTTGTTAGGTTTTAGTTTTAGTTAACTATAATAACCTTTCTTCAGTACAAAAAAAAATCATCTAATAAAATCATCAATTAAAAATGATGATGCATTTGCATGGATCCATTTCATTCAATATTGCAACATATTGATAAAACGGACTATTTCAATGCTCATTAGGTAAGCAACATACTATCAAACTTTATTGGATATTCTGTAAGCTTTACGTGATAAACACTGTGGGCCCTATCATACACCAAGTGCAATGCGACGCCAGGCGCAACGCAAGTGTTTTTTGCTAGTTTCAGCCCGACGCAGTTATCATTTTCACGTTCTGCACCACATTGTTTAAATAGCAAATGCACTCGTGCCCATCTGTTCACCCATGGGTGTGCTGGTCTGAAAACGAGGTGTGTTCAGGCGCATTGTTGGCGTGTTGCTATTTTGAGTAACTTAAAACAAATGTGCCATTGACCAACTTTTTTTATTTATTTTTTTTATTTAAAGGGCGTGTTAGTAACATGCATCTATAAGCAGGTGCACAAACTGCGTACACTCTGCCTGTTACACACACAGGGATGCGCGGCAGCACACAAACATGCCAAATATTAAAAATAAAAAGATTACTGAGTTCTTTCTTTTTTTTTAATACTCCGTGACCATACACAGACTATGGGGCACGTTCCCTCATTTCACATAGCATACATTTATATTGATTTTTGTGCTTCTGGAAATACATAAAAGGGTTTGGTGCAATATATGTAGGGTTATTGTGTGTATTATGTCTAGTGTAAAAGTCTGTACATGTTTGGTTGTAACTGTTAACCTTTCACAATTTGGTCATTCATGAGTTTATAAATAACTACAAGATGCAGTAATACAAGTTAAGACATTTATTGATTTAAGTACCACAGATATTCTTACTAGAAGCATCATTGGTTCAAACCTTGGTTTAGGCAAATATATTATTCCTACCACCGGCAATGGGTTTCTGCTGACGTCACTGGATGATTCCATGTTATATCTGTGAACAAATGTATATCTGGTTGCTGTTGGATGTCTTTGTTTTGTTTCTAGGAGAACTGTATTTATTGAGTTTATGTGTGGCTTGTGTAAAAATGTGTGACTAAATGTTGTGTAAATGTTATGTTAGACTTACCTATAGCTTGGTATGTTCCGTAGGCGGGGCCACGATGTTAAGATGGCCACCGTAACATTCAGTGGTCAGGTGATGTGAGAGTGGCGTGAGCGTGGTCAGAGAACCACCACTTTAGTCTGTTTAATGCAATAATAGACCGTTGGCATGAATGCGTTTCCTGTCTTGTATAGTTTTATTTATTCCTTCGATTTATTTTTGTTTGTAGCACTATTTTTTTCTGTGTTGGTTTAANGGTTTAAAAAAAAAAAAAAAAAAAAACGTGGGTTTTTTCTACTTTTTGTATAATACATTTCTCATCAAATGGATTCCTGCTTGTCCTGGTCACCTCATTGCCTCTAACTATAAGGTTCATCCACAACATCTACAAAAAATAAAAAAATATATACTTTTAACCACAAATGATTGTCTTGCACTGCTCTGCTATGCGCCACGCATTAAGTAATCACGTTACAAGGGTCACGCGTGATATAGGTGGAAGTACCTAGCAAGTGTTTACAAAGTGCAAAGACTAAGTTAAACGCCCTTTACAAAAAAAGGTAAAACAACTATGTCGGATGATTTTTTGCCCTAACGCAGTACTTCCGCCTACATCATGCATGACCGTTCTAATGTAATGTGTGACGGATCACAGAGCAGTGCAAGATGAGCATTTAAAAATCATGGTTAAAAAGTATATAAATGTTTATTTTTTTTAGAAAATGACCAATCGTTTCACTAGATAAGACCCTTATTCCTCGTCTGGGATCATGTTGAGCTCTTTGAGCTGCACTGAAACTGACATTTGGACCTTCGACCTCCACTATATGGAGAAAAATCCTGGAATGTTTTCATCAAAAACCTTTATTTCTTTTCAACTGAAGAAAGAAAGACATGGACATCATGGATGACATGAGGGTGAGTAAATTATCAGGAAATTTTAATTCTGAAGTGAACTAATCCTTTAAACTAGCAAAAGTGGATTCGGACATGCCCTTAGTGCACCTGCGCTTCAGACCATGCGCTTATGTGTGTTGTTGAGTTGCTGTCTAGCATGCTTTTTATCTGACACTTATGAGGGCTTGTTTGAGTTAGGATGCTGTCTAAGAAGGGAGTTTTCAATCAATGTTTGATTGACGCCCATTATACAAACTATTTTTGTCTAAAGAGCTGACATTACACTATAAAATGAGCAATAAAGCTGCATCGATGCTTAACATCATTTTTTTGTACTTTAAATCATGTAATTAAATAATACTTTGCAATGATCTTCTCTTTATTTAATGAGCTCTGAACTGACAGCAGAGGAGCTGGTGAAACGTCTCACCCCGCGAGAGATGATCTGATGTCTCAGTGTGTCTCTCTGAGGCTCAGGAACGGGTAATTGGTCTCAGCTGTTCATCCACAGACAGAAACAGCGTTTAAGTAAACGGCTGCTTGCCCCGCCATCATTTTCTCTCGCTGCAGAACAAAGCCTGAAATATGGATGAATGAGGGAGAGAGTTTACACCAATAATGAGTGCGTGGTCTGTTTGAGTACATGTTTATTTGTCTTTGTATTTGTGTGTGTTTGACATAGTGTATATAGGGTGAATTCAGGTTGATTGGGACACTTTTTCCAAGTCATCTTAATGGCAAAAAGTGTCCCAATCACACTGAATTCACCCTATATAACATGTGCTTTANAAAAAAAAAAAAAAAAAATTAACGTAACACCTACAGTAAACCCTACCCTAAATCTAACCTGTATGTTAACAAAAGCAAATGTAAGATAAATATTTTAGCTGCTTCAACAGACTTTAAGCTCTTTTATCATGACTTGTGTATCATGACTTGCAGTGCAAGTGCATTTCTGTATCAGGTGAGCTAATGAGCAAGTTTACATCAGAAAAGCCACAAATATGGAAACGTTTATGTGACGCAAACATCAGAATGTATTAGTTTACAAATCATGCACTTTGATTAAAGTGTTTTGAGGTCATAACATGATAATGAGCAAGTGACCAACCAAAAATAAGTCTTTATTTATTGATAATAAAGAAAAGGTGTTGGTTTAAAAAAAAAATAATAAAAAAAAATGAAACAAACACATGAGTATCACACAAATATTTGCACACTTAAGCATACATATAAATTTAGTAGAATTATACATGTGTGTGTTTCAGTATGCCCTACATTATGTCAATATGTTGTCACTGCAGAAACACTCAAATAAGATTGCATCTGGACAGCGAGCAGACAGACGGTGGATAAAGATACGAGAACTATGAAGATCCAGAGACAGATAAAGCACCATACAGAGAAATGAAACTGAATTACAGCAGCAGAGTCCAGACACACACATGGACAACAGAAAAAACATCACCACTCTCACATGTGAATGTCTTGTGCTGCAGTAGATCAGACCTGAATTCAATCTCTCCCGTGAACGCACACCACATCACTGCTGCTACTGCTGTATTTAGGAGTTTCTCATCTGAAAAGAGACACATTAAGATAGAAATGATTATTTCTGTATGACTCCAGTCAATTATGTTCAACTCATCCAACCAGAAATGTTCTGTTTATCCGTAATGTTTGCACCAATCCCACCAACTGAAAAAAGAAGATAAGCACAAATCTGTCCAATCCCAACACAGATGCTAGTGTAAAATCACTCTAAAGTTTCAAAACATCTAAAGCTGAATGTGATATTCGTAAAACATCTAGTTAAAGTACATAATTCAGTTTAAAAGAGCCATTTTCACAATGCTATTCTCTCTCATTTCCGACATGGTGTTTTGAATGGTGCTCCCCACTGAAGTGTAACAGTGTAGGGGCAGTCGTGGCCTAATGGATAGAGAGTCGGACTTGTAACCCAAAGGTCATGGGTTCGAGTCTCAGGTTCGGCAGGGATTGTCGGTGAGGGGAGTGAATGTCCAGCGCTCTCCCCACCCTCAATACCATGACTGAGGTGAGACCCTTGAGCAAGGCACCGTACCCCCAACTGCTCCCCGGGCGCCGCAGCAATGGCTGACCACTGCTCCGGGTGTGTGTTCACTGCTGTGTGTGTGCACTTGCTGGGTTAAATGCAGAGCACAAATTCCGAGTATGGGTCACCATACTTGGCCACATGTCACTTCACTTCACACTCATATATTAGCATCTATAATTGAGGGAGTAATAAATATGAGGCTCATACCTGATGCTGCTCGGAGTGTCTGTGATCAGGCTCTTGTTATTGAGTCTCTTTCACATCAGATGTGATGCCAGCAGTACTTGAAACACCAACTGTTGTTTTACCTAGAAAGCTTGCAAACAGCTCGAGAGCCATACTGAACGTGGACCTGGCAAATTAATAAACAAGAAACGCTGTGAAAAAATAACACAACATAATTGCAGTGATTCCTGCGAGAACAAGATCAGATTGCTCAGAGGATGCATGAGTTAGACGAATAACAGAAGGTCATTCGTACCTTAATTTTTAAGACGTGTTTGATTATGATTGGACTGAAACTTCAATATACTTCAGTAAAACAAATTTTCCAAACCTCCACAGGGAAGACTAGTCCTGTTCAAATACTCAAAGGCTTCTTTCAGGGACTAACTAGCAAATAAACATCTTTCAGCAGATTTATGATGGGTCATTTGAACATGTGACCTCTGTGATGGTCATGAAGAAAAACATGTATTTCCCTTCATCATTTGGATGAATTCATGCACCTGCAAAACATGATGGAAACAGAGCGAACAGTGGTACGAAATTCACTCTGAAATTCCAGGACTGTCACTTCCTCCTCCATTCACTCTGTTCCTCTCATTGTATCTCGCACTTATCACCTCAGGACAGATTCGAGCACCAGCAAACCAGACAGAGAAACGGACAAACTGAGAGAGACATGTAGGGAAGGTGAGTGTTTGTGAGGCGCAGAGCAGTTCAGTGATAAGTAAACAGAAGAAGAAAGGGAACAAGAAAAAAAAAAAAAAAGAGATATTCCTCCTCAGTATTTTTGTCTTGTTTTCATATCTAAACATTCTTAAATCAAGATACATTGCATTATTTTAAGTCTTGTTTTTGCTGAAAACAAGAAAAAATATCTGGTTTTCTCTTGAAATTAGAGTTTAACTGTGCCGATTTTTAACCCGCTTTGTATTGTTTAGATGTTAGCAGTAAATGTTTACTCGTTCTCTGTTACCTGGACCGAGAAATTAACGTTTATTTGTCAGCAAAATTTTTGACAGCTCCAGGGCTTTCGTGAAAACTACAGATTGTACTTATGCATTTTTGTATCCCTGCCCACAGTACCATTAGAGGGTTATTAAAAGAAAAATTAAGGTTGAGGTTTATCACTGAAAATTGTATCGTATTATGATTACTCTTTAAACAGCATGATGGTAAAAATTGAACACTATTGCAGCTTTCTTATCTGTACATGACAGTGTTTTGCTTTGGGCAGAACTGATGGAACGGCAGTTTCTTTCAGATTTTACTAGGGGTGTAAATCGTACAGTTCATCACGATTTGATACAATATTGATTCTCATAGCCAGCGATACGATATTTTCCGATTCCTCAAAAAGTTCTGCAATACGATACGATTTGATTCGATTTAGGGGTATATCGATCAATATTTGGATATTATGATATTATGTGCCTATTTTACACTACCAGTTAATTTTTTTTTTTACTTTTACATTTAACAGTAATATTTTTTCACAACTGCAACCAAATTATATAACAAAAACGTCTCGGTTACGTATGCAACCCTCGTTCCCTGAAGGAGGGAACGGAGACGTACGTCAGTAGTGACCGACAAATTGGGATATCAATTTGTCGGTCACTACTGACATCTGTCGACCGACTGAAAGGGAACATTTATTTCAAAATCAATTTTTCCACATCCTGCACCCTGATTGGAACATCCACAAATAAAAAAATCACACAGTAATCTAATGACATGACAACAGTAAAGAATTTTAGGCTTCTGTGCTAAAACGTGTAATGTCAAAAAACTGATAAACAAGGAAATGTTGTATATATTGTATACACAGGCCTATATTCAATCAAATTAAAAGACCATCTACTGTCCCGAGCATCTTTCACAAGTTCTGAAAGGTAGTTTAAGGTAGCATCGTATCGTTAGACATTAGATCGATGTATTGTTACACCCCTAGATTTTACCCTCTGTTTGGTCTTAAACACTGCGTTCATGGTCATCTTGAAATGTTGACTACAAACACAGAGGTTTGTTCTCTCCATATTTATGATATTTTGCACCCTTTAGCCGCTGCCTACTATGCACTGGATCCTCCACTGGAAACTAAAAGTAACTCACTCCTGCTAAACCTTTACTCTTTTGAATTTTTGCACCTGGGAACAATACAAGTCAACACCATTATGACTAAAAGTTTGCTAAGAAGTATTTCCTACTAAAGCAAGGCGGTATTTGACTCTAGTCAAGCGTATCTATAGCAGACTGGTGGGAGTGGCCTTGGATGGCAACATGCCCAGTGGATTATGGGTGTTGAAGTTTTCCTACCTATCTGTCGAAAGGGAAGACAACAGCATTTTTTTCTCAGTTTTATCTAGTCAAGTACAACAGATTAAAAAAAAAAAATCGCCTTTCTACTGCATAGGGATTTTTGCTAGTGGTGAAATACCCCTTTAAGTTTTGTTTTTCTTTTTTCAAGCATAAACTCACTTAATTTTGATACATTTTCAGAAAATAAGACTTACTATCTAATTTAATTTACCATTTCAAGTAAATGCATCTTGCATCTTTTTTTGTACTGGAAAACAAGACATACCAAGTAAGAAAAAAGTACATTTTTTCCTTATTTTTTTGCAGTGAAGAAAGTGAGAATGAGAAAAGAAAATGGCCTCTAGTCCTTTTGCTCACATATTTCACTAAATATTCAAGAAAACCAGGAATCAATCAACACACATAAACATGTACACAAATTTTCAAATTTGTGGGATGTTTTCCACTCATCAGACTTGGATTTTGGGTTCATTGCCACTGTCGCCTTTGTCTTGCTTAGTTGGGGTTTAAAATTCACTTAATATTCATTAATATTATTAATATGATTTGGACACTTTCGAATAAGAACAAAACTTTTACTGAATTGAGCTGAATAACAACTTTTTATTTTTTTATTGCTGATTCAAATTTGTTAATTGATGAACTTAACACAGTTATTGAACTGAACTGAATCAAAACTGAACTGACTTGAGCTGAATGAGGAAACTATTGTCTTTTTTAGAGCTGCTTTACATTAGAATGTGAATTTGTCTCATATTTGAGGAAGTTTTCATGATTAATTCTGTTAATTATTTCTGTGAAGCTGCTTTAAAACAGTCTGTATTGTATAAAGCACTATAGAAATGAAGGTGACTTGACTTGTTTCAAAGCTTTTGTTGCCCTTTCCAAGCCAAAAATCTCATTTTCTGAGCTGAATGGAAAGCAGCATGAGGAAAAGCACAGTCACACACACTCCTGACCTGCAGTTGTATGAATTTAAAGTCCATCCATTGTAAATTGGTAGATGAATAATTAATTTGTGTTAAACAAGATTTAAAGCTTAATTAACTCTGACTGAGTCTGACGAGACAGAAAAGAGATGAGTCTCTTCCAACAGCACAGTTTCACCTCACCGGAGACGGCGAGACAGAAGCGAGGGGGCGTCTCTGAAGACACTGTAATTTAGGCACCTTACTGTATTAAACCGCTGTCAGAGATCCGCAATTATACACACATCTAGCAACCGGCTCCTTCCAGTCACATAAACAAAATACAACCTCTAAACGTTCCTCTCAAATACAGAGACAAGCATTTTAAGGGGTCATTCACACAGAACACATTTTTTTATTTATTTGCAGTTGTTTTTAAAGAGGCCATTTTATGCCTTTGACTTTTTTTTGGCTCTACTAGAATAGGTTTTCATGCTTAAAATGTTCAAAAACACATTATTGTCCTCATATTTGCAGCTCCTCTCTTCCCAGTCTGTCAGTAACAAAC
Source organism: Anabarilius grahami (assembly GCA_003731715.1). NCBI lineage: Eukaryota > Metazoa > Chordata > Actinopteri > Cypriniformes > Xenocyprididae > Anabarilius > Anabarilius grahami. The sequence goes on from RJVU01052173.1 coordinate 677,631, forward strand.
TCAAGACTACAATGGAGGCGTTTCAGGGAGTTCAGGAACACTGACACTGATAAAGAGTTTTTTCAAGCTCAAACAGTAACATTACACACTAAAGAAAGTCAATACAAAAATACTCCTGCAGTCCATATAAAACATTCAAAATATTAATTTCTCACTTCCGAGGTTGCATTTGGTTGGAAGGCAGATTGTAAGCAGCCTCTGTCTTTCTTTATCCGTATTAACGCGACAGAGCATGACTTCAGCTGATCATTAGAGAGAGAAATGACATCTTCATTCCTCCGGCGTGTCTTTTGAGAACATTAATTATTTTCGTTACACAACGACAGCAGAATCCTCCCCTACTTTAAACTCTTTCTCATCGTTAATTAGGAGGAAAAAGTCTTCTAAAGATACTGGCAGATCAACGTTTGGAAGCAGAATGTGAGGCGTTTTTGAGGCTTATTTTAATTTTGTTGTCATGCATGAATAGGTCGCTTCTCATTAGCCGACAGGCCTGATTGAAATATTGGAGGTTACCGAGGCAACAAAACAGGAAGAGGAGGCGTCCGGGAGACAAAAGACAGACCTGGAATGACCTCGAAATTATTTAAGACAGTGTTTCTGAACTTTTGTTTGCACACATGTAAGACCTACAATGACAGAATCTCCTATGAGGTCAAAGGTTAATTGTATTTCAATCTCAAACCACTTTCCTGCTGTCAATCTAACTCAAGGCTGCCGCTCACCTGCTGACCGCATCTCATTTACGGCTGGACGGCTGTCTAAATTAGCTTTAACTTAAACAAGGTTACGTAGAGTGAGGAAATTACTGTCAGGATATCATGTACAGGCTGTTAAATCAATATTTACACACACACACTTGGGCAAGACGACTGTAAATATTACAGCGTGTTTCAGGTCAGATGGCACACATTTGACCTCGCGATTATTTGAGTCATTGTTTGCTGAGGTTTCAGTACCAGAAATGTTTTTCGACCTCCTTGTCTAAGGTCAGGTCATGCAATCTCAGGTAGTATCTAAAGAGTGTTGAACTGTGAGCAAAGGTCAGAGGTCGAACAGAAACGAAGGCAGAAACCTTGAAAATGTCGAAGTCTTGAGGCTGAAGACGGAGAGGAATATTTTAAGAGTCTCTCTAGAGTGTCCCTCATGCTATTTCCAATTATTCAAAGCAATAATTACATTTCCATGTAAATATGATAATCATTTGTAAATATGCAAATAATTGTTATCTTTACCATTTTCTGCCACAAGCAGGAGGACATTTTGTGAATTCTCGAAAGTGAGAAACCGACGTGAACTTTTTCCGCTCATATACCACCAATTAAAATAATCCGACATCAATTATGAAAATGTAAAAAACAACAACAAAACAAACAGGTAATCACAATATGCATTTCAGTAATTACATTACTGAAATTAATTCATTAATTAAATCAATTATTTCCTGAAAAAAAAAAAAAAAA
>RJVU01052173.1:679503-717017 GCA_003731715.1 Anabarilius grahami
TACACAGGGAGTTTTTGCCCAGAACAGAACCATACCGCCAATACAAACTGTATGCTAACTGCCAGTCATTTTTGACAATAGTGATCCTGACAGAAATATATTATGTAAACAAACTTTTATGTTATGTGATTAATCACGATTAATCGATTTGACAGCACTAATATAGTGCACCTACGTTCACATTCATCATTCTACGCACATCTTCATAAATGAGTGCCCTGGTTTCTATTTGTCTAATTGGTCTGAGTAGCTCCACCCCCAATTAAATGTTATTGGTCCAAAGTGTTGCTCCATATAATTGCATATTAATCACTGAATATATTTGTCCACATCATTTAACTTTAGTTCAAGAGGAAGAATTCAAATCACGTACCTCCTGCACCATTGAGATGAATGTGAATGCTAACAGCTCGTTTTCTCCAGGTATTATACACCCACACCCAGGATAAATCTAATAGAGTGAACACTCTCTGCACGCTTCTGATATTACAGCTGATTATGAGCAATATCTCAAGCAGATGTCGGCTCTAGATGTAAATTGAGAACATTTACCTACTGAGAATTCCTGCTGCCATAAAACATCTGAAGGTGCTGTGGGATTCTGCTCGCATAAATCTACAGCAGCACAAAATGAAAACGCTTTCCATCTATAAGTCTTTCAGCCTGAAATAACTCAAATAGATCATATAAATACATATTCATAAATGTACAGTTTTTATTTAGGCCAGAGGGAGAGAAAGGTAGAGATCAATTAATCAATATGTGTCTAATGTGTATATTGATTGTCAACACGCTTTTGTGAATCAACAACACGGATTCATTTACATAGAACTCAAAGGACATAAACACACACTTCTGTGAAACTGGTGGTTCTTTCTTCAGTATTCACTGTTACTTACTCTACTAAGTGATCAGACACACCATATTGAGTTGCTGAACAATAAAACAAGAGAAAAAAAATCCAACAGACACACATTGAAGGAGGAACCTGAGTCATATATACTGACCAGAAGATCACAGAGAATCTTTTGACTTGGCTCAGTAAGTAACACCCTAGAAACCACACAACTATATAGCAATGCATTAAAAATACTCTGAACGCCTTATCTATTAGCAACGCATAGCAACACCCTGGCAACACTCTTGGATCAACATCCTGAACACCTTAGCAACCACTTAGAAACACCCTAGCAACCACCTACAACACTCTAGCATCTACCTTCTGAACACCTTAAACACTTAGCAACACATAGCAACACCCTGGCAACCACACTTCGATCAACATTCTGAATATCTAAGCAACTGCTTAGCAACACCCTGGCAACCACCCATAACACTCTAGCATCAACATTCTGAACATCTAAGCAACCACTTAGCGACACATAGCATCTATCTTCTGAACACCTTAAACACTTAGCAACACATAGCAACACCCTGGCAACCACCAACAACACACTTCAATCAATATTCTGAACACCTAAGCAACTGCTTAGCAACACACTTGCAACCACCCACAACACTCTAGCATCAACATTCTGAACATCTAAGCAACCACTTAGCAAAACATAGCAACACCCTGGCAACCACCCACAACACTCTAACATCAACATTCTAAACACATAAGCAACCACTTAGCAACAACCTGGTAACCACCCACAACACTCATGCATCAAAATTCTGAACACCTTAGCAAACTCTTGGCAACACCCTGGCAACCACACACAACACTCTTGGATCAACACTCCGAACACCTTAGCAACCATTTAGCAATACACTAGCAACCACGCACAACACTCTAGCATCAACATTCTGAGCACCTAAGCAACCACTTAGCAATGCATAGCAACACCCTTGCTACCACACACCATACTCAAGCATCAACATTCTGAACACCTAAGCAACCACTTAGCAACACATAGCAACACCATGGCAACCACACACAATACTCTAGCATCAATATTCTGAACACCTAAGCAACTGCTTAGCAACACACTTGCAACCACCCACAACACTCTAGCATCAACATTCTGAACATCTAAGCAACCACTTAGCAACACATAGCAACACCCTGGCAACCACCCACAACACTCTTGGATCAACACTCTGAACACCTTAGCAACCATTTAGCAACACCCTAGCAACCACGCACAACACTCTAGCATCAACATTCTGAACACCTAAGCAACCGTGTTGCAACACCCTAGCAACCAAGCACAACACTCTAGCATCAACATTCTGAATACCTTAGAAACTGCTTAACAACACCCTAGCAACCACACACAATACTCTTGCATCAACAATCTGAACACCTAAGCAACCACAAAGCAACACCCTGGCAACCACCCACAGCACTCTTGGATCAACATTCTGAACACCTAAGCAACAACTTAGCAACACATTGGACACACAAAGAACACACTTTCTTAAGAAAATGTAAAACAGCTAGTTTATATGTTAATTTAGCAGCAGGAAACATTCTGAACATTTCTTTGTCTGTTTTGTTGTAGTTGTTTTTTTCTTCCTTTCTCACTAACTTTAGCTACTTGTTCTGGCTTTTGTGTGTTTGTTTGTTTGTTTGTTTGTTTGTTTTATACAGTGTGACTATAGTTTCCTACAAGGCTCAAGAGCAGAAGAATGTTTATTAGCTCAGTTCTGACGGTCTTGTTTGGACACAAACATGTTTAATTTGTCTGTAATGCACTGAATGATTAACGGCTGTTTTATTGTCTGTTTGGGAGGATGAGTGCACACTTTGATTAGAAAAGTTAAAAGAGCTGAATACATAACTGAGGAGTGACCAATTATAACCACCCCATATAATACAGAATTGTCCTGCATGTAAGAAAAAAGATTGTGTTCCGTATTAAATCCCATATGTTATTGCTTTACACCCAAACAGCTGAGAATGCTCCTTTATTGCATTTTGCACACAAGTGACACTATTAAAAATTACAAATTAGAAAGGAAAACAAACTGTGGATGTGACTTTTACATTTTAGTTTTTTTACATCTCATACACAATTGGTACTTAATTATTCACAGGTTATAAAGGTTCTATGTGTAGTTCACACACACACACACACACACACACACACACACACACACACTCTCTCTCATCATTGGTTTGTAATTGCTCATCTGATTTCTGGAGGGAACGCAGCGAGAATCTATTACTGCATAAAGAGCTGGAGACATTTACAACAGAGCTGAGAAGAGCTTTCAAGAGCCACTTCATCCTTAGATAATGTGATGATGAATAAACTATTCAAACCTGTCATGACCCACATCAACAGAAACGTGTGAGAAACCACCAGTGCTTTTATCACTGAAAAGCCTCTGAATGCACAACATTATTCTGTGGACATTATACTGTATCATCAATTCCTTCCAAGATCAAATGGTGAGGGGCCTTCATTTATTTTATGTCTATTTTTTTATTTCTCATGATAACCAGTGATCGGTTCTGCACAGATTTTGATCATCTCAAGCAGGCCTAATGATAGCAGTTACCCATAAGTTTAGCTCCAGCAGTTTTGTGATTGGCTACTTGAGCTCCATCTCTAAGGTTTTAAGGTTTGTAAAGGCCTCTGATCATCCTCAATATTCATAAATGTGCAAAACTGTCTAGACACTTCAACATGATTTTTTTTTTCTCCCAGGCCTAAAGGATAGGCAAGAACAAAATATCTACTCCATGCAATAAAGGGTGTATATATGCAGAGTTTTGCTATACTGATTTACATATTTGCATGTGGTTTGCATCTAATTATCAAATGTGATCCAGGTGTTTGCTGCCACAGAGAATTAAATGTCCTTTATGACTGTAAAACTGTGGCTTCATCCCAAATCACATACTGTCTGTATAGTCTGTGAGATTATTTTAAATAATTTGAAACATTACTGTCTTACTGTATTTTTGATCAAACAAATGCAGCCTTTTGAGACATTAAAAATGTTACCAACCCCAAACTGTATGTGGAATATGAGTGTTAAGAAATTAATGAATTACAAAATGAATACAAATAAACCACTTTCATTTGGACAAATAAACAAAAATATTTAAAGCAATATTTTAAAAATATATATTATTTTATTATATTTAACTACACATTTTAGCAATTAATTAAATCACTTTAAACATTTTCAATTTGAAAACGGATTCAAAAGAGGACAGAGGATTACCAAATCATTGTTTTAAATGTGAAAATATAGCAAAAGTTACACAGAAATTCAAAAACAATGGACTTGTGACAAGGCCCCTGAAATAATCAGGCCTTCATTTTAAGCTTTCATTTAGTGATGAGGGATTTTTTTTTGCTAGACAAAGAGCAGGAGAAATACCAAGCGAGTGTCTCAGAGCCAGCAAAAGCTATGAAAAGAGTGAGTGTTTATCTCACAGAGTAAGATGCAGCCTGCAGAAATGACATGCATGGTTGTTGTTCTCACTGGAACTACCTACTGTAGCCAAAGCTCAATAAAGTCAGTTAGACATTTTCAAAGCCCATATTTACAAAATATAGATTCTGGGAATCAATACTCTGGTCTCATGAGACCAAATCAATCATTTTGGATCTAACAGCATCCAAAATGTTCTGGTGTTGCTAGAGGAGGAGTACAGTGAGAAGTGCCTGGTTCCCACAGTAAAGTTCAGTGGTAGTAAAGCTCTTATATAGGGATGTATGAGTGCTGAAGGTTTGAGGGAGTTGCGCTTTATCAATGCTTTCATGAACTCCCACACCACTGTGTAATTTAATACACAAACTTGAAACAGAAGATGTTACCCTTTCCTTATTCCCTGCATTGTTGGGCATTATTTCAACATGACAACGAGGAAATGCATTCTCCCAAGGTGAAAAACCTTCTGTGGACATGTATATGCACTCAATCTTAACACTCTTGAGCACCTGTGGGGGATTCTGTAGAGACGAGTTGAGCAACACTCCCCATTAAAGATCAGGGCATTTAAGGAGCTCATCATCCAGGAGTTAAACAGGACAGATGTGACAATTTGTCATGAACTTGTGCACTCCGTGCCAAGAAGGGTCAGAGCAGTATATTCAAAATTATGGAGGGCATACTAAGTGCTACAATATTATACATTTACTTATTTTATGGCTATTGATGACATATATTTCTGAGTTTTTATTATGTATGTTTTTAATACATTTCAGTTTTGCCATCTTTCCATGAATTGTATTAGTGATCATACACATCTTTTGCATTTGTTCAGAAGGGGTGTACTCATTTATGCTGTGCACTGTAACTGTGTTTTCCTTTTTGAAGCGATTTCAATCATATTTCAAGCAATTCAAAACCATAATGATGGACAGTACGAATCTGAAGTGTCTCAGCTTAAGGAAATAATCCATTATTTATCGGCTTTAATATATCGGCCAAATGTTTTTATTGGTAACATTAAAATTAACATATTTTACAGATGGTGTGGCTGATATATCGTGCATCCCTACTCAAAAGTATTCTTTAACCTTTATCGGTGAAGGGTAAAGTATATTTTACTGTAAATTGGAATCCAGCCACACACACACTTTTAATGGCAGTATGCTAATGGCCAAACGCTGACATTTGACTTTCACTATTATTTTAAACTCAATCTGCTTCAAAACTGAGCTTCGTTTTGAAAAGAAGAAAAGGCAAAGTGTTGTTCCTTCTCATACTCCTCATTTCTGGCATATTTTGAGCATGTCAGAAATCACAGTGTGGATGGAGAATTGTCTGTCCAGAGAATAATTACTTTCTTGAACACCTTTTCACACTTTGACACTTGTCGTCTATTCTTCTCGATTTCTATTACCCTACAGCCCTACACACACACACACTCCTGTCATTCTCCTCTCATCATCTCTGCCCCTGGTGACTGTGTTAAATTGGTCTTGTGTTATTCATATGTTCACTGTAATAGTGCCTGTCTCATTTTCTCTTTGTGTCTTTGTTTCTTCATAATTTTCTTTCTCTCTCTCCATCTCTGTGGTTATTATTCCTGATAATGGTTTAATTCTAGTTACATGACGATGTCATTAAACAACAAGACTGCTTGAAAAGCGATGATCTCTAATTATACAAACATTCTCTCTCATCAAATCAGCAGCAACAGACAATACTGTATGTAATTATATAAAAACAACGAGATTTTTACATTCTCCGAAAATTCACTCATCACCACGATGTTAAAATGTTGTGGCCAGTTGCCAGGGAGTTGCTAAGGAGTTCCGGGTGGTTGCTAGGGTGATATTGTTGAGATGTAATTACTAAAGTGTACCGAGTGTTTCTAGCTTGTTGCTATGTGGTTGCTAGGTAATGAATTGTGTTTCTGGAAAGAATCAGATGTCATTAAAGTTGTGTGACGTTCTAATTAAGAACTGCAAGAATGAGAAAACGCTAGAGAGAAATATGTAGAGCGTGAGTGTAATTATTATCTCAGCGATCTGGTGTTGTCCAGTGGGACGGAGCTCAACGTTTCAAATCACAGCAGAAGAAGCACAGGAGTGTGAAATGAATCTTCACCACATGTACACCACATGCGGACATTGCGACATTATCGGAGCTGCCATGCTAGAGCATGCACAAACATCAATTACACTTATAAAATGAGAAGAATAATAAGATAAACAATAATTAATCTCAAAACTTTTGTGGAGACACACAGTCAGCTGCTGTACAGCCAATTAGACTGGATTCATTTACTACAGTTCACGGCGCTCTTATGTGTTTGTCCTGTTTGGAAGGGGCGGGTCTAGAATAGTCTGATAGACAGTTGCCAAGGAAACCAATTAAACTGTTTACCCCTTCTAAAATGACACAGCTGAGGGAATTCCCGTGAAAGAGAGAGAGTGAGGGCCTGCGTCTCAATGTGCATACTATCCATCCTAAATAGTGTGTGACATTAGTAATATTCAATACTATTTAGGGCGGATAGTATGCAAATTGGGATGCAGGGAAAGAGTAGTTGCACTGATGCTTTACATAAACACATTTTGTACACAGTCTAGCTGCCACTGCTTTGGCAAAACAAATGTACAGTTTTTGTCATGCCAGTAAAGCAGAGAGAGAGAGAGCGAGAGGGAGAGAGAGAGAGCATGTGTTTGTTATGGTGCATCTTTTCTGTATAAATAAAATACTTGCTACTTTTGCCAAAATGTTCATTAGACTGCATGGACAATACTGTATCCCAAAATGCAATGCACAGCCAGTGGCACAGCTCCTCAACAAGCTGTCCATACCGCCGTGATGAATACGATCGTCAACTGGATGGAACTAGAATAGAGAATTTTTAGTATATTAAGTACAAAAATAGTGCGCAAACATAGAGCACTTTAAGTACATTATAGAAATGTATTTATTTTTCACCTGGGGTATGAGAACTGAACTGAGCTGGATGATGACATCACTGTTTTCTCCAGTGATGATACATAAATTAACTAAATTAATAACTATTGATTCTTACAATGGAATGAATCAATACAGAATTTACTTAAGATGGATAATGACACCATTTTCTTCTGGAGCTGCTGTGCAGCCAAAATTATATACCAGTTATCACTGTAAAGCTGCTTTGACAATCTGCATTGTGAAAAGCGCTATATAAATAAAGGTGACTTGACTTGAAACATTGATTTTTGAACAATTTCATCAAATAATGTGCTAAAATCATGGCAGATACAATTAGTTCATTTGACAAAACGGAAATGGAAGGTCAAAGAGATTGCATTGTGGGATACAGTTCAGATACAGTGCAGTGTGCTCTAGTTGTATACTCCAGATTTGGGCACATTAGAAAACCTGCATACTGACCACTGTATACATATTCTATACTGCAGAAAGAGTTATACAGAGTAGTATGCAATTATGATCATAACCAGACAAACACACAGAATGAAGACGTGTGAGGTCTATCATAGGCTACATATAACACTCTTTTTGCCCAGTGCGACAGCATTAGGACACTAAATGACTCACCTGGTCATTATGACATCACTGATCTCTGACCCCGCCCCCAGAGACCCCATCCTCCACAGCAGCAGTGTCACTGTTGCCATGGTAGACAGAGCCGGCCGCTGTCATCCAATCAGGAGGCAGGAACAGGATTAGAGAGAAGAACACGTGGATGTTCCCTGCTCAAGTCAACTTTAAAGAGTTTGGTCAAGCAGGAAATGAATATGAACATGCTAGTAAACATTCTGACTAAAAGAAAAAGAGTTAAACACAGAACACACAGCCGGCTGAGATTAGTGTGGGTCTCTATCAGGCTGTTCCTCATAGACACAGTCAGTGTGTGTGTGTGTGTGTGTATATATGTGAGGTTTATGTGTGTTTGTATGTGGACAGAATCTAATTGCAGAGAAACACCAGACAGTCCAGCATTAGCAAACAATAATCAGACTGACAAACAGAGATCTGACGGACTGGGACAAACAACAGGCCAGTGTGTGTGATTCAGGGTTTGACTAAATTTTGAGGAACGGATGACCCCAGAATGATGGCTGAAATTAAGGAAGAGGTTAAATTAATGCAGCTACATTAAGGAAGATGGCTTAATAAAATGTAGAAATGCATATATAAATTAAAACAACATGAAATAACACAATAAAATAACAATAAAATTACATTAAAATTGTCGATAAATGAAAAAAGCAGGTTTAGGGTTAAAAGGGTACACATATCATTAGCTCAAATATAAAACAAAAGCAGTCCAAAGTTTCCACTGAGACAGAAAAAGAAACATGCATCTGAAAGTAAACACATTCAAATGCAAATTTGTTGATGTAAAAAAGGTGTGTGTGTATGTATGATTTCTGTCATGACAAATCTCAGAGTGTTTGGCATGGTAATGGGTATGACAATGTTGATATGTTCGGTCTTGGCGGAATAGATCTGCTACACTGCTGCTGCTTTTATTGCTTCTGCTGCAGAGCAAGTACGGAACTTGCTACTAGAGATGTTCCGATACCCCTTTTCCATTCCCGATACCGATTCCGATACCTGAGCTCAGGGTATCGGCCGATACCGAGTACCGATCCGATACCTGGGTGTGTATCTGTATATATATATACTACTAGCCCTGTATGAATTGATAGAATTATTTATGGTGTGCTTCAGACTTATCCCTTAAAACAAGAACAAATACATACAGTGAGCTAGAGTATTTTTATTATCTGACATACATTTGTCAGTTATATTATTTATTTATTTTAAGTGAAAAAGAACTTCAAATGCAGCCACAAATCTAACACTGTGAACTGAAAAAGGTATATTAGTTTTACAATATAACTATAAAAACAGTGCAACAAATAAATCTAGGAATATAATCGTATAAGAAAATAATCTCTTTAAAACTTGAAGTCCAGAAACTATTTTGTTAAATACAAATCTCACGTTTTCGACGACTGACAGCAGCTGGTCATCCAGAACAATAAACCCGACAATTTTGTCGGTTATCTTTATTTGTCTTTTGAAAACTTTTCTCTTTGTTTGAATGAAGCTGGCACGCCTCATCCCTCTCCGTCTTAAGCGCGTCAAACGCCCGAATCGCTCAATTCTCGCCGCAGGAAGTCTTTGCATTGACTTAATATTGTAAATCACTCGCGCTTATCGCTTCATTCGCGTCTGGTGTGAACGCAGCCTAGCCTTTCTGTAACCATCGTGTTGCGCGGGGGGACGCGTCTTCAAACGCTTTATTAAGTTATTTGTGTTAAAGTTGCCAATACTTGTGCCACTCGAAATTGCAGCATTGCATATGAGACATGTCGCCGTTTTACTGGTCTGAAATACTGCCAAACAGCAGACATACTGCTAGCGCGTTTTCACTTGTGGCAACACAGCACAACTTCCTGTGTTTGCATTCTGAGCCGCAAAGAAGAATTGATTTCCGATTTGCTGCGTTAAGCAAAGATAGCGGGCACAACTAGGTATTGTTTAAGAAAATGGTATCGGATCGGTACGTGAGTTTAATTACTCGCCGATACCGATGCCAGAATTTTTTGTGGTATCGGTGGTATTTCCGATACTAGTATCGGAATCGGAACAACCCTACTTGCTACTGCCAATACATACACGACACACTGCAAGTAAGACATGCTGCTGCTGCTGTACAATATAGCATACATGAATTACCCGTAGCAGATCTATACAGGTGGAGCTGGGGAAGGTGGAGGGTTTCTGAATTACGCTGCACTGCTAGGAAAATGCTACTCATGTATTTGAAGATTGAGCGCGTAAGCTCATTGGCTACTAATACAGCAGGGACCAATCATCTGTGTCCTATAAAAAATTATGTGATTACAAGCAGGTGAGTTAAAGGACCTATTAGCCTGCCCATCAGAGTTTCATGCCAGAACTTTGTATTTATAAGCCATTTTTCTCATGGAGACCAAAAAATGTCCCCACAAGGTCAAGGATTTTGGATATTGCCATCTTTGTGGGGAAATTTGTCCTCATAATGTAGGGTTTACCGAGATCTCCCTCTCTCTCTCTCTCTCATACACACACACACACACACTCACACACCCTCTCATACACACACGTATATCTAGTTTATATAATCTAAAAGAGGACATTCTGTAACCTAACCAGTCATTCACATTTAATCATCTAGACACTTTTTTGAGTTTTCAGCCATTTCTTGAAAGCCGTGATACTCTCATTAGATTGAACTTATAGCCTATACAACTAAGACAAAGTACATCATTAATAAACAGTCTCTGCATGTGCTTTGATTTGATTTAAAACTTGATTTAAAGTGGTTTGTTTCAATGAGCAGAGATTGACTGCTCACAAAATGTCTAAATGACTAAATGAATGGAAATGCCTTGGTTAGCGACATGAACAACAATATTCTTAAAGAACATCAACTTCATGATGAAAAACCTACACACAGACCTTAAAAGACAGCCAGTTACTTGAAGAAAATAAAGTTGGGTAAGATCATGTGTTGATCTGAAATAGATCACCACTGCCCTCTGCAGGACATTAGGCCTACGTGTAATTGTTACTGAACTGAATTATTTTCTCATCTAATGTTAAGTAGATTGAACAGATCAGAGAAACTAGAGTGGTCTTCATACTCAAGGAACTGCACCACAGACAGTCCTGATGCTTCATAAGATCATGTGGCTGGAACAACATATAAAAAAAAAAGAATTTTGGGTTTTGGTTATGAGCGTACAAATCACTGGAATGATGATGAGGAACATAATTCCAATCAGTACTGTAGGGGTTTAACTCCATCAGTCCAGTAACTGCTATTAACCCAGTACTTTGCACATACAAAGTTCAAACAGATTCTTGCGCTACTCAAAGAGTTTCTTAATAATTGTTAGTCAGTAAATGTGAGATCTTGTCTTTTGCAGGTCAGTGAACAGATGCTCAGACATGCAAACATTGACTTTGTCAGACCTGAAAACAATTATTTAAATTGATTTTTTTGATGATGGGTATTATCATATGACTTGATCATGGATATGAACTGAACAAACCTGTGTAAGTTATTTACCTTTTAAACATTTAAACTAAACCGACCATCCAATGATTATTCGTTAACTGAAGAACAATAGTCTACTTTTTATTTGATCACAAACCAGTTCAACAATTCTGTGATAAATATAAAATCATATGATTCACCAAAAATTTGAGAAATGCATTAATAAAATGCATTAGTATTTAATCCACATTCATTCAAGTAAATAAATAAATACATATTTTTTTATAATACATTTTCTGTATGCATAAACAAAGCACACTGTACAGAATATCATATCTGAAAATGCAAGACAACAATCTTGACATTTGAACTGATATTATAGTAAATGGCAAATTGAACTCTTTCTTGTCTAATTATGTGATTATGCGTTAATTATATAGACTGAAGAGAGAGAAAAGAGACAGAAGAGAGTGAACTCATGTTGTTAAAGAGAACAGAGAGTGTAAATAATCTCTGTGTGTTTGTTCCAACGTATTTGTAAGGAACAAAAGACTCTTCACAGTGACCAGAAATCTCCTGTTTAGATTTGAGTTCTGTGTGACGTGACTTTTGGCTTTTTTTTTCTTCTTTTTTTTCTACAGTTTTTTCTTTGTTTGGCATATTAGCAAGTGTGACTGACACTAATAGAAGTGGTCAAATATCTCCATCTTCTGTTCAAACTGCACACTGCATAATGTCATCATTTAATCGCCATTGATTGTCTCATTTTCTGTCTTTAACAGCTCATAAATGCAGTGCGTTTTCCTTCCACTTAAACATGACACAGTACTAAGAATCATTTAAGTGTATGTAAATGTTTGAACTGCTTCATTTGTGTAAATGCAGATATTATTGCTATTCAGACTATTATGTAAACATCTGTTATAATAAAACATTCATTTCCCCCTAGGCCTGCCTAGACCCAGNCCCCGACTACAACTGAAATAAAAATAAATTTTAAGCTAAATATAAATATAAAAAAATATATATATTAGAACATAAAATATACATAATTCTATAATAGTATATAAATAACATTGGAGAGTTTTATTCAATGATTTTAGCCACTTGTATATGGAAATATTGTTATAGCTTTGCAAAGGAATATTATTAGTGAAATGACATTTACTTTGCAGCAAGGTGTAACAATTTAGTCTTATTTCATGTGTTTTATTTGAGTTTATGCTGCAATAAACCAGTTTATAAACGCTTCCACACACCCAAAACCACAAAATACTGGAGTCATTTATTTAGTCTTACTTTGGGCTTGTTTTCTAGAGAGATCTGGCAACGATTTTCGAGCTTTGGATGTGTTGAAGCATTTAAAACACATGTTGGGCTATAAGCATGTGACTTGTGCAGTAGGCTACAGTAACTTGGGTGGTTAAACAAGTTCTATCTTACACTTTCCTACAAATACATTATCAGAAAAAAATGCTCAAAAATACCTTCAGGGGTGAATCACTCGTCACTGGGCCTATGGTGGCAGTACTACCCTCCAACTGGTGTTTGTTTCTGTTTTCATCACCGGGGAAGCTGCAAGTGTGGTTAATAATAAACATATGGAGTTCTCTTTAAAATATCTTGTTTGTCATATTATAACTGATGTCATTGTTATATGGATTGATTCATTATGATTTCTGATCTTCTCCAATCTTTCAGTCTCATTGCGGTTTTTTCACTATCAGATCAATCAATTAAATTCATTTCTAATGGATGTGGAGATAGAAAACACCTGTTTTAACATGTCTCTGGTTGTTGTTTGCTAACGACAGACGCTTTTCCATACATATGTAGGCTAACCTATACTTTACCTTTGTGAAGCTTTTGTTTTGAATCAGAGCTTCGGAGCGCGCATGCGCAGCTGATGATTTCAGGCTTGCTGAAGCCGGTGTTCTGAAATATGGGCGGTGCTGTGCTGAAACTGGGGATGGCACACAACAGGTGGAAGTCTTGAATATTCATGTAGCCTATGCTTCACCTAGTGCAACAACGATCTATACTGCCACATCAGATATGACCCACTGGACTTTTCTCCGTAAAACGACAGATTTTTAAAGGTAGGAATTATTGTCTTTGCTTCATTTTCAACTTAGGCCTTTATATTATTGTTATTGCTGTGTTTTTTCTTAAAGTGCACAGAGAATCGATTGGAAGTTAGTTCTGCATCATTATTGTTCACATCAGATCTGAAATGTTATCCATTTATAATAGATTGATTTTTTTTATGTAGTTGTACCTATTGTTCGTCTGTCACTTTAGCCTTGTTAAAGTCATAAACTCATGTCGTTTAACTGAAATTTCAGAAGATTTTAATCCAGCCTGGTTTGATTTTCACTTTATTTAAGCAGAAAAAAAATCACCTGAATGTATTTTAGAATTTCTATCTTGTATTAATCTGAAATATCTTATATAGTTTTATGTTAATTGTATGAATTTTGTTGTTTATTCTGTTTTCGCCATGAAAATAGCCTTGCTGACATGGCATAAAAATTTTTTTAAAAACCTGTTAGTGTGTCCTGGGGGGTATTCCAGAAAGCAGGTTATGTGACATTATTAAGCAAGTTTTCTTTTACAGGTAAAATGGGACAAAAACCCCACAACATTTAACTCGCACTGAAAAGTCAGAAATGATTATATGTCCATGAGAAGGATGCATAAATTGCAAAATGAAGGTGTGACCATTGGACAATAAATTCTCATTGGGGCAGCAGGGTCACACAAAAGAGAAGAAAAGGTATTAACTGCAAGAATAATTTGCAGTTATAAGACTGTAAGAGAAGGTAAACAATTAGATGTGAAACCATTAGTCTCCAGTGCCACCATTTTCCAGGTGTCTCCAGAAGTACAAGGTGTCAGGTTCTCAGTAACTTTGCTGAGGATGGATTTCAGGAATTTCAATTTCAAGATGTCACAGAAAAAGCTCAGTTGAAAATTAGCAGAGATTACAGAGCAAGCTGTATTGAAAAAGTGTCCTAAGATTATATAAGATGCTTCAAAAGGTCATACGTATTTACTTCAGTTTCATTCATTGACTATCAAATACATCTACTGCATTTCCCTTATATCTTGTACTGAACTCAACTAAGTTGTGTCAACATTATGTTCACACTATTTCCAGAAGAAAACTGCACTGGGCCTGGTTTCTACTACTTATATTTCTCTCCATGAGATCAGTTATAGCCAACATATGACATTGACTCATACTGTACATGTTGGGATCACCCAGTGTTAAACCACCAAATTTTAAAAGGGTTTCTGAACATACAAACCCTCATTGATCTAGTTTGAAAACCCCCTCTGAATCACTGATTCATTTTATTCATGTTTGAGAATGTTGGTAAAGTGCACGTCGTAACACTTATGGTACTTTTTTGTATTTTTTGGACCTTGAAAGCCCCGTTTCTCGTATCTTAGACAATCAAAAAAACATCCCTTTTCGTCTTCCATGGATACAGAAAAGCACAGGCTTAGAACAAAATGATGGAGAGAAAATGACATGTTCGTCATTTTGTGTGAAAAATCTGTTTAAAATCTAAATTTAACACGTGATAGCATAAACTGCATTGCTTTTATACTTACTGTAATGTCAGGACTGTGCTTGGCAGGAGTTGATTCGTTGAATTTAGTATGAGCCTGTGAATCAGAAGATATAAGAATTTTATTTTTAGTCCAATTGAGTCAAAAGCAGACAAAAACTCAAATGTTTACCTGATGATTGCACTTGAGGGTTTGAGTAGCAGATGAGCTGCCATAAACTCCCTGCCAGAAGAAAATCGACTGTTTATTAGTTATTATAATAAATATTAGGTAAATATAATAACTATAATACAATATAATAAAAAGTTCATATTTCATAATTTTCATCTCAAAACTTTGGTAACCCAAGTAAAAATGCGTAATTTGGATACATATGACATCTGGTTACTTTATTATGTAGTAAGTAGGAACATGAACAGTAGTTGGAGGCTATCTATGAATGGAAAATTCACTTTATTATCAATTTGTTTTTACAGTCCTGTCACAATGCAGAATCTGGAAGATTGGTGAGTACTATGTATTGCTTACAAAATCCTTCTCTGTGCATTTGTTTACTGACCAGTGAATAACTTAATGAACTAGACTAAACTTTATTGTGTAGATTGATGTTAGAGCCCCATTTTGGCCTTTGAATTGAATTACAATTATAAAGCATAACTTCATAATTCTAACTTGTTGTTGTTGTTCAACATCTGCAGCCTTCCTAAGCCAGCCATGTAAGTATTTGTTCTTTCATAATAATGATTTCTTTCCTGACTCTGTTCTTCTCTTTTTGGTTGAAGCATGACCCTAGTGAAAAATAAATATACCAAAATGTGTTTGAAATACATTTATTTTATGCTAAGTATACTACAAATACCCTGCAATTGTACTTTTGGTATACTAAAGTGATATACTTAAAGTCTGCTAAATTGGAACAACTAATTTTGTACTAAATGTACTTTAGTTATCTAGAAATAGTGCTGAGGTCCAACTAAAGATATACTTAAGTATATTTAATTGTGCTAAAGTGGAACTATTGCAAGTATACTTTAGGTACACTTTAAATATCTTGCATTTAAAGATTGATACTATACAGAGATCATACTATCCTTACTAAAAGTGATTAAAACACATTTTAGACTTAACATTAAGAAATGTGCATTGTGCAGTAAAGAAATTCTCCAAATAAAGTTTCATTATAATATTTATATCAGTAAGTCTCAAGAGATATTTAAGTAAATATGTTTAATGGATTTGTAGTATACTTGGTATGAAAAAATGTATTTTAAATACAATTTAGTATAGGTTGTTTTCACTAGGGGAAACACAAAGCAGTTAAATGAAGTTACAGTCACGCAGCAGGAACCACCAACACCAGGCTGAATTCAAGAAAGTTCATTTTATTGCTGTGTGATGTTTGAGCAGCAGAAATAAATGCGTGTAAGTCCTGGTGTTTGTGTCAGAAAGGTGTTTGTCTGCAGACGTTCAGTGTGATTTTGTGGAGTAACACGTGTTTGTGAGAGAATCCTGGTCCTGATCCTCTCTGAGCATCAATGAAGCTGAAATGATCCATTGATGAGAATGTTGTTCAAGCCTGAGACTGACCGCTGAAGCCCCTTTCTGTTCCTGCAATCCTGAGGATGATGATCAGGAACGTTCCTACTCCACAAAATCACACGAGAGTTGGGGATATTTGAAGAAAAAATGAGCATTAGATCCGTCTTCATTCTTCATTCTTGTGTTTCAACAGTTTCAAGCTTCATATATTTAATCACTATTAAACTCAATGATATTAAATTGGACCTTTTGCTGTAACAGTTTTATTTACTCGTGTTCTTGCTTGTTTTTTGTAGCCGTGCTCTGAAAAAGGCACACTAGTAAGTACTAATTATTACGGTTTATATTCTTCTTCTTTTTCTTCTTGGTATGTCATTAGAGAAAAACTGCATTATAATGATAAATAAAGCAGAAGACATTTTACAGCATGAAGATATTTGATTTAGGTTATTTTCTAAGACACTTTAAGGTAGAGTAGGCAATTTTCGGAGAGGCTAGCAATAGCAGGATAGCTGCGAGATCCCATCCTCCCTTCAGAGCATCTCCAAAGCCACACCTCCTCCAAAACACATGAACGCGTACAGAGTTTGCAAAGCATCACGAGAGATGGCGTTAAATGTCTCAAAGCACACAACATTAATAATAATGAACATAAACAGCTTACAGAGCTCTGACCTGTAGCACCTGACTGCTGCAGATTCATTTCGACGTTGATAGTGCTGCTATTGAAACACATAAATTTGAGTCACAAACCGTTCCAAGTATAACGTCACAGGTGTTCATCTCTTCCAAATTACAGTATGGCGTGAACGCAGCATAAGCTGGTTGTTTTGGTTCAGGAGGAACTGTAAAAAGCAGCTGTTGTTTTGGTTGCGGCGCTCGTGACTGATGTCTGTCTAACTCTGCATAGCATGAAACGCTCTGATGACGCGTGATGTCTGCGAGCAGGTGCGCGGAGGTATGAAAAAACATACGCTGACGGGCAGGTAGGACATCGTATCGTTGCATTTGGGCTGAGTGCAACGATTGGATGAACATTTTATGGTCCTACACCTTCCACAGATGATATATATTCTGTATAAATACATTCAGACCAGGATGTGAAGAGACTCAACCAGCATAACAAAAAGAGTTTCTGGAACAAATCCCTGCCTTTAACCAACATGTTCTCCAACCAATACGACAATATAGGTCGTTTGTCACTTCCCTGAAATACGACTCATAGGAGCGTTTACTAAAGCGGCGCCCCTATCGACAACAGGACACTTTCATTTGAATTCATCAAATACGACCCATATGAGCATTTGCTTTCATTTTAATGCATTGTTCCCTTTTATCTGCGTCATTTTTCGGGTTTCGCGTAGCTCAACTGGTAGAGCATTGCAATAACAATATGCAATCATGTGATCATGCGATCGTGGGTTCGATCCCAGGGAACACATGTGCTCATAAAGTGTAAATGCACTATAAATCACTAAGGTTAGGTTTAGGGGTGGGGTGGGTGTAGTCATTAATAAAATTTAATTTTGGTAAATGGAAAAAGGAGAAATGGTGTAAAACATCCACACATTGCATTTAAATAAACACGCATTTTGATTGGTAAGGACAGTCATACGTCATTTCATGACGACAGACGTAACACGACACTGTCATTATTTTTATGACCACTAGAGGGCGCATGACTTCAAAACGTAAATATAGGTCGTAATATGGTGCTTAAAAAACGACCTATAGGGTTGTTTTTTTTTGGAGGACAGTCTCCCTTTAACACTTTAAAATTGAGTTTGAGCCAATTTTAGAACACATTGTTTTCATTTTTCATACACCTCCTAGCAATGAGGTGCATGTTTCTGCTTGAGTTTGAGTTCAGAACAACTTGAAGTCTGAAAAGATGGCCAATGTTTAGTGTCGTGTTTTTTCAAAATCTGTTCAGATTTGAAAAGTTGTGTAGTTCATTCAAGTTTATGCAGTGAAACAACAAATATGTATATACTGTATATATATATTGACATGCTTGACATTCTGATAGTTTATCATTTATTCATGATTCATGTTTTCATTTTCAACAGTGGCCTTAGGCGGCAGTACAGGTACGTATTTATTCTTTCATACTAATGATTTTCTTTCCCAACTCTGTTCTCGACTCTTTGGTTGAAGCATGAAACACAAAGCAGTTCAATTAAATTAATCAAGTTGCAGAATTTTTTCCACAAACTAGTTAAGCCTACTGCTGATTTCATTGGTCAACTCACAGTCACTGTCTAGAAAAGTTCAGACTTCAGAAAAAACATAGATGAATCTGATCATGACAGACAGTAATTCTATCTATAAGGATGTGCTATGAACGCTATGCTAAGGTTAAGGTTATAGGGTTTGAGTAGAGTTAGCGGTTACCCAGATAGCATGCAATCATTGAAACGATGTTAAGTCAGTGTTGATGCGTCAATGCTAATTGCATTCAGTTAACATTACAAAGTGATGTTGCTTCAGTATCACTTTTGCATCCTCAATTAATGTTGAAGCAATATTGAGATTTCAACCACAAATCAATGGTAGTATTATTGATTCAACATTACAAAGTTATATTTTTTCAACATCACTTTTGCACCCTCGGTTACTGTTGAAACAATGTTGAGATTTCAATCAATGATAATATCATTGAATCAGCATTATGAAGTGATGTTGGTTCAATATCACGCTTGTACCCGCATTTAATTTTAAAACAATGGTGTACAAAAAATCTATGGTAATGCTATTGAATCAACATTACCCTATGATTGATTCTACATCACTGATGTTGAATAAATATTGAAATTATTGCATTAAAGCATTACAACCTTTAAAAATAAAATTAGCTTCAGAAGTCTGATGTCATTATAACTAAATTCTGTCTTTCCTTTTGGTTCTCTGAAATCTGAAATAGAAGGCATGAATTCACGAATGAAATTCAAGAATGTTAATATACTAAACACATTATGATTCACTTAAAAAACAACAACAACAACAAAAAACACATTGCTCAACAAAATATTCTAACTATGATTATATAATCATTAAACTCTGTTTTATAATAGTGCAAAGTTAATGGTATGACCCATTTCAGGGGTGGTCAAAATTATGATTTAAAGTCAGTCAGAGCTAGAATTGTATCTCAGCTTATAAGGTAAAGTTACCTCTGTTTTTGTAACTGAAAGTTGAGGTTATCCACTGTGGCGAGCAGGGCGGGCGAGAGCCGTGAGGGAACGGCGCGAGGCCGGTGACGCGAGTGTTGATGATCGTCACCTGTGAGGCGCACCGGCCTCGAGTCCCTCACGGAGGAGCTCGCCCTGCTCGCCACATCCACTTACATACATATTCTTAAACATGTCCAGGTATGTCAAATAACCTGCTTTCTAAATACCCCCCCCCCAAGCACTGATGGATGCAAGACATGGGCTCTGTGTGAAGTGTGACATTCTTTTTCATTCTTTTGCACTTCAAGAAATCTGTTAAATGATGTTAGAACCTTATTTAGGAAATTCCTAATAAACATTACTAAAGCAAGATTCGTTTGTTTTAAGAATGTAGAAAAATGGATGCCTTATTCAAGCACTTTAATAACTTTATCTATCTAATTAAACTCAGTAACAGTGCAAATCAAATGCAAATCAAAACAAAGGAACAGAGAAATAATAAAGTAGATGCACCTTTGTTTGAAACCTTGCTAGAGAAGTCCTGCAAGTATGTCAGGTGGTTCAACACATAAGACTTCGGTATAAGATGCACCTATGTTTTCTCTAATGAGGAAGCGTCAGTTAGACTACTCAGAAGTGCACATGCAAAACCAAAATGGGTGTTTACCAATCAGTGGCCAATTTCAAACCACAATAGATGTTTTTCAACCATTTTTCAAGACTTGCTAAAATCATGAAGGACCACCCCTAAACTAAGCCCCCAGTGGATTAGAGCAAACCAGGTAAAGTGGTTGAAAATGCCCATCATAGTTTGACACGCCCCACTGATTGGGAAACACCCACTAGTGTTCTGCAGAGATACACACAGCATGATCTTGGTCATCAACTACAAATCACTGTTAGTTCAATGTCACTGTCTCCACCCATGTGTGCTGTCGGCTTTCATCAAAATTTCAATGCTGATCCAACACACTTTAAGCAATGATATTTCAATCTCAACCAAAATGATGGTTTGAATCAAAACTCAACATTGTATCAATTATCAGGGTATGTTTGTCTGTGTTTTCTCTTTTCTGTCAGTTGTAGTTTGTCCAGTAAAAGCAGTTGTTATTCTTTATATTTCTGATAGCTGTTCAGATTCAGAGTGTTTTCCATCTTTCTGCTCTGGATTCGTCACTCAGAGGTGAATCGACTCTCACATGTTTATAATAATGATGTTGTTCATGTTTAGCTTGTTTTGTCTTTCTGGAGATAATGTTATTCATGTTTTGTTGTCAGTTTCTGATGTTCTGAAACTCTGAATGCTCATGTTTAACTTTATAATAGTTTATCATTTATTCATAATTCATGTTTTCATTCTCAGCGGTGATATATTTGGTGTTCATCAACAGTAAGTATTTGTTCTTTTATACTAATGATTTTCTTGAATGATTTTCTTCTCTCTTTTGGAGCATGAAACACAAATCAGTTCAATGAAATTACAGTCAAGCAGCAGGAACCACCAACACCAGGAAAAACTTTGTTGGGATTGAATTCAAGAAAGTCTATTTTATTGATATGTGAAGTTTAAGCTGAAGAAATAAATTAGTTTTAAAAACCTTTAAAAAATATTATTTTAACCAAAGTAACCACATCTTTAAAGACTAAACCTTTTTTTTTTTTACGTCATAGTTGTATCATTATTTATTGCCATTAATTATTTATACCTAGTTTATTTTAGTCTAAAAACTTAAATATTACAATAATATGAATAAACAGTTATTAATAATATTTATAAGAAGTGAGCACATTAGCATGTGTTTATATTTGAAGACAGAGAGCATGATGCAGAGATATGTGTGTAGACGCCACATTCGATCACTCAGACACATCAAGGCACATATCGGCCATGTTACAACAAAGATATTTTATTTAATGTTTTTTTATGACACACAACACTTAACACGTCAACCTATATATAACCTATACATCACCTACAATATAGAGTTTACTTTTAGTTAGTATGATTTGAACAGAGAACATGATGTGAATAACTGACAGAATCAAACTTTGCCAGGTTTATTAAAAAAACTACATAAATGAATGTCAGCTCATACAGTCTTTTATTAGTATTTATTTATTGCAGATTATTAATTACATACAGTTTTTTATTTTACAAACTAAGTAAAGCATCAAACATATCTATCACTGAAAGATCTTAATGAGCACATGATCATGTTTTATCAGGCTGTCAGATGTTTGTATTTCTGATAGTTGTTCAGATTCTTTAGAGCAGGGGTCTCTAACTTATCGTTCACGAGCAAGTAGCTGATGGGAGTTTGGAATATTTTTGGTGCGGCAAAAAAAAAAAAAATTACGACTTATAAAGTGATGGCAGATTTCAAAACACTGCTTCAGGAGGCTTCGGAGCATAATGAATCAGCATGTCGAATCAGCTGTTCGGAGCGCCAAAGTCACGTGATTTGAGCCGTTGGCATTTTGACAGGCGATCCGTATCATGATTCGATACACTGATTCATTTATGCTCCGAAGCTTCATTCAGCAGTTTTTGGAAATCGGCCATCACTTTATAAGTCGTTATTTTGTTATTTTTGGCGCACCAAAAATATTCTCGTCACTTTATAATATTAATATTGAACCACTGTACTCACATGAACTGATTTAAATATGTTTTTAGTACCTTTATGGATCTTGAGAGAGAAAATGTCATTGCTGCCTATGCAGGCCTCACAGAGCCATCGGATTTCAACAAAAATATCTTAATTTGAGTTCCGAAGATTAACAAAGGTCTTACGGGTGTGGAACGGCATGAGGGTGATTAATAAATGACAGAATTTTCATTTTTGGGTGAACTAACCCTTTAAGTATTGTATAACATGAGTAGCTCTCAGCCACTTTCATTTTTAAAAACTAGCTCTCAAATGAAGAAAGGTTGGAGACCCCTGCTAGAGTGTTTTCTGTATTTCTGTCTTTTTTGCTCTGGATTCATCATTCAGCGGTGAATCGACTCTCACGTTTATAATGATGTTGTTCATGTTTAGCTTGTTTTGTCTTTCTGGAGATCATGTTATTCAGATTTTGTTGTCATTTTCTGATGTTCTGACTTTGTGCTGTTGATGCTTGTACTGAAAATTTGAGTGATGATCTTGTTTGACTATATGATAGTTATATAATTTATTCATGATTCACGTTTTCCGTTTCAGCTCTTTGCTTCGGGTGGCGTCCATGTAAGTATTTGTTCTTTCACACTAATGATTTTCCCTTCTAAATCTGTTCTTCTCTTTGATTGAAACATGAAACACAAATCAGTTCAATGAAATTTCAGTCAAGCAGCAGGAACCACCAACACCAGACAAAACTTTGTTGGGATTGAATTCAAGAAAGTTCATTTTATTGATGTGTGAAGTTAAAGCTGAAGAAATAAATTTGTTTTAAAAAACAAAAAGATTGTTTTTGCATTCAGACATTGAACACGGAAGCGCTGTACTGCTTTTACTGCGTCAACTGCATACGAGTCTGACAGGGAAGAGAAGATATTGTTGAATAAAGTCATTATTTTTGTTTTGTTTTTGCGCACAAAAAGTATTCTCGTCACTTCATAACATTAAGGTTGAACCACTGCAGTCACTGGTGTTGTAGTCAAGACCACCTTAACCGAGACCAAGTCAAGACCAAGACCAGACTAGCACTCCTCAAATTCATCTGAAAGATCCACATTTACTGCCTGAGAAATGTCTTATTTTTAATCAATAATTAAAATTAGAATAATAAGACACTATTATAGAGAGCTGTTACCAATCAATTGAAATCACTAACAACCAAATTCATCTTTACACTGCAGAAGTGGAACAGAAGTTGCATCTGAATTGGTACAATTACAAACGCATAAATAATGTTGAGATTAATGTTTTAAAAATAATATTTTGTTTATTGAACATTTGTAAAAAATCAATATCACATTTGCAATTGTGCTCATATTTTTGAAAACAGCTCTCTTTTTTCATCAAACAACCATTCAGATTTTTTTATTTGCTTTGGTGTTTATAATACAACACCAAATACTTAATATTTTATCTGGAACAATACAGATATTCTGTACTAAATCCAAATCTCTTTTCTTTCACTCTTATGTGCTGCTTTGATTTATACTTCATAAGGTCATTCATAAGGTCTTTATCGTCATGGCTTTGAAAGTTTGTGCAGTGAAATGACATACATTTTCTTTTGACATTCTGATACTTGAACATTTATTTATGATTCATGTTTTCATTTTCAACAGGGGCTTTTTGCCACCAAAATTGTAAGTATTTCTTCTTAATGATTTTCTTTGAAGCTTGAAACACAAATCAGTTCAATGAAGTTACAGTCACGCGGCAGGAACCACCAACAGGCTGAATTCAAGAAAGTTCATTTTATTGATGTGTGAAGTTTGAGCTACAGTAAGTCCCGGTGTTTGTGTCAGAAAGGTGTTTGTCTTCAGACGTTCAGTGTGATTTTGTGGAGTAACACGTGTTTGTGAGAGAATCCTGGTCCTGATCCTCCCTGAGCATCAATGAAGCTGAAATGATCCATTGATGAGAATGTTGTTCAAGCCTGAGACAAACCGCTGAAGCCCCTTTCTGTTCCTGCGATCCTGAGGATGATGATCAGGAACATTTCTACTCCACAAAATTACACGAGAGTTGAGGATATTTGAAGAAAACATCAGCATTAGATCAGTCTTCTGAAAAAGACTGCTCTTGTTCTGCAAATATTCCATGAGAAACACACTTTGATTTGTCATTAGAGAAAAACTGCATTATAATGATAAATAAAGCAGAAGACATTTAACAGCATGAAGATTTTGATTAAAGTTATTTTCTAAGACAAACTACACTTAACACTGACAGTAATGTGTTCTAAAAGTGAAATGTGAAGGTCAAGTAACCCATACTCAGAATTTGTCCTCTGCATTCAACCCATCCAAGTTAGTGCACACACATTAGGAGTAGTGAGTAGTGGACACACACACACTGCAAACCATGGACACACACAAGGAGCAGTGGGCAGCCATTTTGATGTGGCAACTGAGGGTTAGGAGCCTTGCTCAAGGGCACCTCAGTCATTTCCTGCTGGTATTGAGAATCGATTCCATTAATTTCCCTTTTTTCCTTCTCATTTCTTCTTTAGAGCACTCTCTAACTCATCCAATAACCAAGAACCAAGGAAAATCCCAGTCAATACAGGAGGAAAAGATCCACTCGAAGAACCTGGAGAAGAACCAGTCAATAAAGGAGGAAAAGATCCATTCGAAGAACCTGGAGAAGAACCAGTCAATAAAGGAGGAAAAGATCCATTTGAAGAACCTGGAGAAGAACCAGTCAATAAAGGAGGAAATGATCCATTCGAAGAACCTGGAGAAGAACCAGTCAATAAAGGAGGAAAAGATCCATTCGAAGAACCTGGAGAAGAACCAGTCAATAAAGAGGAAAAGATCCATTTGAAGAACCTGGAGAAGAACCAGTCAATAAAGGCGGAAAAGATCCACTCGAAGAACCTGGAGAAGAACCAGTCAATAAAGGAGGAAAAAAACCATTCGAAGAACCTGGAGAAGAACCAGTCAATAAAGGGGGAAAAGATCCATTTGAAGAACCTGGAGAAGAACCAGTCAACAAAGGAGGAAAAGACCCACTCGGAGAACCTGGAGAAGAACCAGTCAACAATAGAGGAAAAGATCCACATGGAGAACCTGGAGAAGGATCAGTCAACAAAGGAGGAAAAGACCCAGGTCATGGAGGTCAAGGTTATCAGAACTTTACTCAGAGTAAGTAATGTGCTCTAATATAATGTAATTTCTCACTATAAAGTATCTTAACGTGAAGACCCACTGGCCTACGCTATTCTTATCACACATGAGCTCTCCATCTAGACATTGTGCATCTCTAAGACTCATAGCTGATGTAACGTTCCGGTCCAAGGTGCTGTGAGGACGTGCACTGATCGAGACGCAGTTTCATATTCCAGCCTTAAACTGCAGCACTGTCCCTCCATGAATTTCAATTGCTGGACACTTTGCACTTTCACTCACTGCATACAGTATAATTATTTGGAATTCATATTATAAGTTCTTAAATAATATTGTCAGTGATTATATTTATTAGTAAGTATTATTTTTTTAAATAACGGAAGACATGCAGTCCAGAATAATAATGTTTAATGTACTGTAAATTTACCGATGAAATCACTTATCAGGCATTTTCACTCCATCCATATCCTCACCCATAATCTATTCACCCTTATAGTATTATTTGACATTAGTTTCAGTGTTATATTCAGTATATAGTACAGTCATCTGTATATTATTCATTTTTACTGGCACAATGCATATCTACTCACATTTATCACATACATTGGTTTTCTCAAAGTGACGTTAGAATAACGACACTGACGTATAGCCTGATAACATCCTACCTGACTGCGTTTTTCTCAAGCACTCTTTACTTAAAATGTGTCCGACAGAAGAGTCAACAGCGTTCATGCAAGTCTCGCATCAGAAAAAACAGGATTACGCATTCATTTTGTTTCTCTCCTTTAAAAATGAATGAATTAAGGATTGAAAGTGTTTAATGCTTGCATGTAAAGTCATGTTTCTAATATTCTGTGTTCTGTACTCTTGTCTCCAGGCTTCGTCCTTTATACTGAAGATGATATCATGCGATATCAGCCTGAACATCACAACACAGTTGCTCCAGCAGTGCTCAATGACATCAGCATACAGATTACAGTAATTCATTAATGATTGATTTTCTTTCAAATTGGCTTCTTGAACAATGAAGTGCACCTGAATTATGGTAAACTATATAGCGAGTATAGGTTACAGAAAGGGCTCAGTTCAAGAGAAGCGGCAGCGTGAAGCGCACGTGAACTGATCTTCTCCTCCTCTTTAATACCAGTTACAGCATGAAATAAACATGAATCACGTCTGAAGGTATGTTAAAAGATACAGTACAGCTTACCAAAATCTGAATCATGTCTTGCACTCTTAAATGTGCATTGGAAATCACCAGCTGATGAAACCTGCATGTGCTCCAGGGACCATATTCATATAATATAAATGAAGATCTTAACTGACTGAACTAAATGGTGATTGACACTAAACAGTAGAAAATCAGTCCAGTCTCTCCAGCTGTAAATGTCATTGGCTATTAAAGTCTTGTGTTGCTTACACACAAGCAGTCTTTCAGAATGCTCTCAGTTACATGTAGCCTAGATCAGATGCATACTATATGCATCAGTGAATGTGGTGGTCGGTGCTTATGGTGTCTGGGATGAGGCTGGGAAAAATAAATAAATAAATAAAAAAATTAAAAAAATTCACAGTATACTCACTAGACTACACCACTGCTCAAAACCGATTTCTTTTTTTAAATCACACACACACACAAAAATAATGCTTGATTAATCTGTTCTTAATTTGTTTCTGATTGCATGCCTTTATATAACCAATAATTTAGTTTCTTCATAATTTTCTTATAGATAATTTCTTCATAATTTTCTTTTTTTAAAGAGCAAAACAGGTGCAAAAATTTTAAAGTAACATTTACATTTGTACAAATTTAATGTCAGTGATTAATGGCAATTAATATGATTTTAAAAAATACAATAGAGCCAGAACTGATAAAATCTAAAGACAAATGCTAGATAAATCAAAAGAAGACTAGACTGTGAAATGAATGTGCTTACAGTAACTGTTGGGAAAATGGATAGGGTTTACAAATGATACACATTGTTAATTGAGAAAATGAGAGCTGATCAGTTTCAGCTCACCCCAGACGCTTTCAGAGATTGTGTACACGACTATAACTACATCATAGACTGCTTTCCTCTCATATCTTCGGATTACATTACACTGTTGTTATCCTTATGATGAAACATTAAAAGATGATTAGACCATGATTAGAGATGATTTGCTTATTCAACAAATAATCAATATTATCAAACGATAAAAAATCTAAATATTCCTTTATATTATGACTGATATACATGGGATTAAAATAACTATAGGGTCTTCTGTGTCAATTAAACTGAAGTTGAATTTAAATTGTACTGAAACTGGTAATTAACTAAAATGTAATAATTGTTAAAGGACCATGAAACTATAAGTGATTAATGTGAGGATCTAACATGTTACATTAAATAACATGTTTTTTCTTTAATTTCATGCTGCNAGAGCAAAACCGGTGCAAAAATTTTAAAGTAACATTTACATTTGTACAAATTTAATGTCAGTGATTAATGGCAATTAATATGATTTAAAAAAATACAATAGAGCCAGAACTGATAAAATCTAAAGACAAATGCTAGATAAATCAAATGAAGACTAGACTGTGAAATGAATGTACTTACAGTAACTGTTGGGTAAATGGATAGGGTTTACAAATGATACACATTGTTAATTGAGAAAATGAGAGCTGATCAGCTTCAGAGAGATTGTGTACACGACTATAACTACATCATAGACTGCTGTCTTCTCATCTTTCTGTGATCGGATTACATTACATTACACTGTTGTTATCCTTATGATGAAACATTAAAAGATGATTAGACCATGATTAGAGATGATTTGCTTATTCAACAAATAATCAATATTATCAAACGATAAAAAATCTAAATATTCCTTTATATTATGACTGATATACATGGGATTAAAATAACTATAGGGTCTTCTGTGTCAATTAAACTGAAGTTGAATTTAAATTGTACTGAAACTGGTAATTAACTAAAATGTAATAATTGTTAAAGGACCATGAAACTATAAGTGATTAATGTGAGGATCTCTGTTGTTTATTCTCATGTATAGGTCAAAGAAATTTTAATATCTTTTTGAATTCCATAAATGTTTTTTTTTTCCCCCTAATATTTTGTGTTTAATTTGAATGAAATTAAATAACATGTTTTTTCTTTCATTTCATGCTGCGTGAAGCATCTGCACTTTGTATTTAACCACTCGAAGCCCCTGCTGTCCAGTCGCAAAAGACTCTTGTTGAATGAATTTCTTTTGAATAAAGATTGACAAGGTCATATTGTGGATTATTTCATTTAAATAAAGCATTGTTGTGTTAGCTACTCATATAGCCTTAATTACTGATGATGTTCAGACGATAGAACCTAATATCAGAAACATAGCAAGGTACTTGTCCATGGAAAGCTTTAAAAACATCGGCACTTTATATTTAATTCTAAAATGACCTTTCTGCTCTACCTTTTCTTAAACTTGAACATTCCTGTTTTTAAATTAAAACATGTGGCCAATATTGCCCATAATATGAATAATGAAATACATTCAGGATATGATTCCAAAATAAGTTTATTGCTGACAGCACAGCAGATCTTTTAAGGCACATTTATAAGTTTAGGCAAATCATGACTTCATTTCATTAAAGTTTGTTTCAAACACATTCAATGAAATCAGAGCTTATTTTATTACAGTTGAATATGAAACAGGAGGAAACCCTCAGAAACTCTGAGTCTTTAGAAGCTTTTTGAAGCATTTCTTTTCATAGTTAAAACAGCAAAAACAAGCAAAAATGTAAAGAACATTGAGAGACAAAAGACTCAAAAACGATGACTGGACGCATCAGACGGTTCAGAGGATGGTTTTGCTTCATCAGCTTTGGAGCTATGCTGAAACACACACACACACACACACACACACAATGCTGAATCATTGAACAAAACTAGTGTTCATCACACATGAAGTGCATTATGCAAAGCCAAAATATGTAAGAACAGGCCTTATAATTAAGTGCCTGTGTCCATAATGAATATCCCAGAATTCCCAGTGTTTGTGGCTTGTTAAAGCATTGTTGTGTGTGTTACCTTGGTTTTAAAGAGCAGGTTTATGACTCCTTTGGAGCGACGGTCACTTGTGCGGTCAGACGGCAGACACACAGACACGCTCTTACTGTCACGCTTGGACCGCGCTGACTCCACCTCCTCACTCCCATTGGCTACTGACAGAGACAGACCTAAAACGGCAAAAGTTCAATTAAAGGATTAGTCCACTTTTAAATACACTTTTCCTGATAAATGTACTCACCCCCATGTCATCCAAGATGTTCATGTCTTTCTTTCGTCAGTCGAAAAGAAATGAAGGTTTTTGAGGAAAACATTCCAGGATTTTTCTCCTTATACTGGACTTCAGTGGGCACCAAACAGTTGAAGGTCTTAATTAGTTTCACTGCAGCTTCAAATTGTTCTACACCATCCCAGATGAGAAATAAGGGTCTTATCTAGCGAATCGATCGGTCATTTTCGAAAAAAATACAACCGTTTATGCTTTATAAACAAAATATCGCCTTGAACGTACTTTCCGCTTCCGCATTCTTCATAACGCTTACGCTGAATGTCCTACGCCTTCCCTATTCTACTTACGTAACGAACGCGGCGCCAGTTTCGTTTTTTTCCATAAGTTGAATAGGATTCAATGGGATCGTGTAGAACAATTTGAAGCTGCAGTGAAACTAATTATGACCTTCAACTGTTTGGTGCCCACTGAAGTCCACTATAAGGAGAAAAATCCTGGAATGTTTTCCTCAAAAACCTTCATTTCTTTTCGACTGACGAAAGAAAGACGAACATCTTGGATGACATGGGGGTGAGTAAATTTATCAGGAAAAGTGTATTTAAAAGTGAACTAATCCTTTAAGAACAACAGATGTGAATCTGAAGAACCACCATGATCTAAACAAACGTGTGTGTGTGTGTGTGTGTGTTGTACCTGTAATAGTGGGCAGAGATCTGGAGTTGACGAGGCCGCTGCCGCTCTCGCTCGGCTCGGACAGATTCGTGTCGCTGCGGAATTCCTGCTTCTTGGAGAGCTAGAGAGACAAAGAGTGAAGAAAATAGTTAACATAATAATATCTTCAAAATCACTATGAACTAAAAACACAAACAGGTTAATGAAGGACCAAACCTCCAAAAATATTCAATGAAACATAGCTGCAAGCAGCAGTTATCGGGGCTCAATCCCTTAAAGGCCTTTAAGCACATGAAAGGTATAATGGTATTATGTTTTATTTAGCAAGCCTGTAACCACCTAGATCCTAGATGGAAAAGACCATTTACAGCCAAAACAGGCAATTTAACTAAGGAATTATATGTTTTAAAGCATTTTAACAGTTATCGAGGTTGAGCCAAAAACCTAGGACTAGTTCGCCAAAGTTGGTTTTTGAAATAATCTCCAATATTTAATGAACGATTTGATTGACAGCGGTGGTCCTAGAGGTAAAGTTCAAACATAATGGTATGAATGTCGTGGGCCTGTGCAAAAAAATATCACACGTTTTATTATTTATACTTACATTTCCCTTTGAATTTATTCTTAGATGTATTTTCTTTTTCTGCACTTATTTCTTTTATTTTTACATTTATGTATTTGTTTCCCTACATACAGAAATCACACAAAATCTCTCTTGTATTTTCTCTCTCTCTCACCCGTTTGTCGAGGGTGCTGCACCGCTCTTTCTCCTCGCTGATGAAGATCATACTGCTACGACTGGATTTCTTCTTCTTCTTGGATTTCCTCAGTTTCACCTGGAAGAACAGAAAGAATCAGCTGAGCATGATGATGTCACCCTGGAGAGCTGCAATTCATTGGTCCCGTTTCTGATTCTGTTTTTGTGATTGGTTGAAACATGTTACAGCAGTCACTTCCGCGTGAATATCTTCAAGATCCTCACCTCCACTTCAACACCGCTCTCATCCATCACACTGACACTTCCACTGGAACGAGGGATGATGGAGGGAGACAGAGGAACGCAACTGTCCAAAGACAAGCTACAGAGAGAGAGACAGAGACAGGGGTTATGTTTGCAATAGAATACTACTTTCTAAAAATATGATGTGAAACAGAACACATTATGCAATGATAAACAATTCAAACAGTATCATGTTACATTGCTGTCACATGACCTACTCACAGCATGCTTAATTTAGCAGAAATAATACAAATATTAATAACAAATATGAATAAAATGATTAAAATATAAATATTAAAACAAATATTAACACAAGAAGGTCAAAACTTTTAACACTTACAGAAAAACACATACAGAAAGTCTGCATTCTGTGCACAGTAGCCATATTAATGTATAAACTACTGAAATAATAATTTTAAAAAATGCTTTGGTCACATGACCTCATTTAATTTATACCCAATTTTTATTTTTATATATATTTTTTAAATATATATATAAAATAAAATATATAAATAATATGAAANNNGAAATAACAAATATTTTCTATAAAATGTAATGTAATTTAAACAATCATAAAAAAAGTTCAAAAAATATTATTTTCTATAAAAAATATGAAATATATATGAATCGTTTGTAGGTGTGTCTGATAAAAGTCCAATAAAAACCATATAAACAATATAAACAACAAAGTTTGAATAGTGGGTCAGAATCATACATTTCAATTCTAATATATATAGATATAACATTTTATAAAATACAAAAAATTATATTTTCTATAAAAATACAGAAAATCTGCATTCAATGCATAGTACCCATATTAACAGATAAACTTTTGTAATGTTCATAGTAAGTTCCTTTAAACTTGGCCATAGGGTGTCATGTGCATGTGGGTGTGGTCACCTGTCCGGGTGTGTTTTAGTGGGCGTTCCGCATTCAGATCCAGCCAATGAGCAGATAGACTGTCGGACTGAGCGAAGCATAGAGCGCGGGCGAGTGGACCTTCTCTCGTCCATATCCGGCTAGAAAAGAGGAAGAAGATAAAATCCAGAAAACTCATTATATGTCCACTTCCTCTGATCAACATGACACTCATCCTTCCACATCTGACCAACTTCTCTTTCTGTGTCTCGTCCTTACCAGCTCTCTGACTCCATACTCCTTCTCCACCTTCTTCCTCAGCTGTTTGAAGCACTCCTCCATGCGCTCGTGGAAAGGACGAAGGTCATCGGTCACTCTTTTTCCATGAAGACTGATTCCTCTGCCCAACAACGGGATCTACACGAGTCAGACGGGAGTTTAAACAGGTTAACCATCTGTCCTCCTAACCTAACATGACTGGACCAGTTTCGAACATCAAGTCACTTCACAACACGACAAAAGAGAAACACGGTGTCTAAAGTGTTTCTGACCTGCCATGCGATGAGGTCTTTGAGTCTCATGAGTTTGTCTCTGTCATCAGGATGTTCCTGTGTGTATTCATCTGTGAAGAACGCCTGGAGAAAGACACACACAGATCAAGAACCGTTCTCAGCGTTTCTCTCTGTCTTCTCACACACACTCACTGTCTCTCTCTGACCTTCTCGTATTTGGCGAAGCCGCCCATGACGGCGGGATCCACGATGCCGTTGAGCAGCATGGAGAGGGGGTTTATGGGTAAAGCATCGTCACACTGGTACTGGTTGATCATGGTAAGGATTTTCTCATTCGTTTGTCCCATCGTCTCGATGGCGTTCTCCAGCGGACTCACCGTCGCCTGACAGAGAAATAAAGACAAATTATTATATCATAAATTCAATTTGAATTTATAACAGTATACACTGCGCATTATGCAGCACAGGCAAAGTTTGATTGACAGGGACGGACACTCACGTGGGTCGTGCTAATGGCCTCAAACCAGCGCAGGATTCCTGGGAGTTTGTACGCAGTTACGAATGTGGTGCGTTCAATCCACATAGACTGAAGAGAGAGAAAAGAGACAGAAGACAGTAAACTCGTGCTGTTAAAGAGAACAGAGAGTGTAAATGAGCCAGTCTGTGTGTGTGTGTGTGTGTGTGTGTGTGTGTGTGTGTGTGTGTATGTTTTTGTGACATATCAGGACACAAATGTGTATAATGACATAGGTATGACATAGGTATTACAAGGAGAGGGTGACTTATGAGGACATTACCCATGTCCCCACTTTTCAAAAGGCTTATAAATCACACAGAATGAGTTTTTGTGAGAAAGTAAAAGTGTGCACAGTTTCCTGTGATGGTTAGGTTTAGGGGTAGGGGTAGTGTAGGGGGATAGAAAATACAGTTTGTACAGTATAAAAACCATTACGCCTATGGAATGTCTCCACAATTCACAAAGACAAACGTGTGTGTGTGTGTGTGTGTTTGTTTCAATGTGTTTGTGAGTGATAGATTGGGTCTCATTTCTGTCTTTCTCAGATCCTTCACGACCCCAATCATACACAAACGCGCTGCTGTTTTCCTTCCACATAGATGTGTGAGCGTTTATGTGAGAGATTCCATAAACTATTAAAAGATAAAATATTCACTACAAGTACTATATTAGTATAAAATTAACATTGGAGAGATTTATTCAATGATTTTAGCCACTTGTACATGGAAATACTGTTATTAACTTTGCAAAGGAATATAATTAGTGACATTTTTTTTTAGTCTTGTTTCATGTGTTTTATTCGAGCTTATGCTGCAATAAATCGATTTACAAACTCTTCCACACACCCAAAACCACAAAATACTGGAGTCATTTATTTCATCTTATTTTAGGCTTGTTTTATCAGACCACATTGCTTGTTTTTCTATAGAGATCTGGAAAATAATTTTTGAGGATGTATTCCAATTTAAACTTTGTGCATGAATTGAGAATTATTAACATAACTTTATTCTAAATGCTTGCTCTAAATTTGAAAATAAATAGAGTCAGAAATGATCATTGTGTTAAAAATGTATCAAGGCTTTACCAATTAAATGTGCCATGTTTTCTGTGCATCCGAAGATCGCAGACAGTGAAAAGGAATCTTTAGGGTGAAATGATTATAATATGAACAATAGAGATCAATGAGAGACCCTCATGTACACATTATGAAATAAATACATTAGGACTCACAGCAAACTCATTATCAGGATCCACTTTCCCTCTCCTCACGGGTCTGGAATACTGGAACCGCTGAACGTAGTTCGACTTGTAGAAACTACAGAGAGACACAGAAGACACGAGGAGAAAGAGTTCACAGCACATCCACATGTCACGGCTGTAGATTTACACGTATTGAAGGTGAGCAGATGAATGTGTTTTGTGTTGTAATTGTTCTGATTGGTCATTGAGCTGCAGACTCACTTGATGATCTGATCAGGGACCGGTTTGTTCTTCAGACGTGGAGGGATCTCAAGAACCGGTTGGACAGTAAAACACTGGATATCTGATCCAGACCGGATAAGAACAACACACTGACCATTTATATTTGAAGATGTGAAAATATGATTTTAAAAAAAGTTTTATAAGGGCTAAAGTCATATATTAAATTATTTCAAAAAAATGAAATAAAATAAAAATAAAAGATAAAATATAAAAATAAAATATAGATATTGACAGATAATAGATAACGATAATGAAAATGACTAAAGACTTATATTAATATAAGTAATATAAAAGCGTTAAAANAAAATTTTCTTTTGTGTTTCACTGAAAAACAGCTTACAGTTTTGAAATAACATGAAGGCAAGTAAATGACAAGATTTAATAATTAAAAGTAATTTTTAAAAATGTATTTTTAATAAATATATTTATAAAACAAATATTTAAATATATTTTCTTTCTTGATTTTTCATTTTTAAGTGAGCTGTCTCCCACCAGTTAATAAATAAATTAAATATAAAAATTAAAAATAAAATTAAGTGCAAATTTAATAAAACCTAAAGATAAAATAAAATAAAACATAATGATAATGAAAAAAAGAGTAAATATAAAAATCAATTAAAAACATATATATATATATATATATGCCCACAAAGTATATGTAAAGGATACACTGCATGTTTGAGTTTTTAATGTCGTCTCCAGGCATCGTGGTGATGTTGAGTCTCACAGCGCTGGGAAACTGACTCATCAAATGACTCTGGAAATCTTCCCTGCGCTCGTACTCCTTCCCACGGTGAATGAAAACCTTATTCTGATGAAATGAAATATAATTATAAATATAAGATTACAGGATCTGTTAGGACAGTTTTGCCATTATTAAAATAATAAACACACACTGACCCTGAGGAACTGAGGGAAGCCGCATCCGTAATATCCCACAGCGAAGTAGTCTGGCTTGGGTCGCAGGATCTTCATAATGTTCTCGTAAAACTTAGCTTGCTGATTCTGCAATAGGAAATAATTAATGAAATCAACAAAGAACAACAAAAAAGCTTTTAATGCTAAAACACCAAGAAAGACTGATGTCTAAAAGGTGGAAAGCTTATAGTGTGTGTTACCAGTTTCTGTCCGAGAAGCTCGTAATCGAAGACCTCCATCTCAAACTGATCTGCTAACTCCTTACACAGAGTGATGGCCTCCTCCCACATCTGACACGCAAAAAAAACAGTTTTACAAGCAAATGTACACTGTTAAACATTCATACAGTCAGTCCCCCAAAAAGTGTGTGGATCTGCTGACCTTGCCCTTATCAAAGTAGCTGATGATGGTGTCGTAGAGTGTTTCTTTGAGCTGCCGCTGGGACTGAGGCGTCTGAAAGTCCAGCTGAAGGGCACACTGCTCCTCCGACCACTGCAAACACATCACAACATCAAGTCAACTCACATTTATTTCTATAGCACTTTATTCAATACAGATTCAAAGCAGCTTCGCAGTGATGCACAGGAAAATAACAGAATCAATGAGGGAAACTTCATCAAATAGGAGACAGATTCCAATTTTTTTACTCAGCTAAAGTCAGTTCAGTTCAATAACTGTAAAGTTAATCAATTATGATTCCGCTATAAGCAGCTCTACAGAAGACAATAGTGTTGTTATTCAGCTCTAATCAGATCAATGTTGATTCAATTCAGTTCAGTAAAAGTGTTGATGTTCCAAAATTTGCATGTCAGTGTCAATCTCACTCTTAGAACAAAAGGTTATATATGGAATCATATAGAACCTTCAGATTCAGATCATGGAATCTTTCTATGGATTTAGTTTTAATTCATTCATTTTGTTTGATTTCTTTTTAATTTTAGTTAACTTTTATGAATTAAACTGCTAGTAAACCCATTGAACATGAAAGTTTAATGCCATCATTGAAGACATTTCTCCTTATATAGAACCTTTTTAGCATAAAGGGTTCTTTAAAATTGAGTCAAGAACCCTAGTTCTATATAGAACCCCAGTGAAACTTTTTTCTACGAGTGTGTGTTGTACATATAGTAAAACATATACTTTATAAGGGTATGCGTGTAAAATCTATAAAATATTTAACATTTTGTTTTAATTTTTAATTTTAATTGAATGTTATGAATTAAGCAGCTCATAAACACTATCACAAGAAAAATTGAAATAACCAGTTTTTACAAAACTGTGTAAAAGTATTACACCATTTTTTAAAGGCATTTCTAACCTTTTTGGCATTGAAGCATTCTTTAAAATTGAGTCAAGAACCCTAGGGATCTATGTAGAACACCACTGAACTGTTTTTTCTAAGAGCATTTGTAGCGTTCATCTTTAGTTTAATTGAGGTTTGTGTGACAGGAAATAAAGCGAGATGACGTAATTAAGTGGTTTCTAATGGGAGGAGATGCTGTGTGTAATAAAAGAGCATTAGTATAAAGGCATAAACTGTGCAGTGTTTTTGCTGCCTTTCTCATCTGAGAGAGAGAGAGAGAGAGAGAGAAGGCAGAGTAAAGAGCTGTATAAATCTGCTGCCCGGCTCGCAGTAACTGCGCTGATGTCATAAATTTGACCTGGAGGCTTTATCTGCACACAGGGCATCACAGGACACAGTCAGGACAACAGTAAATCAACCAGGGAAGATTTGTCTTATGTGACACAATCAAAACATTTCAG
>RJVU01052173.1:738788-766440 GCA_003731715.1 Anabarilius grahami
TAAATACCCGGTTAAATTATATTTCCCTCAAACTCTTATTACTGTAATGCACAGCAATCCCAATCCAATTCAGATTGTAAAATATTTATAAGTCTTGAGATCATTTGTAATTAATAAATAAATGCACAGGACAGGCAGCATGAAAAATATACATAATCAAAAGTTTGTGGTCTGTAAGATTTTTTTTTTAAAGAAATTAATACTTTTATTCAGCAAGGATGCATTCAATTGATCAAAAGTGACAGTAAAGGTGTTTATAAAAGAGTTAAAAAAATGTTTCTATTTCAAATAAATGCAATAAAATAATCTGTTTTTGAACCATCAAAGAATC
Source organism: Anabarilius grahami (assembly GCA_003731715.1). NCBI lineage: Eukaryota > Metazoa > Chordata > Actinopteri > Cypriniformes > Xenocyprididae > Anabarilius > Anabarilius grahami. Next base: position 739,120 of record RJVU01052173.1, read on the forward strand.
CTGAAAAAAAAGATCTCGGTTTCCACATAAATATGAAGCATCACAACTGATTTCAACATTGATAATAATCAGAAATGTTTCTTGAGCAGCAAATCAGCATATTATAATGATTTCTGAAGGATTGTGATACTGAAGACGCGAGTAATGATGCTAAAAAAAATCAGCTTTGATCACAGGAATAAATTATATTTTAACATATATTCTAACATATATTCACATAGAAAATAGCTAATAATATTTGACAATATTTCTGTTTTTACTGTATTTCTGATCCAATAAATGCAACCTTGACGAGCATAAGAGACTTCTTTCAAAAACATAAAAAAAATCTGACAGACCCTTGACAAAACATACGTCATCATCCAAAAGAGGTGAAGACACAAACATCAGCACGTCTCTTGGGATGTTTGTGTCCTTCTGCAGACAAATGCACACTCTCTCTCACACGCAGTTTTTTTTAAAAGCTGTTTTCTTTTTAAGCTGATAAATCTTTTAAGCTACCCTGATACTCTCGCAGATGCAAACACACATGCGTCTGATTGGTAAACACATTCGCTCCGTCACATGACTTGTGTAAAATAAACACACATTTACCAGTGGGCATTGGAATGTATCTTTGTGTGTTCTTGTTGGTTTACTAGTGCTGTTTGATAAGTCAAGTATAACTATTACTATTTAAACAAACCTCTAGAAGTCGGTATTAAAGTTTAGTCTGTGTGTCATCCTGCAACGTTTGTGCTCCAACCACACTAAACACCCTGGTAACCACCCAAAACAACCTAGAAATCCCCTAGCAACACCCTGGCAACCATCCCAAACACCCTGTCAACCACTCAGAAAACCTAGCAACACTCTAACAATGCGCTACCAACTCCCTGGAAACAACCCAGAAAACACTAACAACCACCCAGAAAAACCTAGAAACCTCCAAACAATGTCATAGCAACTCCCTGGCAACAACCCAGAAAACACTAACAACCACCCAGAAAAACCTAGAAACCTCCAAACAATGTCATAGCAACTCNCAACCACACTAAACACCCTGGTAACCACCCAAAACAACCTAGAAATCCCCTAGTAACACCCTGGCAACCATCCCAAACACCCTGTCAACCACTCAAAACAACCTAGCAACACTCTAACAATGCGCTACCAACTCCCTGGAAACAACCCAGAAAACACTAACAACCACCCAGAAAAACCTAGAAACCTCCCAACAATGTCATAGCAACTCCCTGGCAACAACCCAGAAAACACTAACAACCACCCAGAAAAACCTAGAAACCTCCTAACAATCTCATAGCAACTCCCTGGCAACAACCCAGAAAACACTAACAACCACCCAGAAAAATCTAGAAACCTCCAAACAATGTCATAGCAACTCCCTGGCAACAACCCAGAAAACACTAACAACCACCCAGAAAAACCTAGAAACCTCCTAACAATGTCATAGCAACTCTCCGGCAACAACCCAGAAAACACTAACAACCACCCAGAAAAACCTAGAAACCTCCTAACAATGTCATAGCAACTCCCTGGCAACCACCCAGAACATCCTATTAAACACCTAGAAAGCAGCCTCCTGACAATGTCGTAGCAACTCCCTAGCAACCACCTAGAACACCCTAGCAACACCTAGGCCACCACCCAGAACAACCAAGGAACCCTTTAAACAACAGCCTAGCAACTCCCTGCCAACCACCCAGTACACCCTAGAAACCACATTGCAACATGTATTGCGGTTTAGTGTGTGTGTCGTCCTGCAACGTTTGTGCTCCAGCCACCCTTAACATCCTGGTAACCACCCAAAACAACCTAGAAATCCCTTAGCAACACCCTGGCCACCACCCAGAACAAACAAGTAACCCTCTAACAATGCCCTGTCAACTCCCTGAAAACAACCCAAAACACCCTAGCAACCACCCAGAAAGCAACCTCGTAACAATGTCGTAGGAATTCCATGGCAACCACCCAAAACACCCAAGAAACACCCAGGCCACCACCCAGAACAACCAAGCAACCCTCTAACAATGCCCTAACAACTCCCTGCCAACCACCAAGAACACCCAAGAAATCACATTGCAACATGCTAAAAACCACTAAGAACACCTTAGCAACCACACAGAAAAATGCTGGCAACCACCACAACTTTCATTCCAATTATCATACTGTGGTTCTTTTAAATATATAACAGGGAGCTACAACAATAGTACAGAGTCATGTGACTGTGGTATTACCTTGATACCATATTTAAGAAAAAACATTGTTATGGTTTAGTACTTTGGGGTATTTTTAGTTAGTGAGTGTCAGTGTGCACCGAGAAACATCACAGTGAAAGCCATTTGACACACACACACACACACACAAGTTTGTTTTGCTATCTTAGTGGGGACTCTCCATAGGCGTAATGGTTTTTATACTGTACAAACTGTATTTTCTATCCCCCTACACTACCCCTATCCCTAAACCTAACCATCACAGGAAACATTCTGCATTTTTACATTTTCAAAAAAACATCATTTAGTATGTTTATTAATCCATTTCCCTCGTGGGGACCGCTGGCTGGGCCCCACGATGTAGGTGAACTCAGGTTTTTATTACATCGTGGGGCCATTTGGTCCCCACGATGTAATATAAACAAGAACACACACACACACACACACACACACACACACCTGTGTGTATGTAGTAATATTTCCAATGTTTTTCCATTAGGTTACCATGTGAGTAGCGTGTGTGAGAGTTATGTGTGTAATATAACTCCCGGCGTTTTCCTCGGTCAGTGCGTCTCAGAGGTGCTGTACACTTTGACTGGTTAATATTGTATATCACAGCCTTAAACACACACCCGTGTGTCTCGCTTTGTAAAATCTCCCAGAGCAGTTTTATGCTTCTAATAACTGAAGCTCGGAATTACATCATACCACTGCAAAGCCTGAACCTCCAGCCAAACCAATGAAATCATCACAAAAAGAAGTTAAAATGACCATATTTGATGTAATTGTTGTTATTGAAGTATTGGAAAAAGAGGCAGATTCCTTCAAATTTCATTAGATCCCACTGAAAGCAGTTAAAGACTCCAGCTAATGAACAGACGACTGGGAGTCACGGCACAGAATGAACACAGACTTTTTCAAACTATTGCATATCTTTGATTCAAACGGACACACAAGAACCATCTTGACACACTCTTTATGCATGCTCATCCTGGCTTCTGTTTGTTGTTTTGATTCATTTCTATGCACACATGGTCCAAAATCAACACCTGCAAGCCAATTGCTAATAAAAATTTGGCTTTTTGGACCGTTTAGTGAAGCAATATACAAGAGCATCATGCATATAGTTACAGCTCAACACCTTCGTGACTATATTTTATTATTAACTTGACATTTGAATTGATATTACAGCAAAATGCAAATTTAAGTGCATACATTTTCATGCATTATTTATGACTTAAAAGATCTAATGGTGACAAACTAAGGTTGTGCATCATTCAGAACTGAATAGAGAACGCAGTTTAAATCTCTGTCCATTAATTTTCCTATTATCAATGTGAAGCTGCTTTGAAACAATCTGTATTGTTAAAAGCACTATAAAAATAAAGATCTTTATCTCCTTTATCTTTAAGACTTTAAATCCAATTCAACAAATTTGAATTGAACTGGAATTGTGGTTGCAAACAGAACACACAATTGCAATTTAAATTTTAATGAGAAGCAGAATTAAAATGTAAAGAAATTTATAGGACTTGTTTGAATGTTTTGAAAAAAGACAGAGGATGGATGGATGGATGGATGAATGGATGGAACAGTAGATTAAAAACACTCAGTGCATCATCTGTGTTGAATTTCTTTGAATTACAATTCAGTACATTTATCTTCCTGTCATTTCAATACAACTTCCTAATGCAAAATACATAATGCAAAATATGGTTTAATGTCTGGTTGCAAATATTTATGGCCAGTAAACTTTCATTCTTCGCTCCAGTGGCAGGTTTGGCAAAAGCATAATTTTGAGCCTGTGCGTGTGAGTGTGTTTTCAGAACGGTGGTGACGGGACACTGCATCTGCGGCTCCTGAATATCGATCACCGCACACAGAGATGCCAGAGTCTATTAGATAAAGTGTGTGTGTGTGTGTGTGTGTATGTGTGAATGATGACACAAGAGAGGCTCAGAAAGACAAAATCAAAGTCAGGAGTAACGGAGTGTGAAAGAGAAGAGAGGAGGAGTACAGGGCTCGACCAGAGCTGATGAAGAGATCAACAGAGACTCTTAGTGTGTGTGTGTGTGTGTGTGTCTGCTCGAGAATGGAGGGATGAAAGTGGAACATCTAAGTGTGTGCTGATGAACCGTAACGAAGATCAACAAGAGACCTCAAGAATACAATACTGGAGAGAGAGAGAGAGAGAGAGAGAGAGAGACAGAGAGAGAGTGTGTGTTTTCATAAAGACAAGGTGCCCTTACAGAAAAGCACTGTTGCAATAATATAGTAATGCATCAGATAATATACACTCAAACAAATTTACACTCTAAACCACACACTATTAATTTTTTTGATGAAACTTTTTATGCTTAAAAACACAGTAAATTTTAAAGTCGGCATGAAACTGAAGTTTCATTAGACGTTTCTTCCCTATTGTGTCATATAGCCGAGTGAAACAAGAACAAATGTAGGGTGGGGCTTGATTTTGTCCATGGGGAATTGGTTGGATGTTTGGATGGTCGTGGTTTGCTATTGGTGGATCTCATGTGAGTGACAGGTTGCCCCGCCCTCATCATCAGAGAACACTGAACAAAAAACCAGACAAAATAGAAATTTGTTTCAATATTTCTTGCTGGCAAAATGAGAATTCCTTCTATTTTGTGTCCAACATACTCAATTTCTTAAGTTGTTGTTGTTAAAGATAATATTAATATGAAATAAGTAATAATTGTAGTTCTTGAAATGGATCAGTATAAGATCTCAATTCTCCAATATTTTGATTGAAATTTAACAAACTTTTAAGTATATTTTAAAAATATAATGTATTAGTCAAATACTTATTTCCTTTTGTTAAAAAAATTTAATATATGGACATTTTAGACAAAAATCACTGTTGGATTTTTAAGCATTTATTTTGGTATGTCCAACTCATGGTACTCAATATAATATACAGAACTCTTTAGTATTTTTTTGTTAATAAATGCAAAAGCACAGCATTGTATTACCACAGTACTTTAAGAGGATCCATTTCAAGGTCAGAATGTGTCAAATCCACCAGATTAACGAATCTAAATTCTTGTAAACACATCACAGAGCAAACAGCCGTCCTGAAACCCACATTCCCTCTCCGGAGGATTCAGAGACAGCAAACATGAAAGACGAGAGGAGGAGATTTGGCTTCGGATGCCTAATGGACGTAAATGTTGGGTGTTCGTAAGAACTGCAAATATTCCGTTAAATATTCCAGACTTTCCTAATTGAACACACACACAACTTGTTCCTCATTAGGCCTGTTGTGTGTGCATGAAATAAGCGAGTAGTGTTGTATGATAATGTTAATCTGTAGAGGCTAATGGGGGTCATTAGTATTTTCAACCAACCTCTCACACACACACACACACACACACATACACACATTTGTCTATATTAGTGAGCTCATCTCATAGAATTCCTTTGTATTTCTATCAGGTTAATAATATTTTCTATTTCCTAACCCAAACCCTAAACAAACCTTCACAGAAACATGTGCAAAACACTAGATTTAAATATGATTTGGCCAATTTATAAGCCGGTAATGATATTTTACTATATATGAAAGGACTTTTGGCCCTCACAAGTATAGCTAAACAAGCACACACACGCGCACACACACACACACACACACACACAGAGTGTTCGGGTCAGATGAGACGCACAGCTTTGAGTCAGTCTCATGAAAGAAAAGAAGCTTAACAGAAAACAAGATATGAACTACAAGACACACAGAGAGCTTATCAAAGAGCAAAAGAAAGGAGGGCAAACACTCCCATCTTAATGTTCGTGGAAGCAGGGACACACTTAAGAGGAGGAGGAGATTACAGAGGAATAAAGTGATAATAATAGGCCCTTCAGGAAGAGAAGCAGTGAGACAGAGAGAGACTTTAATCAGTTGGATGTGACATATGGGGGATTTTGTTAACCCTCATTAATATTCATAATAGTCGTGTTGGGGTTATTGGCGTCTCTGAGCATAAGACGGACGTGAACTTTAAGAGCGTCTCTCTGCTTTCTTCACTTGACTAGCATTCTTGATTACAGACACAAACTTGCACAGTGTTGGGGAGAAACTAACTAAAAGTTGTGATGCTTCTAACTTTTCAGAAGTTTAGCGGTTTACAAAAACGATCAGATTTTTAAGTAACAAGCTACTCCTTCCATCAAGTATCGTAACAATCTACATGGCTTTTGTCACATGTTGTATTGCACACATAGCTTTACAGTCAGGCGAACTCAGGCAATAATCTATGGAGGACAGCAAAACTACATATACATTTTCATAAATATGTATAAATAAATACAGAAATAAATTAGTGCTGTCAAGCGATTAATCACGATTAATCGCATCCAAAATAATAGTTTGTGTTTACGTAATATATATGTGTGTACTGTGTATATTTATTATAAATATGTATAAATAAACAAACATACATGTAATAATTTAAGAAATATTTACATGTATATTTATATTATATATAAATATACATATTTTATATATAAATATAATATATTTTTGTTAAATATATGCATGCATGTGTGTGCAAACTTTTATTTTGGATGTGACTAATCGTGTTTAATCATTTGACAGCACTAAAATAAATAAATGCAATAAATCATTAATTTAATGAATACATTAGTAAATAAAATAAATATGTAATTTTATGAAATGTATAAATTCTTGAACTATATGGATCATTTATATTTCTTCATTTCTTTATTTCTTTATTTTGGTTTTAATTTTGCAGGTTTCATCCTCCATGAATGCAAATGCAATTTGCATTGCAAAGCTTGATTAATTTTAGTGAATTGGTTCATTTGGATGGTTGATTTAAATGAACGGACTCCAAAATCAATTCACTGATTCATTTTGTGTTACCTTTCATTACAATATAGTTGTTTTAAACTCAATTATATATGTGTTTAAGTGCTGTAAAAAGATGCACTCAGTAATATTTTGCTTATGTTGCACTAGACGATATGACCTGGACATGCACTGAAACTACATGGATGCAGCATCACACAAAAACTCAATTTTCCAATTATCGATGCAATTGAAAAAAAAAATTCACAATTAGCCTTAACCATTATTTATTTTGTGTGCAACAGAGTCAAATATTTACTGAGTGCACCTTTAACAGCCAACCTAACTGAGATCCTCATTGTTTTTGTGAGAGATAAATTCTACACAGAATAAAAAAATGGTATAATCTGTAAACACAGATTACTTTCAAAGTAATTAGCTTATTTTTGATACTGCAGCTCCAAAGTTTAGCTTTAGCACATGCAAAATCATTCTAATGTATTTTACATACATATTTATTCTTTCTCAGACAGGTAAACAAGACAAAAAGAAGCAAAGTGACACTGGATTCAAAGCAAGCCAATGGTGACCCAGATCTGATCTGAAAATGGATTTCTGACCAATGCGAACACTGTGGAATATTATTTTCCGAAATACACCGTGGAATAATTACCTTTGTTTTAGATAGTATGCTTAGAAACGAAGGCCACACCCCCTCCAGCTCCTCCTCAGGGGGCTGAGCCAATCAGCAGAGGTCATGGGCCGACGGGCGGCTGATGCATCCAATGCTGTGCCGGCGCTGGAGGTGCCTCTTGCTGGTGGGCGGGCCATGCTGTCTCAGAAATGGGGTCCTCTGTGCAGCGTTGGCGTCCAAACATCGCCGGGCCTCCGCTCGCTTCCGTCATTAAAGAGGAGGACGCAAGCGGTCAGTACGGCCAATGGACCGACTGCGGAAACCATGTCGCTGGACCGGATGAGGCGTTGTGAGGTCAACGGCAGGCATGTCGTCAATGCGGCTTCCAGGAATGGACCAGACCGGGCGTCTCAGGAGAGCGAGGTGTACTGTCAAATCAACACCGGCAAAGTCAATCCGAACCAAACAGGACTGAGAGGGAGTTTAAAACGAACCCCTCGGTATGTTAACGGAAGTGTCGTTGCACCCGAGGTGGTGGGCGGAGTTTGTAGTGAGGGGGCGGAGTCTGAAGAAGCGAGACGGCAGAGTCAAGCAATAACACGTGATTGTAGGCGGGGTCAATCACTGAAAGGGGAAGCGTCCAGGCCGTCCTTGCACTGCGGAAGCGTCTGCTCATATGCCACGCCCCCTCGGCCATGCCGGATGATGACGTCATCGCCCAAACTGTGCGCCAGCTGTGGGCGGAGACAGTCTCAAGCCCCGCCCTGCATGGCACCCGCTTGTCGCAAACGAGCCGCCAGTCAGGTTCAAGCGAGCATGACGCTTCCGATGCCACCGAGGAAATGCTGTTCACCTCGGCTGCAGAAACAAAACTCCACAGTGGCACAACCAACGTACGCCCAAATTCCCAATAACATAACGCACACGCAAAACGCGACAACATGCTCCACCCCCTCGCAATCCAACAAAAAAGACGCACTCGCAAAAACAGAGGCATCGACGCAGTCTGAAAAACCTAAAAATGACTCGATGAAGCACAAAACGCAACACACACAAACTCGAGTCACACACACAACCAAAACAGAATCAACCACACAACACGCATTGCAAAAGACTAAGGACAAGTGTGTGACTACGCAAACGCACACATCTGTATCCGCCACGTCTAAACCGATTGGCTGTGAGTCACAAGCCACCCCCACTCTTCCACCCAAGAAAGCCTCTCAGGTGCGGGTCAAATATAAACCAGCACCTCCAGAGCTTCTGATTGGCTCAAGGGCGGAACCTAAACCACAAACCCCGCCACCTCCCTCAGAACCTAAAACTGAGACAGAAACGGACTCTAAGGACACCCACCCACCGCCAACAGATGAGATCCCACAATGCAACGGGGCACCTGGTGTTCTACACGGACTGCTGCAGAATGTAGAGGAAAACCTGCTGTATAATCAGGAAAAGATCAAAGTTCTTCTCAATGTCATCCAGGATCTGGAGAGGAACAAGGCAATGAGCGAAGGGTGAGCGAGAGATTAAGGCTCGGGAGTTCATGAAAGCGTGTTTGGTTTGTGATTCCACACATCCATCATCCCATAATTCCCCTGGTAACTGATGTATCCTGAGGCAACACCTCGGGAATCTCGATCATCAATGGAACATCGACCCCCTACCGCTCTCTCTACTCTCTTTCTCTCATATTTGATGTCTTATTTTCTGTCTCATCTTCACCGCTGCACCTCCTAACGCATTTACACTCTTTCTCTTAATCTCTTAAAAGTTTGCCTCCCTTTTTTTATCCTCCATCCACATACACACAGTTTCGTCAGAACTTTGCTCTGATTGAAAGCTCAGATCTGCCAGAATCGATCAGGAAAGTGACTGTGTTGTTTGTTTTAAAGTGTTCATATTCATTACATATTCAAGGACATTCAATAGAGGTCTGTATGCCTGTGGGATTCCTGCTGGCTTTGATTTTATTTGTTGTGACGCAGGAGTAAATTTCTGAAAAACTCTACACAAGTAGAGTACGCAGGCTCGGAAATTATATATATATTCTTTGGTAATAAGAAAGTTCAAAGGAACAGCATTTGAAATAGAAATCGTTTGCAACATTATAAGTGCATTTACTGTCACTTTTGATCAAATAAATGCATCATTGCTGAAAAAAAGTTAATTTCTTTCTTTTTTTAATCTTTTTACCCTCAAGTTTTGAATGGTAGTGTATAAAAGTTTCCACAAAAATATTAATTATTATCATAATGTATATACAGTGCACAGCATAAATGAGTAAACCCCCTCTGAAACTTCTGAAAGTCAGCAGTTACTTAGAAGACATGTTAGGGTTCTTTAGAAATATAATATAAGGTTCTTTATGTTATAAAGTATGTTGAACCAAAACATTTAAAGAGAAGTAATTTCTTGACAATTAAAAGTGTTATATAGCCCACTGAATCATTCTCAGACTTAATGCTGAAAACAATGGAACCACTTGGGAGAGAACTGTCAGGAGACTTATTTCTTAGCACAGAAGAGGACAGTGGTACAAGAGGATTACCAAATCATTGTTTTAAGTGTGAAAATATAGCAAAAGTAACACAGAAATTCAAAAACAATGAACTTCAGGCATTCATTTTAAGCTTTCATTTCATGTTTCATTTAATTTCATTTAAGCATCACATTTCATGTGATGATGGATTTTTTTGCTAGACAAAGAGCAGGAGAAATCCAAGCGAGTGTCCCAGAGCCAGCAAAAGCTATAAAAAGAGTGAGTTTTTATCTCACAGAGTAAGATGCAGCCTGCAGAAATGACATGCATGGTTGTTTTTGTCACTGGAACTACCTACTGTAGCCAAAGCACAATAAAGTCAGTTAGCCATTTCCAAAGCCCATATTTACAAAATATAGATTCTGGGAATCAATACTCTGGTCTCATGAGACCAAATCAATCATTTTGGATTTAACAGCATCCTAAATGTTATGGCGTTGCTAGAGGAGGAGTACAGTGAGAAGTGCCTGGTTCCCACAGTAAAGTTCAGTGGTAGTAAAGCTCTTATATAGGGATGTATGAGAGCTGAAGGTGTGAGGGAGTTGTGCTTTATCAATGCTGTCATGAATTCCCACACCACTGTGTAATTTAATACACAAACTTGAAACAGAAGATGTTACCCTTTCCTTATTCCCTGCATTGTTGGGCATTATTTCAACATGACAATGAGGAAATACATTCTCCCAAGGTGAAAAACCTTCTGTGGACATGTATATGCACTCAATCTTAACACTCTTGAGCACCTGTGGGGGATTCTGTAGAGACGAGTTGAGCAACACTCCCCATTAAAGATCAGGGCATTTAAGGAGCTCATCATCCAGGAGTTAAACAGGACAGATGTGACAATTTGTCATGAACTTGTACACTCCGTGCCAAGAAGGGTCAGAGCAGTATATTCAAAATTATGGAGGGCATACTAAGTGCTAGAATATTATACATTTGTTGAATTAAATCTTGGGTGTACTAATTTCTGCAATCCTTAATTTAAACAAAATTGGCTAATTTACTTATTTTATGGCTATTAATGACATATATTTCTGAGTTTTTATTATGTATGTGTTTAATACATTTTAGTTTTGCCATCTTTCCATGAATTGTATTAGTGATCATAAAGAAAATACATCTTTTGTATTTGTTCAGAGGTGGTGTACTTATTTATGCTGTGCACTGCATATATGTGTGTGCATGTATATATATATAAAATGCACTTCCTTGAAAATGCAGACGTGTAGGATGAAAATCATTGTGGGTGGAAGCAGGAAGGGAAAGCACAGACCTCTAATTCAATGTTCTGTGAGTGTGAATCACATGCTCAAAGCGTCTGTGTGTGTATGTGCAGGTCTTTAGACTTTCTTGTTTTTTTCAGGCGTTGTTCGTACAGAACAGGTCAGGACATCAACAACTGCTCAACCTGCCAGAAAACAGCCTGCATTATATACAGGTAAACATTACCATAGCAGCCCAAGTATGTCTATCATGTCGTAATTTAGCCTTTTATGACCATTTTCCTCCTTGTCTGACTTTTACAATTAATCAGGCTGATTTTGCTCTTGTACTATATGTAAATGACCTCTGTTGTGATTGGCTACACTTTACATTAACAATGGGAAGTGACATAATGTTCAAACATGACAATACATTCACTGCATGCCTTTTTTTTTAACATCAAAGCATTTCACACTAATCAAATTCCATTAACAACCACAAGCAAACATGCCAAAATGGAGCCTCTTTTTTAATTTTGTGATTTAATTTTGCTATTAAGTTGGTTAGAGGCTGACCAAAACTCACGTCAACACTTTATTCTCAGACTTTCAGTAACAGCGCTCAACACTGCACAGAGAGCATTAGCTGGTGTCACACAGGACAGACCAATCAGACCTGAATAGAGCAGAACATGGTCTATTTTTAACTCTAAGTCATGTTGAAAACGCAACACTAGAGAGATGCAATGCAACATCCATCTGATGCATATGTAAATACTGTAGACCAAAATTTAAAAAAATCAGCCCAGAAATTGCTCCATTAGACACGTGAACCACAAGCTAAAGGGGACGTTTGTACAATTATACTAAAAGGCCTTTTTACTTGATAGAAAAGCATAAACTATCAAGCAGACGACAGAAGGCATTGTAGCAGATGTCAATAATTTAGATGCCTTAGAAATTTGCTTATTAAATATGATACAGTAGGTTATACAGGGTTAAAACTCTTTAGAGCAAAAAAAAAATCCTATTTCCTATGACCCATTTAAAGTATTATAAATCGTGCACAGAGCCACATCTGAGTTATGTCTCTTCTGGGGGGCAGAAACAGACAGAAATGCACCAGGAGACCATGAGGATGATTTAAGAGTTGCATCAATATCCTACAGCAGATCAAAACATCCGACGGCCACCAGAAACACATGAGCATCTACTCTGTGGAGAAACAGATTGTATTAGTCCTAATTAGTGCTGCTTGCTAAATCAAGCATTATTATTACTATTTATCATAGTTAGGGGTGCACTGTCTTCAAAAAAAAAAGAAGAAAGAAAGCAGTTAAAATGGATGTGTGTGTGTGTGTGTCTATTTCTGTAGGTGTGTGATGTATTTGTTAGAGTCAGCTGGTTTGTACATTTGTTAATCGAGGGACAGAGAGCTCAAACTCTCATTCAACCTTAATGAAGCCTTGAGGGATAGAAACATACACACACACACACACACACACATGTTTGTTTTTGTGAATTGTGGGGACATTCCATAGGTGTAATGGTTTTTATACTGTACAAACCGTATTTTCTATCCCCCTACACTACCCCTACCCCTAAACCTAACAGTCACAGGAAACTGTGCACACTTTTACTTTCTCACAAAAACTCATTCTGTATGATTTATAAGCCTTTTGAAAAGTGGGGACATGGGGTAATGTCCTCATAAGTCACCTCTTTTTGTAATACCTATGTCATACCCATATCATTATACACATTTGTGTCCTGATCTGTCACAAAAACGTGCACACACACACACACGTATCATAAAGCCAGAGAAAACTCTGAACCTTGAGATATCCCTCCAGTCTCACAAACACACACACGAACAGCTAGTGAAAATGTATGAAATTCCCTCGGCTCTTTTATCTCCCTTCCTCTTTTTTCCTGTTGGGATAAACAGGATCATTATTCCCATACTATGAAGAGCTAATCGCACACTAATGCATGTTTCCAGCACTCACACTGAGGTAAAGCCTCTGGAATCAATTAAGAGAGATGGATTTCCTATTGAAGTTTAATCTCATGACAATACAGCAAGAGAAAAGCCATGAACACACACACACATACACACACAGGTTCTGTTCCAATTGCTATTGAGCCTCTTTGTCTACATAGACAGCATACAAACTAAAGTGACTGATTTGGAGCGCCCTACATAGGCAGCAACTCTGTGTAGTGCTCCTCATGTGAAAGTAGACAGTAGACGTGACAAAGTTTCTTTAATTTGTTCATTCATGCGTTCATTTATTCATGTGTTCATGCATTCATTCATTTATTCAAACATTCATTGATTTGTTCACACATACATTCATTAATTAATTCATTCATTCATGTGCCCATGCATTCATTTGTGTGTTCGTTCGTTCATTCGTTCATACATTCATTCATTCATTCATTCATGTGCCCATGCATTCATTTGTGTGTTCGTTCGTTCATACATTCATTCATTCATTCATTCATTCATTCATGTGCCCATGCATTCATTTGTGTGTTCGTTCATTCATTTGTTCATTCATTCATTCATTCATTCATTCATTCAAGCATGTATTTGTTTATGCATAAATTTATTCATGCATTCATTTATGCATTCATTCATTCATTTATGCATTCATGCATTCGTTCATTCATTAATCCATTCATTCATGTGTCCATGCATTCATTCATTCGTGTATTCATTAATTTATTCATTAATTCGTTCATCCATTCATTCATTCATCCATTCGTTCATTCATTCATGCATTTAAGCATGTATTCATGCATACATTTATTCATTCATTTGTTCGTTCATCCATTCATTCATTTATTCATTCATTCATGCATTTAAGCATGTATTCATGCATACATTTATTCATTCATTCGTTCTTTCGTTCATCCATTCATTTATTCATTCATTTATGCATTTAAGCATGTATTCGTTCATGCATAAATTCATTCATGTGTTCATTCATCCTTTCATTCAATCATGCATGCATTTATTCATTCATTCATTTATGCATGTATTTGTTCATGCATGCATTCATTCATTCATGCATTAATTTGTTCATTCATTCATCCATTCATTCATTCGTTCATCCATTCATTCATCCATCCATCCATCCATTAATTCATCCATTCATTCATCCATCCATCCATTCATCCATTCTTTCATGCATTTATTCATTCATTCATGCATGTATTTTTTCATGCATTCATTCATTCATTCACTCATTCATTCATTCATTCATTCATTCATTCATTTATGCATTTATCTATTCGTTCATGCATTCATTCATTCATACATTCATTCAATAAATAAACCCACCAAGAGAAACTAGTTTAGCAGCAAAGGTGTCAGACACAAAACTGACAAATTTACAACAAAATCACTCTTCAATAACATGAAATAACAATATATTTAAGGCAAGTCAGTTCACTCATTGGCCATCTTGTCCATTAGTAAAAAGCACAGAGGTACAGTTGCTATTGGTCTGATAACTATATCGGTCTGATAACTATATCGGTCTGATATAGTTGAGATTATGCTTCAATAACATTCAAATTAGCACTAAAGTCTGACAACAACGGTAAAGTTTTGTTTCTTCTAGTCTTCAGTGCTCATTCCAGAAGAGAAAGACTGTAAATTTTGAATATATACTTTTGTCAACTTTTAGGAGTAAACCAGCATATAAATGAGCTCAAAGCTAATAGAAATGGACTGAAAAAAACACTCTGGATTTTAAGGTCTTTAAAAATCTGCAGCAAAAAAGCAACATCTGAGAAAAAAAAAAAAAAAACATTTCCTCTGGGTTTGCTTTGCACTCATGCAAGCTGTGTGATTTATAGTGCTAGATATCCTTTGACTCATGATTTCTGGAAGATAATATTGATGATTAAGATTTTTCCCCATCTGAAAGTGCAGACTCCAGCTTTGAGCTTTCTGACTGAGTGAACGCTCTTCCCTCAAAAGATCCGTTCATCACAAATTCTGCTTTCATAATTCTTTATCTCTCTCTTTCTTCCTTTTTCTCTCTGTCTTGGTGCCTTCGTTCTCTAGGGACACAGGAAAGCCGAGATGGGCTTGGTTATAGTGCTCCTTACAGAAATGTGCACTCCTCTGAAGTCAAACATTTCCTTTCCCCATGCAAACCTCAGGTGGTTGCTCAGTGGTTACTAGCCCGAGTCAAAAGAGTCTATGATCCTCTTTATGAATCATTCATGTCTTTTGCACAAACGTTATGCAACAAAGTTAAAAAATTTAGGGTTAAAAGACTCTTTAAACCACAAACACAAAGTCTGAGCAACAACAATAGTAATGCAAACCCTACTGATGACAAAAAAAGCATAATCAATTACACTGGGAAAAAAAAACCTCAGTGAAGATGAATTTGCACGGTGCAACAATCATATACATGTAAATGTGTCATCTGGATATGCAAATGAGAGACATCACCTAGCAATTTCTAGTGACAAATGACGCCCTCTGAAATGACAGCAACACTGAAAAACAGATTTACAGCCAGCAAAAACTGTCGAGTTTCAAATGCAATACAGAAATAACCAGATTTGCATTTCCTGAAGAAAACAGAAGCGCCTCCATGATGGCAAAAGGAAAGTTTGAGATTTAGGCTTTAGCTCTGCGTGTAAAATGCTGCATCTCAGATGCTTTGCTTCTGAGCATCATGTTTATAGGGGACCTATTATGTCCTTTTTCAAAGTCTTGATATTGTTTTTGGGCTCTACTAGAATAGGTTTTCATGCTTGAATGTTCAAAAAACACATTATTTTCCTCATATTCTCCATTGTTGCAGCTCCTCTCTTCCCAGTCTGTCAGTAATGCTCTGTTTAGTTTTTGTCTCTATGAAGCCCCTCCTTCTGAAAAGCAAAATGCACTCTGATTGGTCAGCTGGACCAGTGTGTTGTGATTGGTCAAGCGCTTCCAGCGTGTTTGGGAAATGTCTCGCCCCTTACCATAACCGCCAGCTTCAACACACTACTAACTAACTCAGCCAGGCCCCACCCCTTGCCTTGGGCGGGAATTATTTAAATTAGGAATATTGTGACGTGTTCGTTCCCGGAAGAAAACTCAAGACAATGGAAGTGTTTCAGTGACACTGATATTGAGAATAACTCGCGCTGGAGGGACTTTGCAGACCTTTTTCGTGCTCAAACAGCAACATTACACACTAAAGAAAGATGAACATGTAAAAAAGCAGAATAGTTCCTCTTTACTATCAGCTGAGCATCAACTTTCATCGCACACAATCTCTGAATTACAAAATGCAGCTAGAGATGATTAAACAGATGCAATAAAGGCAAAAAGGGAAAGAAGGACAAAAGCAAATCGGTGTGCAAATAATACAATGATTTAGAAAAGAAAAGCGATAGCACAATCGATGCGGGACGGGTGTATTTTCCATACAGTGTTCACTAGGCTCTATAACAAGCTGTTGTTGAACATGCTTCATTTATCTCTGTCCCTCATTATGGGGTTTGTTAACCTTCAATACATTCTCTATCAGTCTGTATTATTCTCTCATCCTTTTACCTCTCGTTTTTTGCTCATCACGTCCCTTCTTTTCTCTTTTTCTCTCGACGCACTTAGTTGCTGGGAAATTGCAGGCAGGACTGTGGCTATACTGTAAATAGAGGGCATAACCCCTCACACACACACATCCTCGTGATGTTGGATTGCAGGCAGATGAAATGGTGGAAATCGCTGTGTGTATGACACTGTTGTGATAATAGTTTGTGTCAGCGGCCTTGGCTCCAAAAGTATTTGTTTCATTCATTTCTACTTTGAGATTTTAAAAAAAAACTCATCATAAAGTGTTTTAATCCTCGACTTGAACCAACCAGCTCCGAGATGAAGCAAAATATTACAAACTTTCATTTTTAAAACAAAAAAGTATTTGAAAATTGCGAAGATAACAACAGTACAAGAAGCACTGCAAATGACGCAATCCCACACGGCACAATATTGGCATAATTTGTGTGAATTATAAATTTAAAAACAATGTATATGAAGTTTAGTGCAAATTATTTAGGTATGCACAAATAGTCACTACCATTTAAGGCCAAATTAAAGTCTGAAGTCAGCAAGATTTTTTCTGTTCGTTTGTTTGTTTGTTTTAGAAAGAAATTAATACTTTTAATCAGCTCATTAAATGGATCTAAAATGACAAAAAAAAAAAAGATTTCTATTTCAACTACTTATATTCTTTTGAACTTTCTATTAATCAAAGAATCCGGGGGAAAAAAATCCACAGAAATATGAAGCAGCACAACTGTTTTCAACATTGATAATAATCATAAATGTTTCTTCAGCAGAAAATCATCATATTAGAATGATTTCTGAAGGATCATGTGAGACTGAAAACTGGAGTAATGATGCTGAAAATTCAGCTTTGATCACAGGAATAAAATAATTTTTAAAATATATTTCACATAGAAAGCAGTTATTTTAAACTGTAAAAATATTTCACAATATTACTGTTTTTTACTGTATTTTTGATCAAATAAATGCACATTTGGTGAGCAGAAGAGACTTCTTTAAAAAAATATTTTGAATGGTAGTGTGTAAATAGTCCTTATTTTCATGGTAACAGAAACTTCTTTAAATGGTGGATCTGGATATGGCTATTAAACATGATTTCAAACAAAACTGCAGCTGCAGTGACTTAACTTCAGAGCTCACAGTCAGTGTTTCCTGAAAGGTTTATACATTATCATTAAAAATCAATCTCTCTATGGAAAAAAAATGAATGAGAATGAAAATGAATTTTTACTCCCTGAATCCGTCTGCTGTGCTGTGAAACTTCTAAGAAAGTGAGATGAATGACGGACTGCGCAGAAGAAAAGAGAGCGAGAAACACAGAAAGAGAGAGATTGAAGAATGTTTCTCTGTAGGTTTGTCTTTAGTTTTGTTTGTTATTTTGACGTGTCATATTGTCCTAATGTTCATTCTATGTCATGACAAACAATGTGTCATTACAGATGATGAAAAGTGTTTTTGTTTTCCTTTCTCTCTTTCATCAATCACACTCTTCATTCACACAAAAAGATGTATCCATTAATTACATCAAAATCTTTTTGCTCAATTTTAATGTATCCTATATATTTGCAACAAACATACATTATTATAATCTTAAAAACAACTTTAATTTTAATTCTGATGCATTTCTGAGGGGGAAATAATGTGATGTGATATGATTGGATTGTGAGAAATATATTACAACCAAAAGTTGTCTCGGTGCTTACAAACAAACTTACAAACAAATTACATTTGGAAGAAGAAGAAAAAAAAAAAAAAAAGACAAATATTATTTCATTTAGAATAACATGCACAGATGAATGATTCACAATAAGACCAGAAGGAATAAAAAAACATTACAATTATATTCATTTAACAAATAACAACAAAGGTTTCCAGTCTTTTTCTGAATTATTCATCAGTGCATGTTTTTCCAAAGAGAAAAAAAAAGTTGGTCTTTTTGATCTTTTGTTGAAACGTAAAAACGTTGCTGTTGAAATGTATACATTTTCCAAATTTTTCTTTGTAGAATATCCCGTTTAAAATATGAGTAATCAATAAAGATAAAGGTGGATGTAATGGGTGCATCTCTCATTGCAGAATGAATCATTTTTAATTTTAAATATTTCATTTAATCATATTATCTGTCTTTTTAGCGTGGAGCACGACTTCCGTGTGCAAGAGGGACGATTTCAAAGCATTCTGGAAGCCTTGGATGAAGCGGAGTACGATGTTCCCGCCCCCATCCCAAAACCCGCCCACATACGCCCGCCAACCAAGAGCCGCGTCAAGAAACTGCGAAAGAAGTGTTTCTGGTGGCTGTAGAAAACCACTGAGACCTTTTATGGAAAATTCCACTAGCATCGCTGCTGTCATGGAGAGCCAAACACTTGACTGGACATGTGAATACATTCCAGCTTCCAAAAACAACTTTATGACACAGGATAATGGATTTGCTCTTACTGAACGGATTATTCTTTGAAATAATTGTTACAGCGTGATGAGCTTTGCAAAGCCAAGACTGAACCAAAAGCTCATCTGACATCCTGAAAACTTGAGGACAATTTAAAATCCAAGGAGACCCACAAGACCTCGCGTCTAACCAGTCAATAAATCCCCTTCATAGTGTCTGACGGAGTCGATATCCCTCTTTACGCTGATGGACAGAGTGTTACCCTGATGGAGATTCTCCGTCTCATCTCCTCGTCACCATTCTCTGACCTTTGTGTGCAGATGGCTTTCGTCCCCGACTAATGAATGTCTAAAGCTCTGTTCCCAAACCTAGTCATCTGCCTACCAACACAGCATTTTAAGTAACCGGTAGTTGAGCTCCAGACACGAAGGCCATCTTATAAGATGCATATACCCTTAATGGAAAAGGCAATCGCAGAATGCATCGTGACAAGAATAAGCATCCAAGTTGTAACACTTATCAATACTGACATCTGCTTAATGAAATACTATATTGGAATCAATCAGTCCCTTATGAGGCTCTACTTCAGCTAGAATGCTGCCTGTGTAGACCGCAGGTTTCGGAACAGAGTTTAAATGTTTCAAATAATGTAGTTCAGAATTACAAAAGTTCTAAAATTCCGATGTTCAATCCAATGTGATTCTAGAAGCAAAAGCAGGAGAGAAAGCGTGACTAAAGGGGCTGTTCATACTGAACACCAGGGCTTGACATTAACTTTTTTGCTCACCACCCACTGTGTCTAGTGATTTTCCAAAATTACTAGCCAATCAGCATTTTCACTGGCCACAATTTTGACATCAGTACCATGGGGAAAAAGACTGCTGTCACTTTAAGACCTGACGCACGAATCCATTATACTGTTACACATGCGTTTTCTTTCTCAACTGTTTACGATCACTTAAAACATAAGTGAATGTGTTTATGTGAATACTCACCAAGACCGGCATTTTGACAACTTTGTCTATTTGACTGTTTAAGCACAATAAGCAGCGAAAAAGAACTCAGTTTAGTACCGAGAGGGAGCTTTATGCATACACACTTTGGGTGTGAGCACAAAATCTGCGGGAATGAGTAAAAATTATGCGCAATTTGCGCAACCCCATGATGAAATTCAAGCCCTGAAACACCAACAATATTCATCTGGAGCAAATGAAAGGACTGAGTGAGGAGAGGTGGGTTTGTGTGTCAAACTCACTGTCGGAGAGATGAGAGAGTGAGAAAGCGTATGAAAGGGTATCTATTCTGAGGAAAATGAGTATTGGTAGCGTTCCAGATATTTAAGTATTGATATATATCGAAAAATCAATATTTTTGACAACACTACATTGTACTTGGATGCCTTTTTAAAAGACTGTAATTGAAAAATGTATATATTATATAAAAAATTCAACCCGCCACAGAGACCGCGTTGCACACCACTGCTGAAATCCACCCACATTTGGCGGGTATTAATGTCAAGCCCTGCTGAACACGTTCTCGTTTTACATCTGCACCATTTTTAGTTGGTCTATGTACATAAACATGCATTTTTAAGGCTGTGTCAAATTAAAAGAAGTTACATTTTTAAAAGCATTTTGAGACACACGTTCGGTTCCCTTGCGGCATTTTAAAATGTATGTGAATGGCCCTTATTGCTACATTCAAGTCTCATTGAAATTACCATAATTACTAAAAAAGATTCTGCTCAGAGTAAGTTTCTCTGAATCAAAAATTATTTGTTTCTATTGCAACACTCAATGCCAAAATTGCTGTGTAGCGCCAACACCACTGCACATGCAGCTTCATTGATAATGACAGTAACATTTAAATGTGCATCAATTAACGTTGTCTATATCAAAACAAGCGAAACAGTAATATGTCTTGTCTAGAGTTACAGCAGCTCATTCACAACCTTTAATGGTCATTTGAAGTTTGCCTGTAATTGAAGCTGCTGCCATTTTGATTGTTTCTATATGACGACACTTCGGTCAAGTGGGAGAAGTCAAGAGTTTTTGTTACATTGTGAGTTTTTGACTTATAATTAGTGAGTTTGACAAAAACATGAGCAGGTTTTAGTTGGAAACTGGTAATTATGGTAATTTCATCATGACATGAATGCCCCATTAATGCAACATGGATGCCGCTGCTGATTTCCTCACAAACTCACACAAGATTGAATTAAAGTGTAAATGTTTGGTGTTCTCACAGACATTGTACCTTCAATGTTTAGATTTGTTCTGATATATTTTTCTGTGTTTGATACACACTTTCTTACACACAGATCAGCACTTCTTGCTTCCTAGAATACGTAATGTTCAAACTCGTCTTCCACTCCGTATCTGTCCTGTCTACATGTCCAGACTTGAAAATATATAGTATATATATAAATATATATACACACACAAATATATAGAATAACAAATATTATAATCAATGTATTTTTATACGCCAATATTCTAAAAGTCTAAGACTACATTTCCCACAATGCACTTATTCCTCCCTCCACC
The DNA here is from genome assembly GCA_003731715.1 of Anabarilius grahami. Classification (NCBI taxonomy): domain Eukaryota; kingdom Metazoa; phylum Chordata; class Actinopteri; order Cypriniformes; family Xenocyprididae; genus Anabarilius; species Anabarilius grahami. Next base: position 761,058 of record RJVU01052173.1, read on the forward strand.
TGTTTGTAATTGAGATATTTAAGATGACGTCAATAAAACTGTGTATTTTAATGCAGTAAATGTTTCTGGTCTGGTCACAAATAACAATATCAGAGCATCACAAGTAAAAGTAAACCTCAAAATATCAGATTATACATCATTGGTTCTAAATATGAGAAATATTAATGGCGATACTCGGCTTAGTAAACACCGCTAACTGTAAAACAGGGAAGAGGAAAGGGAATGGAGAGGTTTTAACTCACGATGAGAGTGTGTTCTCGACCCATCGTGATGACTGTGCGGTTTATCGTCCTCAGCAGAGACGACACAATGTCCTGAATGTGCTGAAATGTGTCTCCCTGGAAGAGAAAAAGACAAAAACGCTTGTCATTTGTATTCTAGCACTGATCCGCACTGCATCCAAACGGTCAAAGATTTTCTCATTAAGTCACCCAATTAAAAACAAACACAGATTCACTCTTGAGTTCCTCACCTCAGTGTTTCCTGTTTATGAGCTACAAATCTTAAAGGAATAATTCAGCCAAAATGTCAATTCTGTCATCAAAAGCAGCTCTTTTCCATACAAATGAAAGTGAATGGTGACCACGGCTGTCAAGCGGGATTTATTTTCAGTAAATAGCTATTTAAATTTGTGTTGCTTTCTCACATAAAGAATTCAGAAGATGTTGATTACTGATAAGTCTGATAAGTCACATGGACTACTGTCGTGATGTTTTCGTTCATGAACCTTTACAGCCCCTGGTCACCATTTGCACAGAAAAGAGCAGCGTAAAACGACATGATGATTTAATGCTTACAGAATTCAAATTTTTTGGGTTAATCACTTCTTTTAACTATGCTACAAATGAAGAGTGAACTGTGTGTTTGTGTTTCAGTTGCAGGTCTGGTCTCTCTGGCTCCTTCACACTGATTTATTGTTGAAATGTATTGATCGTACTGAAGAGCTCTGGAACGGCCCAGATGAGTGTATGTGTGTGTGTGTGTGTATGATGTCAACTAAAGGCCTTTAATTTTTTTATTCAGTTTTTAAATCAATTCGGAGAGCTTAAAACCGATCTGGGCCCAAAAATAGTCCATTTTAAAAAAAGTTGAGTCCCTTAAAGTCAACTTAAATCTTAATACATGTTCCTGATCTTTTGCTGAACAATTCAGCCTGTTACTCCAAAGAAAGGAAAATGTCACTCGTAATGGCATGACATCACATTTCTGAGCAGCATGCGCATAAAGTATGATGGAAACACATTTACCGAATAAATCCCTTGATGCACAACTCACGTGACTTTGCCTCAACAGAGGATGTGATTGGATAACTGGACTAACCAGCGGACTGGTTGGTTTGGTCGTTCTGAAATGCTTGAGAATTTCAATTTCAATGATTTGGTTTTATTCCCTTCCATTACAAGACTGCGTTCCCAATCACCAGCATCTGAACGCAAGATAACATGACAGCGTTTGTTGTGTTTCGTCTGCCGCTCTGAGACTCAAGTCATTTATGATGGAGAAAAAAAGAGCAACAGTTTCTTCCCTGATTGCAGCAACTTCCATTTTTATTACTGATATGTTGTGCCAATTTCCCAGGAAGTGAGGATTTTGTTCTCTTGAACACATGGGATGGAAATGGTGCTTTATTTATAAATGTGTCATGCGATATTCCAATTTTGCATATACGTTTAGATGGAAACATAGCTACTGTTAACTAAAACTAAGACTAAAAGTATTAGAAAATAATTTTTGGTCATTGAAATAAAGCTGAAATAAAACTAAATAGAATTATTAGATGAATAAATAATACAAAATAAAAAATAAGAAATAAAAACAAATTAAAGCTACATAAAAATATGTTAAAAATAAATAAAAATGCACATAAGTACATTAAATTACTAAAACTTAAACTAAAATTATAATGAAAACTGAAATTACAAAAATAAAAGCTAATTCAAAATATTAATAAATAGATAACATTTTAGAGTAAGGTTTCATTTTTTTAAAAAGTAGTTAATGCATTAACTAACATGAACTAACAAAGAGTAGTATATTTTTACAGCATTTATTATTAAATAAATATGTTCACGTTCATGTTACCAGTGTATTAACTAACGAGATACAACATTTGATCTTAAAAACGTATTAGTAAATGTTGAAATTAACATTAATATTAATAAATGCTGTACAAGTATTGTTCATTGTTAGTTCAAATTAACTAATGTAGTTTATAATGTTAACAAACGAAACCTTATTGTAAAGTGTTACCAATACATACTATAATAGTATATAAATAATACTAAAATAACACTTGAATGAGTTTAAAAGTATCTCTCTGCTTCCTTCTCATGAGTAGGTTAAGTTTCTGAGCAACCGACATCAGTGATGTAAAAGTGGATGTTCAAAAGCCTTCATCGACAAACATCAGGAAAATGACCCGTGTGTGTGTGTGTGTTTACCACCCCCTCACTAATTTCATGACGCAGAGGCGGATAAAGTGAGGGATTGAGAGAGAGAGAAACATCTGTTCATCTCTACATGGAGCATTTCATTTCATATTGTGTTTCTCAGCATCAATAGTTCTTCACTTCCGCTGCCAACACAAATACTCTCTGTCTCTCTGTCTCTCATTCTCTTTCTCATCTGTTTCTCTCTTTCTCAGAGGTCAGTGGATGACGGATTAATCATGTACACCTATAATCCCTGCGGGGTGTGTGTGTATGTGTGTGTGTGTGTGGATGCAGATATCTATGTCACCTGTAGCCTGTCATACGGTAGAGTTTCCATTCCTCTTTCTCTCTGTTCGCAAAACTGCTCCCTCATCAGAATCACATCACACTCATCAATCTCATGACACCCGTCAACAGCATGTCTGTCCAGCTCATATTTCACCCCAAAATCAAAAGGAAAATTATATTTTTGCTGATGTTATGTCTATTTTAGAGTTGTTTATATTGTCTGTTTTAGAGTTTTTGCATTAAATCAGTATTTTCATGACAACTTTAGCCCCAAATACTAATTAATGTAATGTGTAAAAACAACGATAAACATTTCAGTTGTTAAGTATTAAACATCATGGTAATATTTGATGTTATGCTGATTAAAAAGTCATCACAGTAATGAGAATCTAATGAAAATTAACATAGAAACTGACAATATTAAGTAAAATGTTGCATTACAGTAATGAAAAAATGAAATATATATATATATATGTATAGTGTTGTGGTAACGCTTTACAAGTAACGTGAGTTACATAATCAGATTACTTTTTTCAAGTAACTAGTAAAGTAACGATGTGAACAGGCCAATAATAGAACTTTTTTGATATAAAAAAAACAAACAAGCAAGCCCAGCCCATGTGAGAACAACTGTTTACATTTTATATACACTACTGTTCAACAGTTTAGGGTCAGTAAGACTTATTTTTTGAAAGAAATTATTTTTTTATTTAGCAAGGATGCATTAAATTGTTTAAAAATGGCAGTAAAGACATTTTTAATGTTACAAAATATTTATATTTCAAATAAATGCTGTTCTTTATAACTTTATATTAATCAAAGAATCCTGATAGAATTATATCAAGGTTTCCACAAAAATATGACGCAGCACAACTGTTTTCAACATTGATAATAATCTGAAATGTTTCTTGAAAATTCATCTTTGATCACAAGAATAAATTACATGTTAAAATATATTCAAATAGTTATTTCAAATTATAATAATATTACAGTTTTATTGTATTTTTGATTAAATAAATGTAGCCTTGGTGAGCAGAAGAAACTTCTTTCAAAAACCGACCCCAAAGTTTTGAACCGTAGTGTAAATGTATATATAATGTCTTGTGATTTGGGGTTGAAATATAACATGGACACTTTTTTTTCATCTTAATTATTCTATCATTATATATTAGAAGGATGTTTACGGCTGCTAAGCAACATAACTTGTCACATTCCAATAAAATGTGCCGTCACGGTTGTGTATTATTTGTCTGCATTTTGCAACAGCTCTGAACGCGTCTCATCCACACTCAGGAATACCTAGACAGCATCATCACCGTAATGTGTGTGTGTGTGTGTCACTCTACAATCACATGCTCTCACAGATGTTCTGTCATCTGTATTTTTAGAAGAATCATTTGAGGTGAATAACGTTTTGAAGCCTCTCGGAGAGTTTAATTTAAACCGCAGCGTGAAACATGCCCTAAGAGAGAAAGAGAGAGAGAGCATCTTCCTCACACGTCTCTCTTCATCGCTGTTTATTTGAACTGTGAAACGCTCTCAGAATCCTGTTAAAGGAGCAAACGAGAGGAGGCAGGAGAGGTCACGACCCTGTCACATCTTCATTCTGCTCTCTCTTCAACACTCCATCATTCTCATCAGTCGCTCATCTGGATGATCATCATATAATCACACGGGTCTGACCCGCTCACCTCTCCTCTCCACTCAAACACAAACAGATCCTTAAGGAATTTGATGGGTTCAATACAAGTTAGAAGTGAAGTGTGTCATTAGTTCGATGTTAAAACAGTTTCACATATCCAAGATTATATTACTCAGGCAACTATCTAGTTTAGTCATGAAAATCGAGACAGCGCAGGCTGATGGTCCTTTACATGCTATCTGCAAGCAATCATATCATTACCGCATGGCACAAGCTGATTGGCCTCTGCTAATCCTGCAGCCAATGAGATTGCTTGCTCAACATTCAAATAGTCTGGTTCAGTGTTTGCTCTGAACCCATCCACCTCCCCAGCTCCACCTGCCTAGAACTGCTACAGGATTTATGTGTGTCTATTTATACAGCAGCAGCATATTTTACATGCTCACAGCAGCGTGTCTGTGTATCTATTAGCAGCAGCAAGTCCATACTTGTAACAGCAGCAATAATCAACCGCAGCTGCAGCAACAGCAGATCTAGTCCGCCAAGACTAAATACATTAACATTGCCATATTCACTAACATGCTAAAACTACTCAGAGAGTTGTCACGATTTAAATATATTTAGGAAATTCATGGGTTGACTTCCTGAAGAGTGTAAACACTGTGGCTGAACATTGCTGTGTTTCTTTAGCACTTGTGGCATGACTGAATGATTACCACTGAAAATGAAGGACAACATACAGAGAGATAAATCAAACCTTAAATGAATAACTAGAAGTCTCTCTATAAAAGCAGTCCCACTATTAAATTTATTAATAAAGCCAACCTCGTAAAATAAATAAGTACATGAATTTGTCTTAATATTATTAAAATGTCTTAAAATATAATTTCAATTATATATAATACATGCATACATAATTTTTTTCAATATTAATACATATTACAAATATTTAAGAAAATGTATATATTATTTATATATTCCATAATTTTAAGTAAAATATTGTAAGTAATATTGAATATCA
>RJVU01052173.1:766758-783882 GCA_003731715.1 Anabarilius grahami
AGTATATTATATATATATATAATATTATAATATATATTCATATATAATTATGTAACATTTATATAAATACATATTATTAAGACAGTAATATAAATTAATTTTAATAAAATTTATATTACTTGAAATTACAGTAACACTTTACAATAAGGTTCATTAGTTAACTAATTAATAATGAACTGCACTTATACAGCATTTATTAATCTTTATTAATGTTAATTTCAACATTTACTAATACATTATTAAAATCTTAACATTAGTTAATGCACTGTGAACTAACATGCTGTATTTTTATTAACTAACGTTAATGAAGATTAGTAAATGCTGTAACAAATGTATTGCTCATGGTTAGCTTATGTTAGTTAATACATTAACTAATGTTTAACTAATGAAACTTATTGTAAAGTGTTACCGAAATTACATAAAATGTATAATACTTACCATATATTCATTCACTCATATTCATATGCGGATGAATTCAAGTGCTGTACTAAGCTTTACATTTCAACTTTTAAATCTGACCCTACAGAAGTCTATAACTGCATACATATTTGTTTTAAAATAATGCACTTATTTGCATAGTTATGCCACAGCGCTGTCTGTGTTTTGAACTCAGAACTTTCCTCTGAGAGCAGCAGGACCAGTGCTGATGTAAAACACACACACACACACACACACACACACCCAAATGACTTTTTGTGTGAGAGATGGAGCAACAGTTTTGGTTAAACAGGCAGCGCTGATAAACACACGGCTGTGTCCTGACCTCTTTCATTATCTCCATCTCTCTCCGTCTCACCGGTTTCTTTGGAAGTGGAAGTTCAGGAAGTTCAGTGTCTAAATGCATCACCGTTTCGGAAAGTGAGATTAGAGCAGACTTCAAAGAACCCGAGTGTAATCCGCTGTCATTTTAGTAATTAAAAACCCGCTCCAGTTTTACATCGAGGTGAGTGTGTGTGTGTGTTTGATTAGATGCATTTTTATAATCATAATCATAATCCTTGAAAAGTTGGAAGATTTGAATCCTCAGAAACTTCCAAATTTCTATTCAAAAAGTGCAAAAGAATGCTTGATGTCGAATTCTCAGTCTCATACATAAATTTAGATCACAACGTATGATAACAAAACAATTATTTAATAAGTATAATAATAATATTAAAATATAAAATGATTACTATTATTTAGCAGTAGTAGTAACATAAGATACTTATAATCAAACTTATGCATAAATTTAGATCAGAACGTATGATAGCAACACAAACTAATAAGTATTTCTTTATATTTTACTACACTTTCTATAAAATACACAAAAATGAACTATATTTAATCAATATTTTTTCCAGTATTGAATAAAATACAATGAAATCTCTCACGGCCTTGGTTGAGTGTATTAATAAACCCTCCAGTTTTCCTGCCTCACTGACTCACTGCTGTGATTGGCTGGTGAATTAGTGTGCTGATCTCTGATTGGCTCTTACCACATCGTTACGGCTAAGCACTTCCAGGATGTTGTTCAGGAGTTCAACGCTGTTCCGCTTCTCATCCTGATTCCCCTCGCCTACCACGGCCAACGCCCCGCTCAGCTCCCTGAGCATCATGGGTAACAAGATGTCACGGCAGTCTGGAAATGACATCATAACGGAACACCTCAGTCTACTTATAAAATAAAATAGTAAAATAAATACATTAAAACAACTTTTCGTCTCCATAAAATAAAAAAATAAAATAAAAAACATTTTTAGTAATACATGTAAGTAATATTAAATATTTATTTAAAATATGAAAATATAATTTTTTTGTAAAAATTAAAAAATATAATTGTTTAAATAAGTGTGTGTGTGTGTGTGTGTGTGTGCATGTATGTGTTTATATGTATGTGTGGGCATGTTTTTGTGACATATCAGGACACAAATGTGTATAATGACATGGGTATGACATAGGTATTACAAGGAGAGGGTGACTTATGAGGACATTACCCATGTCCCCACTTTTCAAAAGGCTTATAAATCATACAGAATGAGTTTTTGTGAGAAAGTAAAAGTGTGCACAGTTTCCTGTGATGGTTAGGTTTAGGGGTAGGGGTAGTGTAGGGGGATAGAAAATACGGTTTGTACAGTATAAAAACCATTACGCCTATGGAATGTCCCCACATTTCACAAAAACAAACATGTGTGTGTGTGTGTGTGTGAGCGTGTGTATAAACATAAAACTCATAAAATGTTATGCCAAAAAATTATACATATGAACCAGGATGGACATATTTGAAATGTTGTATTTTGTCATTTAAATATCAAATTCTTAAATGTATAGAAGCATAAATGAGAACAAAATGGTCATGAAAAAAATAAATTACTACAGTTATCTACAGTAATTAATACCACAGTTGAGTTTCAGAGTGTTGGTGGGGTCTGTTTGACCGCTCAACAGATCCGGTCTGGATCCAAACCAATCCAGAATCTGCTGCACTTCATGACTGACTCTCACTCAAACATCTTCTCTTCTGCCTTTTAAAATCAGCACATTAAAAGCTCATTTAAACTCTGGCTCATTACCAACTGATTATCAACGAGGATCAATCTGATTTTGCTGACTCTTTTGAGTCAGAGAGAAAAAGAGAATATGTATATGTGTGTGTGTGTGCGCGCGTTTTGGTGACATATCAGGACACAAATGTGTATAATGATATGGGTATGACATAGGTATTACAAAAAGAGATGACTTATGAGGACATTACCCATGTCCCCACTTTTCAAAAGGCTTATAAATCATACAGAATGAGTTTTTGTGAGAAAGTAAAAGTGTGCACAGTTTCCTGTGATGGTTAGGTTTAGGGGTAGGGGTAGTGTAGGGGGACATAAAATACAGTTTGTACAGTATAAAAACCATTACGCCTATGGAATGTCCCCACAATTCACAAAAATGAACATGTGTGTGTGCGTGTGTGTGTGTGTGTACAAAGAACCAAAGAAGTCAAAGAACCAAAGTCCAACCAGAATGCAGCAGTGCATGTACTCATGCATCAGTATATGAACATTTGCCATCGACCTGAGCTTCCTACAGGAACACAACTCTTCCTCTCAACACCATCTCTCTCTCCCAGAGCTCAAAATGAGTCTCAGCGGGAGAGCTTTTCTCTAAAAGGAGCGTGATGCATCTAGAAAAAGCAGATATTATAAAATGCAATGAGTTTCCGGCACTCACGATTACCGACCGAGCAGCATACATCACGGCAGTGAACGGGCAGTTTAACGTACACTTACAGTATTGTTGCACCTTGAGTCTGGTAAATAATTGACAATCATAAACGTCGGCACTAATGCTAATTACTGAGGCGAATGGTAATTGGATTTGTCACACTTAATGTCCCTGTGAGATAAAGAGTGATGGAGAGCGGGACTCCTCAGAGAGAGAGATAAATGCTGCTGTGGATCCGTCCCTGAGGGAATATTGAGCGATCTGAGCTCATGAAGGGTTCACTGGTGTCGCTTTTTATAGTGTCCCGCTCCATCATCAATATCACCGGCAAGAACAACAGGAAAATGTGCCGTCGAGCATTTTCTCAAGGCCACACTGACCCTTTCACCTCCTGGACCAAAGCAGCGCTCAGCAAGTGTGTGTTTATGGCTGTCATGATCCAAATGAACCATTAAAACATAAAAAACACACACAGCTTTCACATTTAGCATCATGTGTACATGCACATAACATATCTAGAAGGACCCGAACATGCTACACATCAGGAGTTCACACTTGTGGTATTCTTGGCTGAGCTGAAACGCTCTTACCTAACAGGAAAAAACACTTACTCAACAGACTCTATATTACTGTGGACTGATCCTGGCTGAAAGCCACGCTAGTGGACAGCCAAAAGTGCTTCATGCATCACTTAGATGACTTCTACAAATAATGCATTTTGAAATTCAAGGAACGTGAAAATGAATGATGGTAAATGCTGCACATCTGCCAGTTACCTTTCTTAGAATAGTCTATTGTTTTCTCTGTCTGTCTTAAACACATCAGTGTAAAGCAATCTGTTTCCTGTGAGGAGTCAAAAGAGGGTGATCTGTTCACAAGTGATCAGGTGAGACACGTCACAGTTTACATATGCACTACTGAGCGTCACCAGTGACCACATGTGAACGGATGTCGAAGGAAAGGACTCTGAATACAAGCCTGCATTCATCACTCACTACATCAGTGTGTTGGGATATGACAAACATAAAATGTTTGATAGATAGATAGATAGATAGATAGATAGATAGATAGATAGATAGATAGATAGATAGATAGATAGATAGATAGATAGATAGATAGATAGACAGACAGACAGAACAATAGACAGACAGAATGATAGAATGACAGACAGAAGGAACAATAGACAGACAGAAGGAACGATAGACAGACAGAATGACAAACAGACAGAAAAATAGACAGACAGAACGATAGACAGATAGACAGACTGAACGATAAATAGACAGACAGACAGAAAAATAGACAGACAAAATGATAGACAGACAGATAGACAGAACGTTAGACAGTCAGAATGATAGACAGAATGATAGACAGATAGAACGATAAATAGAACGATAGACAGATAGACAGATAGACAGATATAACGATAAATAGACAGAGAATGATAGACAGAACAAAAAATAGAGAGAAAAATAAACAAACAGAACGATAGACAGACAGACAGAACAATAGACAGACAGACAGAACGATAGACAGACAGACAGAACAATAGACAGACAGACAGAACGATAGACAGACAAAACGATAAGACAGATAGACAGACAGAATGATAGACAGACAAAACAATAGACAGACAGATAGACAGACAGAACGATAGACAGACAAAACGATAGACAGACAGACAGACAGACAGAACGATAGACATAGACAGACAGAACGATAGACAGACAGACAGACAGAACGATAGATAGACAGACAGACAGACAGAACGATAGACAGACAGACAGAACGACAGACAGACAGATAGACAGAACGATAGACAGACAGAACGATAGACAGACAGACAGAACGACAGACAGACAGATAGACAGAACGATAGACAGACAGAACGATAGACAGAAAGAACGATAGACAGAATGATAGACAGAACAATAGACAGACAAAACGAAAGACAGACAGACAGAATGATAGATAGACAGACAGAAAGACAGACAGAATGATAGATAGACAGACAGACAAAATGACAGACAGACAGACAGAATGATAGATAGACAGACAGAAAGACAGACAGAATGATAGATAGACAAACAGACAAAATGACAGACAGACAGTATGTATGCACTGAAGAAAAGAACATGTTTATTTACAGGCTTTTCCAAATGTTCTAATCGGACAGTTATTTTCTTTTAAGGCTGTATGTTATCAACAAAGCTTAAAAATTAGTAGGTGAGAAGGGCCTGGTATTGTTGGATCTTTCTACAAGGTCCCTAAACTGAAAGTCCCTAGGACTGAACTGAAGACTAAATTACAGCCCTGCTGTTCTGTTCTTGAAGAAAACCCTGTGTGAGTATTTAAAAACTAATCTAATCTCAGTCAAGTGTCTGTCTTTCTCTCAGGAGAAAAAGATCCTGACAACTGCTCCCTTAAGAATCATAACTCAGCCCTTTTCTCTTCGGCAAGAAACCTCCGTTCATTTTCATCTGCCGTTCTATCCTGAGAGTTCACAATAAACTATTTCACATGGTAATAAGATGCCATTTCTATTACCCAGCTGGCCTAAACCAGACGGACCCACCATACCGTGCCAGAGAGAACAGTGTGTGTGTGTGTGTGTGTGTGTAATGACATGGACATTGAAGATTGAAATGAGAATAAGCTTTAACTTTGGCTCTTCATGCAGCACTTGAAGGTCTAATTCAATCTGCTTTCTATTACCAAGATTTTAGATGTTCGTGCACAATAACACTCAACATGTTTCGTCAAGCTGTTAATATATATATTTCTCCTTGATGAAATGTGTTGAGCTTCAAATTTACCTGTAATTCTCTTCTACAGGGCGGAACGAGAGCGCAGCTGTAAATTGGATTCTCGGCTGTCTAAAATGTTGTTAACATACTGATGACAGCTGCAGCCGGAGGCTCTGACATCGGCCATTCACAAACTTTAAAATGCATCATTTCCATGCCTCTTATGAAGATGGGACATTCAGAGCAAAAACAACAACAGCTGGTCTAAACATGCGACGGCACTGAAACACATCCACCATTCAAACAAGTATCGGACTTTTAATGCAAGACACAACAGGCAAAACCATTGTTTTTTTTTAAATTTGGGTTATTCTGCTTCCATATCTTGTCTTCTTTCAGACTAGTGGAAAGAGCACATCAAAATACACATTTAAGTGTTTATTACACTTTATCTATTTGCGTCTGTAGATTTCAATTACAATGCATTTCCTCAAAATGAGCCAGAAATCTCCACTTCAGCAGCTCATTTATATGGCAAACTTTACAGTTTTATTCCTCTATATATACATGTTCTTTTTACAGAGGGTCTGTTCACATATGACACAAATTAGTGTACATTTATAGTATTTTTAAGAAATCCTCAATGACAAAATACATGACTAGAAAAATAGTCTGCAGGTGCATTTGAAATGTTTTAACTGATCATCTTGTAATGAATGTCATTTCATTTCTACTTTGAGTATGAATTATCATATGCAGTAAAAGACAACAATATTCAAGCACTGTAAAAGGTTTTCCCACAAACTCAACTGAATGGCTTCTCTCCTGTATGATTTCATATGAGAACTTTTGACCTCCTAACTGAACAAATTGATCATAGAAATGAAAACAGTATAAATAAAAATGAATAACAAAGTTTTCTCTTAGTCTTAAGTGCAACCATAATCAAAGTACTCTCTCAATATTCAAAGCGCAAACAGAGACCACATTTTTCATGATACTGAGCGAAGAGATGGTTACAACTACACAGCCCAGCCTAAGATAGCTTTCATATTGGGAGATATTTGCATGCATCAGGGAGCTGCTTTCAAAATGTGGGGTACTAAAATCGCGTTTGAATGCGCGCTCGCGTTTTACTTTCGATTTCGATTTCGTGATCGTGCATACTCTGTGAATAGGGAGGGGCGGTGCTGAGCGCACATTCTACAAGATAAGACATTTGTCAGACGCTTAGGCTCTGTTGTGCAACGAATCCTCTGCCATGGTCTTGTCAGTCATCTCATCACTTGTGAATCAGTGAACTCTGTTTCCTGCTGCACTACATACGACTCTGCAGCTCATGTTGGATGTGCTGGATTGGATTGATGCGACCGTTATCCAATTGAATTAAATGTTTTTTATTTCTATAAAAAGCAAAATGACAGTGGAGGCATAATGTAAACGTAGTGGTGGGATATTCTATCCTAATTTCACCTTCACACTCCGTCATAGCAATACGACGAGACAGATTTTCACCTCGACGAGAAATCTTGTCACATTTTAATCTTGTGAGATCTCGTAGCACAAGATCTCGTCGCACCCCTAGTCATTAACATTTTAAACAACATTTCGGGAAACTTGTAATACAAAAACTGTGATTAATTAACTGGGGAAATATGGTGACAGCTATTACTTAAGGGGTTAGTACACAGTTATGACACAGAAGAGAAGATATTGTTGAATAAAGTCATTATTTTTGTTTTGTTTTTGCGTACAAAAAGTATTCTCGTCACTTCCTAAAATTAAAGTTGAACCACTGCAGTCACTTCGACTGTTTTAACGATGTCCTTTCTGGACCTTGAAAGTTTTGATTATATTGCTGTCTATAGACGAGTCATATACCTCTCGGATTTCAACAAAAATTTCTTAAGGGTGAGTAATTAATGACAGAATTTTTGGGTGAACTAACCCTTTAAAATGTTTGCACTATTCACCTGCAGTGTCTTGCCTTAATAAAAATTAACTTCTTATCTGGATGTTTTACATGTCCATCTTTGTTATGAGTTTGATGGGTATTTTTGAGTAATTTTAATCTGTCAGTAGTAATTTATCAGATGTATATTATGCATCAATCTTTGTATTTTCGGGTAGAAAATAAATTCTCGATCTTCCAGAACACCCTAGCAACTGCATAACAATGCCCTGGCAACCATCCTAGCAAACTCTCCAGCATCATGGTGGTGATTTCTGCACAAACAAGCACCACTGACTCACAAAATGTAAAAATCTAGTTGGCAAACGCTGCTAAAGTCAAGCCCCTTTAAGTCTTGATTATCAATATTGATTCCAAGAAATATTCCCATTTAAATTCCCTGTCTGAGAGCCCAGTTGAAATCAGTGACAAATTCTGCCCACAGATCCTGAAACGAGTGCAACACTTCCATCAACAGATGGTGACACAGAAAAATGGGGGGAAACCTAAAAGAATAATAAAAAATTAACAAATAAGAGTGAAATGCATTTTCTCTGTTGTAATGCCTTTTAACCCAGCAGGTTAAATAGTCAGAAAAGCCCTCGGCAAACCGTTACCATAACAACAGCCACATTAAGGCCTGAGTGGAAAAAACTTTAATTCACTTTCACTGCATTTGAATTAGTCAGATGAGATGTGTGTGTGTGTGTGTGTTTGGCGCACTTCATCATTTTAATGCATCGGCAAAGAGAGAGTGAATAATGGCAAATTTGTGTATTACTGTGCGTGTGTGTGTGTGTGTGATTTCTATATTACTCTAGTTATGTAATGTAATGTAGTAATAAACTTAAAATCTAAATATTAATAATACTCTAACAGTATGTAAATAATACTGAAATAACAGACATATGCATGGAAAAAATGTAATAAAGTATTACAAAAGAAAGTGTGCAAAACTATAGTGAGCTGCTTAGAGGTTCATCGCTCTGACGGGTTTCAATTCAATAAGGTAAAGGGCACACTAAAAAACTAGGACTGAAAGGTGGATAAATAGAGATTATTATATCACACAACTCTGTGTGCATATTATATTAGACTTTATTATCATAAAAATGATAACTTATTCATGTGCACTGAAAAGTGAAATAAAATGTCAGACATTCAGATAAAGTTCCGAGTCAGAGGAGAGATGAGTTTATGAAACTCTTTCATTAAAACTAATCTCCATCTTTGGCTTTTAAGCATGGTGATTCTGTTTGTATTTATCTGACATATGTGGAATCCAGGATCGCTGGTCTGGGATTAGATACGGTCTGTATGTTTGTTCTAAACTCAAAGTATCAAACTGCTCTCACATCAGTAGACGCTTCTTCAAAACCAGCTGTGATTTAAAGAACTCTTTGACAACGTGATTTAAAAGAATGCGGCAGATCTGTGGGCAGATGAGAGTTTCTGGGTAATTCACTCATTCTTTATATCTTTTAACGATTCAATAATTTCCGTCTGTCAGGTTTCCGAGCGGAATAATTTGAGCTAACTGCTCTCATATTATGATGCATGAATCTAATTTCACCTCAAGTGGAAATTAAATGTGTCAAATGCAGATCCACATTTGAGTGTGTCTGTGTGTGTTTTCCGTTCCAAGGCCTAAAGTTGCACATCATTATAATTATCATAACTGAGTCATGAGATGTTTGACGTATATGTACTTCAAGGCTGACAAAATGGGCTTTTAATAAAACTTGTCTGACTATACAATAGAAAGGCGAATTATTTTTTAAAAAATGCTACCTAACTAGAGAAAAAAAGCTGTCGTCTTTCCCTTTTGCCAAATAGGAAATCTTCAACACCCATAATGCACTAGGCATGTTGCTGGCCAAGACCACTCCCACCAGTCTGCTATGGATAAGACTGACTAGAGTCAAATAGCGCCTTGCTTTAGTAGGACATACTTCTTAGCAAACTTTTAGTCATAAGGGTGTCGACTTGTATTGTTCCCAGGTGCAAGAATTCAAAGAGTAAACGTTTAGCAGGAGTGAGTTACTTTCAGTTTCCATTGAAGGATCCAACGCATTGTAGGCAGCGCCTAAAGGCTGCAAAGAATCATAAATACGGAGAGAACGGTGCAACAAAAAATATGCGTGTTTGTAGTCAACATTTTCAAACTGGATGACACAGAGTTTTAGGCCAAATGGAGCGGAAAATCTGAAAGAAACTGCCGTTCTACCAATTCCTCCTGAAGCAAAACGCTGTCGCGCATGTAATGGAGGCCAGCTAGTAAGAGCTGTGCGGCTAAACGTCTCAAGAGACACACTGGCGACTGATACTAGAGACTGTGGTCTTTAGCTCCCATACCGGAGATGATGGTTCAAGTCCCTTGCTTTAGTAGGACATACTTCTTAGCAAACTTTTAGTCATAAGGGTGTCGTTTAGCAGGAGTGCGGGTAGGACCGGAGGGGTTACATTGGTGCCGTGACCCGGATAGGAGTGAGGTTTAGTGGGGTGAGTGTAACGGAGGTTAACTAATGAGAACTGTGCAAGTAAACCTCCCTCCCCTGACCTCAAGAGGCGTAGTGGCGACTGATGCTAGAGACTGTGGTCTTTAGCTTATTTGTTACTGCACGCTTCTCCCATGCCGGAGATGCTGGTTCAAGTCCCGCTCAGAGTGGGGCGAGTAGGACCGGAGGGGTTACATTGGTGCCGTGACCCGGATGGGAGTGAGGTTTAAGGGGGCGAGTGTAATGGAGGCCAGCTAGTGAGAGCTGTGCAGCTAAACGTCCCTCCTATGACCTCAAGAGGCACACTGTCGACTGATGCTAGGGACTGTGGTCTTTAGCTTCCTTGTTAGTGCATGCTCCTCCCATGCTGGAGACGCCGGTTCAAGTCCCGCTCGGAGCAGGACGAGTAGTACCGGAGGGGTTACATTGGTGGAGTTGTCAAAAGGCTTGCTGACAAAAAGACGTCAATTTCTCGGTCCAGGTAACACAGAGAACGACTAAACATTGTTCCTACCAGCAATGTAGTAATACAAAGCGGGTTGAAAATCTGTGAAGTTTAAGTAAAAGTATGGGACTGACTGTCTGTCTGTCTGTCCGTTTGCTTGCACCTTTTATTTTGTTAATTGTATTTTATTATGAGAGTTAGGATTATATTATTTCAAATGTTAGTGTGTCTATTTAATGGTTTAGTTTAATTAATTAAATCTATTTATTTAAATAAAAATAAAATTGTATTTTATCCCTTTCCTCTTTTTGTTTTTAACTTATTTTTTATTGTGATTATTTTACTATATTTTATGTTTTTGTATTTATGTATGTATTTATTTATTTTACCCTTTTTTCCATTTGGACAATGTTTGATTGATAAAGTTGATTTCTAAAACCACTATAAGCTCTTCTTTCTTTCATGCTTCATGGAGTTCAGTTCAGAATTGCGTGTCACAGCTGACAGTGAATCTACTGTGATCTGTCTTGCTCTGTCACTACACCGGACACTGCAGCGAGAGTTTAAAAAAAAAAATTATGAATCTTTCATCTAAAATCAATACATTACCTCCTCACTCTTCTGTTTTGATTTTGTGATCTATGATGCATCCAGGTTCAAGTCAAGCCACCTTTATTTCTATAGCACTTTATGCAATACAGATTGTTTAAAAGGTGCAATGTTTAAATTTGGGAGGATCTATTGACATAAATGCAATATAATATACATAACTATGTTTTCAGTGGTGTATAAAGACCTTAAATAATGAACCATTATGTTTTTATTACCTTAGAATGAGCCATTTATATCTACATACACAGCGGGTACCCCCTCAATGTCAAGTCGCCATTTTGCGCCGGCATGTTTTTCGGACAAACACTCTACAGAGTGCGTTTAATCACTATAAATCGTTCATGTTTTTAGAGGCAGCTTGCATCGTCACTACGTTGAATACGCACAAAGAAGAATTAGTAGTAGTAGTCGTCTGGTTTATTAGAAGCAGAGACCGTTCTTTGTTAGAAGTAAGAAGAAACCTCATTGCTTGACTGGCTAATGTACTCTCTGCTGTCTCAGACGACGACATCTTTGACTTCTGTCGGCCAGATGGCCACCGTAGCTTCTCTATTTAGCTTCGAAAGGGAGGGGTGAGCTGTCGTTGGTTGCAGTTTGCAACCTCACCGCTAGATGCCGCTAAAATTTACACACTGCACCTTTAAAGCAACTTTACAGTGATAAACAGGGCTGCACGATTATGACAAAAATCATAATTGTCGATTATTCCCTTCAATTTGTAAATGTGATTATTAATTACGATTATCACAATTTACATTGAATGTTTTGAATAGCTTTATACCATTGTTTGAAGCAACTGCATGCCATATTTTTATATAAAAATATTTTTAAAAATATTTTTTTCAGGATTCTTTGATAATTAGATCTGAAATCAGCATTTATTTGAAATCTTTGGTGACGTTATAATTGTCTTTACTGTCAATTTGATCAACTTAATGCATCCTTCCTGGATAATAGTATTATTTCAGGGGCAGTCGTGGCCTAATGGATAGAGAGTTGGACTTGTAACCCAAAGGTCATAGGTTCGAGTCTCAGGTCCGGCAGGGATTGTCGGTGAGGGGAGTGAATGTCCAGCGCTCTCCCCACCTTCAATACCACGACTGAGGTGAGACCCTTGAGCAAGGCACCGTACCCCCAACTGCTCCCCGGGCGCCGCAGCAATGGCTGCCCACTGCTCCGGGTGTGTGTTCACGGTGTGTGTGTTCACTGCTGTGTGTGTGCACTTGGATGGGTTAAATGCAGAGCACAAATTCCGAGTATGGGTCACCATACTTGGCCACACGTCACTTCACTTTCACTTTTCACTTTCACTAGTTTCTTCAAAAAAAAACTTTTGAACATTAGTTTCTGTATACTAACTCAAACTCTACTGTGAAGTGCACACTTTTAGAGCATGCACTAAGACTGTATGGCACTATTGGGAAATATTACCTTGTCATCATTATTTTACATGTAAAAATAGCTTAAAAATCCTCTACAAACTTTACCAATCACCTTTAGCATATTGCTTTTAATGCACTAATGTAAATCTTGCATACTATTACTATGAACACTTTGCAAATGGAGATTCAGCCATCGTCATCTGCCACTTGTCGCTGATCCCATCATGCCTTGTTTCTCCTCCAGATGAGGGCCGGACACACTAGATGAGGCTAATATGGTGGAGGTAATTGTACAGCATATAAATGTCTCATTGCTCTCACACCCATTTCAGAGTGACATTTCACAAAATGGGGCCTCGTTTTCCAGTGGCCGGCCGGATAAATTTCAATTAAAATGCCTGTCAGGGCGGCTTACGGGAAACACGGTAATTCAAAAATAAATAAAATGACACATGAATACATGAATAAGTAAACAGCTTGCTGCATCATGCAGGACAAAAAAGGAATCCTCGCATTGTGATATCAAGTAGCCCTGGACCAATCGGTAGAGGCGAAGAAGCGACATTCATGAATATTTATGAACAAACGCGCCAGACACATATGGAACGGGCAGCTTGTGATTGTGCTCATAAAATGCATGAATTTTATTTTGAAACCTCATGCAAATCTATTATATATATATATATATATTAGTTTAGGCTGCCACAATTATGTCAATTGATATGTACATAAATGTGCTGAATGATCTTTAACTCGATATTCAATAACATATATATATCAAAACAAAACAATTGTGAAAATATGTGCATCATACACAGTGTTACTGTAGTATCGAGATACTATTATAGTTTTTATTCTTATTTTGAATTAGTTTTTATATGTAAAATTTCATTTTAATTTTTGTTAAAGGTTTAGTAATTGTGTTTTTTTTGTCATTTTAATAAGTTTTTTTTAATGTCTATATACTTTTATTTCTGTTTTAGTAGTAGTAGTACATCAAGTTAAACTAAGAGACCGTCCACACGGAGATGCGTTTATTTTGTATCATATTGGCGTTTCTTCCAGGCGAATCCAGCGTTTTGGGAGTCTGAAACCGCTATTTTTTTAAACCGAGTCCCAGAGTGGATAAATTTGAAAACGACACCCTTGCATTTTCGTGTGTACAGCCAATCCGTATATTTTGTGAAACGATGATGTCATCACCCCACGTCTCGACCCGAGTCAGACACTGTTACGTCATGTAACAGCAACAGTAACAACAGCAGACTACATGCCTGTGTTCCTGCCGCAGAAGCTACCGAGCCTATTAGCTTTACTAAAATAAAGTTTTATTTCTAAGCTTTACTAAAGTTTGTATACAGCGCGCAAGGTTTATGTGCATGCTTCATCTCTGTGGCAGAATTACAGCGCCACATACTGGTCTGGCATGTATACTACATTGTTTTGAGTCAGTTTCAGCGGTTTCGTGTGTATTTCTTGAGACAAGGAAAAAAAAAAATTGGATAGGGAAAGCTCTGACTTCGTGTGGATGTGGCCTAAATGAAAATGAGAAATGTTCCTTTAGAAACTAGCCAAAATAATATACATTTTTTATATTTTATTTCAGTTAACATTCGTTTTATTTCAAGTAACAAACCTGTTTTTTTGTGGTTTTAGTTTTAGTTAACTATAGTAACCCAAGAGTTTAGATTTTACAACGAATACAAGGGAGGGTTAACACACTTTAAGTTAAATGGGCCTGGATGATGTATCTGTCTATCATTATCATCAAACACACACACACACCCCGAATACAATCCATCACGACTCTCATGAGCAAAATCATCAGGCTAAACACACACACACAAACACATTCATCATCCGTCTGCAACTCATTGAAGTTAAAGAGCACAAACACACACACACACACACACACACACGCACGCACCATTCATCACTTTATAGCATCTAGTTAACAGGCCGTTTGGCAGGAGCAGGCCAGAGGCTATCATATAAACCTAGAGAAAGAAAGAGCGGAGGAAAAGAAACGGTGTAAAATAACAAATGAAATAACCTGTGGGCAGGAAAGGGAAGGGAAGGGAAGGGAAGGGAAGGGAAGGGAAGGGAAGGGAAAGGAAAGGAAAGGAAAGGAAAGGAAAGGAAAGGAAAGGAAAGGAAAGGAAAGGAAAGGAAAGGAATTAGTTATATTCAATGAGGTCCAAAAGTATGATGCACCAGGTAAAGTGTTTTCTATTCATATTCTGCTATTTAATGCAATTAAAAATTTTACTGGAAAGTTTAACTGAAAACTTGACATAAAAAAATGTATCAGTATTTGTTTTGTGTCATTGTCTGTGCAAAAAGACATTTACATTTGACTATAGGGGTCTAAAAATAGATCAGAATATTAAATATTGCTTTTTTCCCCTCACAAAATGCTAAAACATTTACACTGAATTTGAATTTGTTTGTTCACTAAATGCAAAATGCCACATTCAGCAAATAAATTCACTAAGGCAACTACAGATTTCTCATCCAGCAAAGTTTCAATTAGCGACAAATTGATAATTTTGGTATTTTGTTGACAATCAACAAATGTAAAAAGATGAGCACCTAATATCACAACACAACAAATAACTAACAATAATCACAAAGCATTAAAAAACATTTAAAAAACTCAGCAAACAGTAATACAATAATCCTATTACAGTAAATGAATAATTTATTCATGCCGCAATGCATGCTGGGAACTCACAACCCCTTAATTAACTGTGTTTGACTAGTTGGAAGAATTCTCTAGGTCTAACATTTTTTATGTAGTTGAATGTAAAAAGTATTTTTTCACATTTATAAGTATTTATGTCTTACAGGTCCCTTAAACTGGAAAATATTTTATTGCTTTTTTACAGTGTATATAGTTTGTGTCTCTGTGTGTGTGTGTGTGTTCTTGTTTATATAACATCGTGGGGACCAAATGTCCCCACGATGTAATAAAAACCTGAGATCACCTACATCGTGGGGCCCAGCCAGCGGTCCCCACGAGGGAAATGGATTAATAAACATACTAAATGATGTTTTTTTGAAAATGTAAAAATGCAGAATGTTTCCTGTGATGGTTAGGTTTAGGGATAGGGGTAGTGTAGGGGGATAGAAAATACAGTTTGTACAGTATAAAAACCATTACGCCTATGGAGAGTCCCCACTAAGATAGCAAAACAAACCTGAGTGTGTGTGTGTGTGTGTGTGTGTGCGCGTGCATGCGTGCGTGCATTTCACCTTGTCTCTGGAAGAGTTTGCTGCCCACTATCTCAGTCATGGATCCCACTTTATGTTTCTGTAGTTTATCCGGAGGAATACAGGTGTAGAAATCATACAACAGCTTACTGCACACAGACAGACAGGAACAGGCATTAAAAAAGTTGTTTTAGTGAAGCTTTTGGAGAACAGTAACTGTCAGTTTGTATTTTTAGTATTTAATAAAAGATAAAAATAGAACAAATTAATCCATAAATTAATGCTAAAGCTGCTGAGGGCAGAAAAAGTGACCTGTGTTTTATTGATCGAGTCTGAACGCCACCGCTGTCTGTGAAACTACTGTATCATATCGACCCTCTCAGAGCGGCTAGAATTGCCTGTGTTGTGTGTACAGTGATGAATCGGACGCCACTTGAAGCTAAACACACACTCTCAGCTCTAACTAGATAAAACACTCAAAATAAACTCTGTTTCTGCAATCTGTATGAGAGAAGCTCGCTCCACTGTCTCCTCAAACTCATTAAAAACTCGAGCCGAGACATCAGACATCTGCCTCAGTTACCCGCATGAGCAGCTAAACTGGTTAAAGTCACATTACGGCAATAATAACATTAGTGTTTGAGGGAAGCTTAGGTAAATGTAGGAGGACAGGTGCATTAAAGACCATCAGCATCAGAACGAAGTGCGTTTGTAATGATTGATTTCTGCAGTTACTGATGTCACAAACTTCATGTCGGTCATCAAAGTGTCATCACGCACTTGTTGAAACTGCTGTTAAGCTCCTCAGTATATCAGTCAATACGGCATATTGAGAAGGTCAAGAGCGGTTTGTTAAGAGCGGTTTGTGCCGTCTGAGAACGAGACTGTGTCAGGACTAGTTTTAGGCTGTTATGAGACTCACCTGAGGAGTTTAGCATCGAAAACCGTCTCCACATCTTGAAGGACTGTGGGCAAGTACTTCAGAGCAGCCACCTATACACACCCACACATAAGAAATATTTAAAATTGTATAACATTACAAAATTATGTGACAAATCACATATAAAATATTAAAATAATTTTAAAT
>RJVU01052173.1:790217-819102 GCA_003731715.1 Anabarilius grahami
AAAAAAAAAAAAAAAAAAAAGAAGTCATTAAAAGAGCAAAAAAGATACTATAATCTATCCTTTCTAACTTTTTAAACATCTATTTTTATGTTAAAGGACAGAAATATTCTCCAAATTGAAGAATAACCCAAATATCTAAATAATAAATATTTCATGAACAATTTTGGGTAATTTCCCCATCCAATACCTCTTTTCAGCTATTTAATATAAAGGATTTATTACATTTTCAGAGCATGCACCCAACCCAGGCGTTCTCACCCACATGGTGAAAAGACTCTTTGCTCGGGGAATATAACGTCTGCGGTTTAATCTGGAAGTATCAGAGAGTTATTTTAAAAGTGCAGAGCAATGACGCTTTCCATCAAACTCCATTATAAGAGCGAATCGCCTCCTGCCGGGACTGAATCCAGAGCAAAAACACTCCTGCTGAGAGCCTTCGGACTAATAAACACTGAAAAATGATCCGGCCGTGATGGGGCTGCATTTCTAGAGATCTTAGTATGCATCAGTGTACTGCAATAAACAGACTAGTTAATATGAGAGAGAGATAGAGCGAGAGAGATGGATGGATGGATGGATGGATGGATGGATGGATGGATGGATGGATGGATGGATGGAACATGGATGGAGGAAGGATGGATGGAACATAGATAGATGGAGGATGGATAGATGGATGGAGAGACAGACAGAATGATGGATGGATGGATGGATGGATGGATGGATGGATGGATGGATGGAAGGAAAGAAAGAAAGAAAGAAAGAAAGAAAGAAAGAAAGAAAGAAAGAAAGAAAGAAAGAAAGAAAGAAAGAAAGAAAGATGATTGCGTTGTATAATTAAAGTGCTTATTGTGATCAAATGCTGTTTGCAGTGAGACTGATCTGTCGCTCTCTCCTGACGGACATTAGTGCGCACAAACACACACACACACTCATTAAGATTCATTTAGCAGCTGTTTTGGCATCAATGGCTATTAGGCAAATTAATGATGCAATCAGCTGCTACACAAACCTGATGACTGAACACACTGTACAACATACACACAGTTTGTGAACCGCAGACTCATCTGGCAACACAATTTCACGTGCCGTTATCACTGCATTGCAAAACGTGCCAGAACATTAATAACACAATGCAAGTTTACAAACAATGCTATAGTGAGCATTAGAGAGGCTTTCTATTTTCTATTTCTCCTCAAATTACTTCACAGCAGAGCAACAGTTTGAAGAGAGTCTTGTTGAGCAAGTTAGTTTAAGTTAGTTAATAAATGGTTGAGATGTTTGTGTCAGTCATATAAAAGGATGCACACTTGGCAATCACTGCTGATTGTGTGTTTGCATGGTTAAGTGTGAAACTATCACAGCAATGGCAGTGTGAATGAGCATCAGTCACAGTCTGTGTTTCTGCAGTGCCGCTCGATGACGGCATCCAGGGGCCCCACAGGCAGAGTCATAAATCACAGGCAGACACGGGCCCTTAATGACCGTCAGGCACCGCTGTTACACTCCTCGACAAAACGCCACAGACAGAACGTGCTGGAGGACATGCGACCCTGTCAAAACCCCTAAAAAACGACCACGGTGCCTTAAAAAAGTCTGCCTTAATCTCAGCCCAAAGCAGCTGGACAGTCATTTCCTTGTGTTTTGTTTTGTTTTCAGCCCACGTTCAGATGAATGAACAGTCACAGACTCCGCTCTAGCATACTACTCATCACAACTCTTTCTTATTGGGTTTCTTGCTGTTTTCAAGAACACGAGCAGGTCGTATTTCAAGCCGAATTCAAAAGGAAAAAGTGAGAAATATTTTGCATTAAAAAAATGAACTGTATCCCACAATGCAATGCACTTCCAGTGTGTCAAAATTGAAAATATCAATGGCAACTGCCTCTTTTGATTAGACAGTCAGAAAACTTTACACATAATAGGAAAAAATTTATGAATCATAAAATGAATTGAAAAAATGCAAAATATCCATATTTACATCTGAGACAATACCTGGACGCCAATCTCTTAATTAAACATAATGAGGTCAAAAGTTTGAGGTCTGATTTTTTATTTGTTTTAAGATTTTCATGCATAAAACTGATCAAAACTTACTGAGAGTAGAGCATTCGGGAGCGGACGATGAATTTGAAGATGTACTCGAGGGCTTTGAGCGTCCTCAGGATGGGTTCACAGGCCTCTCCTCGACTGGACACGTCCAGATATTTCTTCAGCACGGACATCAGCTTCCTACAGCACACAGAAAGAGACAGAGAGAGTTTGTGTGTGTTCATGAGGTTTTGTAGGTACAGTAATCACCAATAATTCTCTAAGTAACTTAAACTAAATTAAAGGGTTAGTTCACCCAAAAAGGAAAATTCTGTCATTAATTACTCACCCTTATGTCGTTCCACACCCGTAAGACCTTCGTTAATCTTCGGAACACAAATTAAGATATTTTTGATGAAATCCGATGGCTCAGTGAGGCCTTCATAGGGAGCAATGACATTTCCTCTCTCAAGATCCATAAAGGTACTAAAAACATATTTAAATCAGTTCATGTGAGTACAGTGGTTCAATATTAATATTATAAAGCGACGAGAATATTTTTAATGCGCCAAAAAAAACTAAATAACGACTTATGTAGTGATGGCCGATTTCAAAACACTGCCTCTGGAAGCTTCGGAGCGTTATGAATCTTTTGTGTCGAATCATGATTCAGATCGCGTGTCAAACCGGCAAACTGCTGAAATCACGTGACTTTGGAGCTCCGAATTGCTGATTCGACACGCTGATTCATAACGCTCCGAAGCTTCATGAAGCAGTGTTTTGAAATCGGCCATCACTAAATAAGTCGTTATTTTGGATTTTTTGGCGCACAAAAAATATTCTCGTCGCTTTATAATATTAATATTGAACCACTGTACTCACATGAACTGATTTAAACATATTTTTAGTACCTTTATGGATCTTGAGAGAGGAAATGTCATTGCTGGCTATGCAGGCCTCACTGAGCCATCGGATTTCAACAAAAATATCTTAATTTGCGTTCCGAAGATTAACGAAGGTCTTACGGGTGTGGAACGGCATGAGGGCGAGTAATAAATGACATTATTTTCATTTTTGGGTGAACTAACCCTTTAATTAAACTACAAAATAAAGATACTTTAAGACAGAGATAAGACCATACACATAAATCATCTAGAACACACTAGTAAAGCAGTATGTCAACATTAATGCTACTATGACATAATCTCATCATCTAGGACCTATTCTGCCTTTTCCATGTTCATCTTTCTTTACTGTGTAATGTTGCTGTTTGAGCATGAAAAAGCTCAGAATAGTTCCAAAGCATAAAGTCCCTCCAGCAGGAGTTCCTCTCTATATCAGTGTCAGTGTTTCTGAACTCCCTGAAACGCCTTCATTGTAGTCTTGAGTTTTCTTCCGGGAATGAACACATCACAGTATTCCTCATTTAAATAATTCCCGCCAAAGGCATACACAGAATAAAGGGGCGGGGCCTGGTTGAGTTAGTTAGTAGAGTGTTGAAACTGGCAGTTATGTTTTCCCAAACAAGCTCGGAGCGTTTGACCAACCACAACACACTGAGATCCAGCTGACCAATCAGAGCGCATTTCACTTTTAAGAAGGTGGGGCTTCATAGAGACAGGAACTAAAGAGTGTTACTGACAGACTGTGAAGAGTGGAGCTGCAACTATGACAAAAATGGGAAAAATAATGTGTTTTTGAACATCCAAGCATTAAAACCTGTTCTAGCAGAGCCCAAAAACAAAATCAAGACAGGCATAATAGGTCAAAAAAGGCCATAATAGGTCATTTTTCATCATTTACTCATGCCTGTTTCTGTTGATTTTGAGTATTTGAGGATGTGTAACTGATATTCATATAAATTTTAGACTCACACACACATACTGCCATCTAGTGTTTAGAAGCACAATGAAGAGCTTTTGACTTACTTGTAAGCCAGTGTGGCGCTGAAGTGTTGTTTGATATAGGCCTCCAACACAGTGTTAAAATGTTGAAACTTTCTGTCGGCGATCAGACCGATGATATAGATCTGAGAGAGAGAGAGAGAGAGAGAGACACTCATCTGCAATGCATCAATTATAACCGTGGTTCCTAACTAGAGGGCTGCAAGATGGCTTATTTTAAATCATTTTAAGACAAAATAAGCTTAAAAATTAGCTGCATCTAAAAATCAAGAGGAATGTCATTATGTGTCTTATTTTAATTTGCCCCTCCGACAATTGTTAGACAGTCTTAGAAGACTGGGATTTCGTGATTTCCAGACCTAAAATAAAATATAAAATGAAATCTTAAAACGTTATGAAAATGTCTATCTATATCAAGCTCTAAAATATTTATTCAGGTAGAAATTGCTGATAAATGTCTATTTAAAAAAAAAAAAAACTTAAAAAAAAAAAGCTTATCCTGTATTCATAAATGACTGGAAAAGTCATGTAAATTCATTGGACATAAAAAGCTCCAAAGAACATTCAATTCTTAAAGTTTTAAATGAAATTATAAAAAAAAATAAAAAATGAATATATATACTTTAAAATATACTTAAAAAGGATGGATGGATGGATGGATGGATGGATGGATGGATGGATGGATGGACTCATTATCTATAATTTATGGACTAGAATCTGTCACCAGAAGAGAGCTAAATAGGACAAAACCTCCCTTTGGGGACATTTGGGAGCATCCTCATTTAGAAAAATTATTCATAAATACAGTAAATAATGTGTTTTAAGTTTTCTTGCAGGGTTTGGGTTAGTCGTGATTTTAATTAGCTTTATATAAATACAACAAAAGTCTATGAAATGCCCACAAAGCAGTTAGAAATTACACTCTTAAACATAAAGGTTCTTTATTGGCATCGATGGTCCCATAAAGAACCTTTAACATCCATGAAACCTTTTAATTGTACAAAAGGTTCTTTATAGTGGAAAAAGGTTCTTTCGAATATTAAAATATTCTTTGCACTAAGGAAAAAAAGGTTCGTGTGTGTGTTTTTGTGATTTATGAGGACACAAATTTGTGTAATGACATGGGTATTATGACGTAAACATGAAATATGAGGACATTTCATGAGTCCTCATATTTAAAATAGCTTTAAAAACACACTAAACAATGTTTTATTAAAAATTTAAAACTGCAGAATGTTTCCTGTGATGGTTAGGTTTAGGGATAGGGGTAGTGTAGGGGGATAGAATGTACAGTTTGTACAGTATAAAAACCATTACGCCTATGGAATGTCCTCACTAAGATAGCAAAACAAACCTATGTGTGTGTGTGTGTGTGTGTGTGTGTGTGTGTTACTTACCAGAGCGTCAAATACCAAAATATCATAGTCATCAGTCTGAGAATGTTCCATCATGATGTTGAACAGGGCGTCCAAGGTGTCCTGCAAGAACTACACACACACAAACACACGTAAACTTACATACATACTGAGCTACAGATGCTCATGTGTAATTTGAGTTTTGAACACACCTTCACAACTTCCTCTCCATCAATGAGTTTGAGCTCTTGTAGGTTTTGTTTCAGCATTTCAGGACGAGTTCTCCACTTC
Source organism: Anabarilius grahami (assembly GCA_003731715.1). NCBI lineage: Eukaryota > Metazoa > Chordata > Actinopteri > Cypriniformes > Xenocyprididae > Anabarilius > Anabarilius grahami. Next base: position 795,796 of record RJVU01052173.1, read on the forward strand.
AGCAGACCCAACAGACCCACTGAGAGACAGACAGAGACAGAGACAGTGTATCCTCAACTGACTCTTAATTAGGACGCATTAATGAATCTGTTTAGTTCATGCGTTTACCAGTGAATATGTCAGAGTGTGTGTCTGTGTGTGTGTGTGTGTGTGTGTGTGTGTGTTCGTTAGGGTTGCATTGTGATGGATGTATCCGGAAGATTCATTAGCGTGATTAACAGGCTTTCTCAAGAACAGCTGTTACAGCACACCTGCGTCTGTCTGTGTGTGTGTAAGTGTGTGTCCTTAAAGGATTAGTCCACTTTTAAATAAACTTTTCCTGATAATTTACTCACCCCCATGTCATCCAAGATGTCCATGTCTTTCTTTCTTCAGTCGAAAAGAAATTTAAGTTTTTGATGAAAACATTCCAGGATTTGTCTCCTTATAGTAGACTTGAATGGGCACCAAACAGTTGAATGTCAAAATTAGTTTCACTGCAGCTTCAAATTGTTCAACACGATCCCAGATGAGAAATAAGGGTCTTATCTAGTGAAACCATCGCTCATTTTCTGAAAAAAACTGAAAATTATATAAGTTCATCTTGAACTAGCTCTCTTCTTCTTCTTTATTAGAATTCCAGCAGTGTAGACACTGCTAAGCGTATTACTGGCCTCCACAGGTCAAAGTTTGAACTAATTGTTATATACTAGCATATTGCATATAAAAAATTAGTTCAAAACTTTGACCTGTGGAGGGCAGTAATACGCTTAGCAGTGTCTACACTGCTGGAATTCTAATAGAGAAAAAGAAGATGAGAGCTAGTTCAAGATGAGCATTTAAGGCTAAAACTTATATAATTTTCCATTTTTTTCAGAAAATGAGCGATGGTTTCACTAGATAAGACCCTTATTTCTCATCTGGGATCGTTTTGAACAATTTGAAGCTGCAGTGAAACTAATTTTGACCTTCAACTGTTTGGTGCCCATTCAAGTCTACTATAAGGAGAAAAATCCTGGAATGTTTTCATCAAAAACTTTAATTTCTTTTCGACTGAAGAAAGAAAGACATGGACATCTTGGATGACATGGGGGTGAGTAAATTATCAGGAAAAGTTTATTTAAAAGTGAACTAATCCTTTAAAAGGAGCTTCAAGATAAGTCCTTCAACAATAGTGCACACACACACAGACACAAACTAAATTTAAACATTTACATTTTACCCTATAAAGCATACTGTATCTTATTTGATGTGCAAATTTCTAAGGCCTCTAAATGATTAACATGACCAAAACTTTGTTGATAAACCTGTTGCACACAATCTACTATAGTCATTCTGTCATCTGATTGATAGTTTATACTTTTTATCAAGTAAAAGGCCTTTTAGCATAATAGTATAATATATTTTAGTATAATAGCATAAACGTCCCCCTTCAGCTCGAGCTTCACGTGTCTTTTTGCTGTGAAATCTTTACTGATTTTTAAACAAGAATAACTTTTATATTGTTAGTGATATTTCAAGATGAACACTTACTGAAGCAACTTTGGTTTACTTGATTATCCATACGTCATGTTTTAGGAAAATCATGTTCAGATGTGAGAACCAAATATGATCATCAGGTCTATTTGTTCATCTGTCAATCATCATTGTATTGCATTGCATTATATGTTTTAAACTACAGAGCTTTTTATAAAACGAAGCATTTAAATATCATCTTAATAAGAATGAGATATAGAATGACGACTGATATTTATATGCATTTTAAATAAATATGTGCTGTACTGTTATAAAGATCTCATAGTTTTACATTACAAGCATTAGAATTTCATCTTATTTTTTCACTAAATTTCATATTTTTTCTCAGTATGAATACAACTGAGCTGTTTTTTCTCCTCAAGTTTGAACTCTATATTCTCACTATATCATATGAGCCAAAAAAGCCTGATGTGTCAAAAATGATTTTCAACAACAAAAAAAACATGCAAACTTTTTAGATTTTGCCTAAAGGCTCAATAAACAGTTTCATTTAAAAAAAATTAAAAAAAGAAATCTGACTATTATTTTATATGTCAGGCTTTAGTGAAGTGAAGTGAAGTGAAGTGACATGTGGCCAAGTATGGTGACCCATACTCGGAATTTGTGCTCTGCATTTAACCCATCCAAGTGCGTGCGCACACACACAGCAGTGAACACACACACCGTGAACACACACCCGGAGCAGTGGGCAGCCATTGCTGCGGCGCCCGGGGAGCAGTTGGGGGTACGGTGCCTTGCTCAAGGGTCTCACCTCAGTCGTGGTATTGAGGGTGGGGAGAGCGCTGGACATTCACTCCCCTCACCGACAATCCCTGCCGGACCTGAGACTCGAACCCATGACCTTTGGGTTACAAGTCCGACTCTCTATCCATTAGGCCACGACTGCCCCTTTACATGGTTTATATAAAAATATTTAAATAGATTGTATTTAGTTTTTTCTAGACAAGGCATTCCTGGCCTTTTTGTGAATCAGTGCACGTTATTGTAAAAAACTGTTTGTCTTGTTATCTTTCATCACAATGTAATAACCTGCTTCGCCTCTGAAACGACTTTCCTTTTCAGCTGATGTCATCGAGACCTCTTATTTTTCAACCCCCTGTCATATAGAAACACTTTTCACCACCTGATGAATACAATTCTGCCCTACAGGTTTTTCCTCACTGAATATCTTGTTTCACTTGGAAATTCATAACATTGCAGAAGTGAAATGGACTGTGAATGTCATTTCATTTTGAATATAAAAGCTAGCCGACATGGCGCATTTCCCCCCATTCTTCCCTCCAGTACACACACATACACACACCGTTTTGAGTGAGTTTGGTGGAGCAGACGAGTGTGGCGATGGTGAACGTGTCTCTGGAGCTGACCGACAGGCCGCCCACACTGCTGGAGCTGCGCATCAGCGTCGCCCCCTTGTGACCGTCGGGGTGACTGCGCTCAGACGGCAGGGACAGATACGAGCTGACCTCCTCCATACGCTTACTGTCACCCTACAGAAAGACAGAAAAGAGATGCAGCATGTCCATATTTGTTGGTAAACGTGTAAATTAACTGATTAACTTAACTGTCATATTATTTATGGAGACCAAAACCTACAGAAATTAAAAATAAACACCCAGTGGACGGTAGGTTTCTGGTCCAATGCCTGTGCTTATTTTGTTATTACAGACATTGTGAGCCTAAGTTGATCATAAACCAATTGCATGACGGGGAAAAAATAATACAAAAAAAATTTCATGATTAAGTTAAATTTGTTATATTTGTTATTTATCCCTTTATTTATTTTCCTACTATTACATTTATTTATTTATTTTTTGTTTCTGCAAGTTTGGGCCTCCATAATTATGAGACAATAGTTTACTCATTTAAACACAGTTTATGCTTGAAACAAGAAAAATTATCAGTCAGTGGTGTCAGAAAAATAAACTTATTTCAAAGGGAAAACAAGATTATGTTTCTTACCCCATTGACAGATATTTTTTTATTGGTTTAATCAATCTCATTTAATTTTGATCAATTTTTCAGAAAACAAGACTTCGTATCTTAAGTCATTTTTGTGCTCAAGTAAATGTATCTTGATTAAAAATTTTTTAGATATTTTTAATGGAAAACGAGACAAAAATACAAAGTAAGAAAATACTTTTTTGCAGTATATGGAAGATCTATTTGGATAGTTTTAAACTGAATTTTACAGATATTACCAAATATAGAAAACATTTTGCTGCACTTATAATAGGTGTTATTTCCCAACTTAACATGCTAATTGTAATTGTGAATAGGAAGTTTGTGCTACTGTACCTTTAAGATATTAATGTGTAAATGATTGGTAAACCTTCTGCATATTAAAGACTATTAAATGAGGCTTCTCTCTTTTAAGTGATTTAAATCTAATTCAGTCTTCACATTTTTTAAATCTCATTAATGCATCATTTAGGCTTATCTAAAATAATTGTTTTAAAGAAAAACGTAGAATAAAAATGCTTTGCAACATCACAATCCACTCAAAAACCCACGTAAGAATAATATTAAATCATTTTTACCACTTTTTTGGCTACATTGAGACTCTGTACGTATGTGTTTCTGACCTTAAAGACAGTGAGCTCATGTATGCCATCTCTCAGAACGGTTCCGTCTTCCTTCATCAGACGCACAAACGCCATCGCAAAGTTCCTTTCACTCTTGTCCTTTGCTGCACAACACAAATCACACATTCATTCATATCTGAATTCATTTCCACTATCATTCAGCATCATATCTTGCAGCATATGACAGATTGAACATGAAGAGTCTAAATTATAGTTATGATGCTTTTAATTCAATAGCTTTGAGCTCATCTCTATGCTAGTGCACACATTAAAACATTGATGACTCATGTTGCATTGTCCAATCACATGCTTTATAGAATTAGGATGGCCCTCCCCTTTAGGAACTTTTTTTTCAATCAGCTTAATTTTAACCCTCTACAGCACAGCGTTGCCCACAGGCAACAGAAAGTTTTCTTAAGCCCTATGTTTAGTCAATTTTTCTTTAAATGATTACAACCAATTAGAAAGGTCGAGAAAGTACCAAAGAATAGTCCAGTAAGGTGTGGGAGTACCTATCAAGCACCATTTAAAGGTGGGACATCCTGTTCTGACACATGGTCACAGGAGCACATGGTGTGAGAAGAAGGCAAGATTATTTGCTTTAGTAATCTCATTCAAAATGACATGAACTGTACATATGTGTGTGCCTGTGGTGTAGTGAAGCCTTTTAACGCACTCCGTCCGAGGTGCAGGTCAAGAGAGATAAATCTAAATATACATGAGATTTGACCGCACACTCACATGCAAAAAGTTTTTATTAACCAACGTTTCGGCACAAAACCTTTGTCACGGTATGAATTTGTGCCGAATGTTGGTTAATAAAAACATTTTGCAAGTGAGTGTGCGGTCAAATCTCATGTATATGTAGAGAAGCCCTTTGTCAGGTTTTATGAAGTTTTTTTTTATTTTGCATGTTCAGAAATTCAGTTTTTCTTTTCGTTGCCTCAGGGCAACGTAGTGCGATAAGGGGTACTTTTCGAGGATGTTTTGGACAATACCTCACATTGGCCATGATGTGTTATAAGAAGGGAAGATGCAGGGTTCCTGGGTGCGCAGGAACACCCAAAGTGATGTGCAAAAATTGTAACATCCACCACTATTTCACAGCAGAGAAGAACTGCTTTTTGAAGTTTCGTACGGAGTGAAATCTTATTACATAGTACATTATATGACATGACACATTACATGATACAAACCTATGCATGTATCAAATTCAATTTCAAGTGTTTTTCCCTTTTTACTAAATGATTTCTTAACCTTTTTTTAAAAACTAAATGGTGATTTTTGATGATCTATGATTCTGTACCATTGTTGCACAGGGCAACGAAAAAATATTTTGGGGTGGGGGGAGGGTGAAAACATGTTTTATCAATAAAATGTTCCCAAATGAACCAAAAAATTATGTGGAATATTTTTTTTTTTCATGTGCCATCAACATGTGTGCAGTAGAGGGTTAATTGAGATTAGGACGGCATCCTAATATGCATGTGTCTACTGTAGTACAATATATTTAAAATACACAAGATGTTTTAAAGTTACATATGATAAAAATTGTAGAACATTTGCAAAACTGCTGATAGTAAAGTATATACTACTGAATATGTGGCAAGACAGCAAGGCAGTATTGGTCATAAAATTATAAAATTATGACTTGATAATCAATATTTTATGCTATCAGCTCACTAGTGTCTTCACATTTTTTTAATTGCAGTTTAGAACCATAGAGGCTCGTTTCTGCCACGGAATTTAAAAAAAAAGTTAAATGTGACTTTATATCTCACATTATAAACAGATGTAAACTCAGAATTGTTAGTTAAGAGTTATAAACTCACAATTGGAAGAAAAAAGTTAGAATTGTGAAATGAAAAGTCATAATTAACTTTTTTATTTTTTATTCCATGGCATAAACAAGCTTCCATACAGAAAAATACTGTAGGAACTGTGAAACTTACACTCCTGTGAGGATCGATGACGAAACATGAACCGCAGGTGGATTCTGGGCATCTCCTCCAGAGGAATCGCCACCTACAGGCCGGAGGAAAGCGTTACTACATACAGACTGAAACCGAGCCGGAAAATAGCAGGATTGTGCAGGACTGCATATCTACGACCCTAGTTATTTGTATGTACTACCACTTTATACAATTTTATCTATTTGTATTATTAATTTTTAGGAATGATTTATATGTGGTCCTGAAACTGCATCCTCTGTTATTGCAGGATTAAACTACTGGGGATACAGATACAAGAGGATTTACACTTTAGAAATGAACATTAGTGTCAACATGAACCCATTTAATTGATGCATTTTACTGGTCTAAGTGTGAACCAATTTGAACATATTATTGTGCTCTTATTTTTTAACCTTCTCTCCAAATCACCTGGCTTCATAAATGGATTGGATGGATAAAATGGTTGAATGGACAGAATGTGTGGATGAAATCAAGCCATGCCTGAAATTTTTCTTGCTGAACATCATGCTTCAAACATAAACATGTCATGTGATGGAAGAAAAATAGGTTGTGAATGCTGTTTAATGCTCAATGTCTCTCTCACCTTAAAAGTTTCCATCCAGCGAGGTTGTTTGATCTGGTAGTAAATGACTGACCTATATTCGTTCACAGGCCGATCTCCAGCTCCCAGACAGATTGAGTTCTGTATGATAAGAACACAAGTGAGCTGTCAATCAACACAGAAAGCCCCGCCCCAATCAGAACATTTCCTCGTCTAATTCATCGGCTGACCTTTGACCTATCGTTAGGGATACGTACACATAGTTATTAAAAAGGTGTTCTTATATTGTAGGATTATATCACAGGAAGTTATACAAGTTATACATTTCAAAATAACAACATGAACTAATATTATTACAGGTCATTATTAAATGTATCAAAAAAAATAATTTATTGAAAAAAAATGGGATAAACATGAACTACTGGTCTACTGCATTAAAGTTGTATATTTTAGCCAAGATACTTTCAATAATAACATGAACAAATATTATAACAAATCATTAGTAAATAAATTGTTAAATATTTATTGAATACATATATTGATTAATATATAAGTATATAAAAATATAAAATTTATTGAATATCAACACAGAAAACCCTATCCCAATCAGAATATTTCCTTGTCTAACCCATCGGCTGACCTTTGACCTCATGTTAAGAGGTTTCACTCACCGGCACGACCTTCCCCTCCTCGTCACACACCAGCATTATGACCTCCACGTTCTTCTGCGTGGTTTTGTTGTACTTGTCAAAGTCTCCGGAGTGCAGCGTGAGGTAGATGTCGTTACGGATGTCACCCGGCATGATGATCTCAGGAAAACCCAGTTTTCGTGCAACCACAGTGCTCCGGTCCACCAGGTGAGGATATTCCTTTCGGATCTGGATGATGTCACCCACTAGAGCTTTCATGGTGACCCACAGACCTGCGTGACAGGAGAAACACACTCTGATGTGAGTCATTGAAAAACACAGTCTAAAAAATGATCTTTCCAAGTTGTAAATAAAACTAAGATTATTGAAGTACGTTTTACAAGAAAATAGCATTTTAGTCTTTCTACTTCAAAATTTTATTTAATGTTTAATTCAGTGTGTTACTTGTCATTTCTTGATTTGGAAAATTTACTAGTAATTTCTGAATGAAAACTGTTTCAATTTTTTTCAGTATGTTTGTTAATATTTTATAGCAGTTTGGAATCAGGATCATGACAAAAATGCAAACAATTTTTCTACAGTAAAAACTTATTTCACAACATTATTTAGAGCAGTATATGATTTATATTAAAGCTACAGTTCGTAAAATCTGCCACTTGAGGGCGCACTACCAAAACAATAACAATCGCGTGGTTTGATGACGCTAAGAAGGTGCGTGGAATGATGGGATTTGTTGTCTTCTACCCAACCGCTGACGGCCATCAATCCGACGGAAAGACAAATCATGGATTTAACGGATGAGGTAAAGTTTTATAAATGTTGTGTTTGATGTCATAGTTTTATTATATTAAATTAGACCCGAGTAATGGAAGGTTTACATCAAAATTTTTAGTCATAGATGTTAGAATGTTTGTCCAATTCGATGGTGTGATAACACAGCACAGTTTCAAGTGTTCAAATCAGTAATAATAAATGTTATTTTGAACTTACCAATATCATTTGCAATAATAATTGATTCATATTTCTGTATAACGCTAACTGACTAACTGTATTTATTTACATTGTTTAACTTGTCAGGTGAAATAAGGCAGTGTAAATAAATCAGTAAATAACCAAATGCAATAACACTGCACCTGCATAAACTTTAGTCTTCAAGAAAACACATTTTTAATATATAAAATAAAGCATGATGAATTGCAACTTCATTATGACCTAAGAATATGCACTTCACATAGTTATGTAAACTATTAAAAACATTTGATATATTTTAAATTGTATATAAACGATTACCACTTGTTCAACAAATATATACACTCGTGTACATTCAAACACAATAAGTGGGCATACATAGCAAACGCGAGTTCAACGATTTGCGCGAGTAGATTACATACAAAGTCAATGCAAAGACGCGATCAGACTATGGATCAGACGCGTCCTCGCGCGGGTCTAGAGACGCGATGCCCCGCGTTTGGCGTGTATGCCTCTTGTCCCAAACTCTTCTTGGGTCGTTTGGTTGGCCCGTACGCTTTCGTTTACGGGAGCTGTCCTTGTCGACAGAACCAGCGGCAGATGGTAAACAGTAATTATGTTCCATAAATAAGTAACACAATCCACCATAAAACGTGCAAGAAGTAAATAAGGAACTGCTTGACGCAAGCTAGTGGTTTGCTGGACGCTAGACACTGTTGTCATGTGGTTTCTACGTCAGTAAATGCGGAAACAAAGGGTAACTGACGTCATTGACAGGCGACTGCACTGCCCCGTGTCACTGTTTAGAATGGGAATTTTCTCATGATTTAGAAGTAGTTGAAAACATTAGAGATATTGTTAGTAATCAGCTGGACAAAATATATAACACTAGCCTAGTGGTTTTTGGATATTTTACTGCAAAAATATTACATATTGTACCTTTAATGGCGATGTGATGACTTCCAGTGTTGGGTAAGTGACTCAAAAAAAGTAATTAATTACTAGCTACTAAGCAGTGTAATTAGATTACTGTACTAATTACTCTGTCTGAAAGGTATCGCATTACTTATTACTTCTAAATCTCAAATCAACCTTGACCAGTTGAACAATACAAGGATAGAAAAATGAAACTGCTCTTTTAATTCTTTCAAATAAATAATATTAAATTACATAAATTATTCTTGAACTGACAAAAGTATTTAAAGCAATAAAATTTTGATGTTAAATCCACTATTGTTTAATATAGAATTGCTCTATAGTCTCTATACAGTATTTAATGCAATTACATCAGAAGTAACTTATTAAATTACAGAAAAATTAAGAGTAATCCTTTATTTCACTTTTTCAAGGGAAAAGTAATTTAATTACAGTAATTAATTACTTAGTAATGCTGGATTACACCCAACACTGATGACTTCAGGTGGTGGATGGAGTAAAATAGCAACATAAATTAAGTGTTAGGCTGTTTTTGTTCATCTCTCCTCTGTCCTTTCCTCTTCGTCTCATTCTCTAATGTCTGTGTTAATGACTAAAATGTCCTGAAGCTCATCGCTCTCTCTCACAGCTCAATCACTCTGTTCTGCCGGTATTGTGTCTGTGTGTGTGTGTGTGTAGATGGGATTATTTATGAGTATTAAAGCATTAGCTGAGGGAATGGTGTTGTGCTGTCATTTGAGCAGAGATAACCACAGTGAGTCGTACCTTGACCTCCGCTGTCACCTCGAGATGTCGTCACCTTGTTTAGAAGAGTGTGCAGAAAGTCATTCTCAGCTAAGACCCTACAAACACACACAAACACAAGAACATAAGAATAGAGAAACATAATAACACTAATTACTTTCAATAATAACATCACTGTAAATTTGCATTAGTAAACGTACATTAATAAATGTAAAGAAATCTTTACATACAAATGTGTGCATTGACACACACACACACACACATTAGTACATGTAACAACAAATTAGAAATAGAAAATGTCATATAAAAAGTCATAATTATATATCATGAGACAAAAAGTTACAATTATGACAAAATGACATTTATGACAAAAAATTCTGAGATTTAAAAAGACATAATTAAGAGATCAAAAGTCATACATTTTACTTTATATTGACTTAATTATAGCATAATTTTTTAATAAACAAAATGTATTGTAAATATCATTTGAATGGACATGAACAACTGGTCTATGAATAAGTAGTTAATTCGAAATAGAAAATGTAATTTAAAATATAAAAATATAACTTTTTATATGTACAAATGTATTCATATTGGAATGGACATGAACTGGTACTGTATATTAAAGGACTGAAATCAGGTCTCAAACTATGACAGATGTGTTTGGATCAACTGTGCTATGATTCACAGAAAAAGAAAATAGTGTGAAAATTGATATCAAATCAATCAAAACTCAATTAAAACAACAATGTTAGTGTGAGCAAACGATGAGAGAACTTCCACGTTTGGGGGTGACAGGAGACGAGAAGAAACTTACGGATGAAATGGAATGAAATACTGCTTCTCTTCGTCGCATTCTGTCTTTCCTTTGATGATGTCACTGATGTCCATCACTGCCAGTAAGCACAGATATATATCAGCTGTGTGTCTCTATGCCAAATTCAGATCAAATGAGAACATTCCCCGATATTTACCCGCCACACCAAACGGCCTCCGCAGGCCCATCGTCCATTTCTTATGAGGAGCATCTTTCAGATCCATACGGCCCACACGCACAATCTGACAGATCAGATAGATCTTCTCTCGGTTCAGGTCTTTATTCCCCAGATCCTTTACAGAGAGAAAGAGACTCTTTCAATCTTTAGGACATCAAAAAATCTCTACCATCACAAAATAAACATTTATTTGTAATATTAATGGTACTTTAGGAAAGCCTAAATCCATCATAATTATGTACATCATCATTATGAGAATAAAAAGTCATAATTATGAAATGAAAAGTAGAAATTACAGTAGAAATGTCATAATTCTGACATAAAATGACATAATTCTGACATAAAAAGTCATCATTATGGCATTAGAAGTCAATGTTATGACATTAAAAGTCACATTTATGATACGAAAATTATGAAAAAGAAGTCAAATTATGAGATTAAAAAGTCATTATGAGGAAAAAAAAATCAACATTTTGAGATTAAAAAGTAAAAGTAAATATTATGAGATAAGTCATAATTATGGCATAAAAAAGTCAAATTTGTGAGTATAATTTATTAGGTATAAAATGGGAGAAAAAAACTTGAGATATTGATATTGAGATTAATAAGTCATAATCATAAGGAAAAAGTTAAAACTATGAGATTGAAAAGTCAACTATGACATAAAAAGTCAAATTTATAACAGAAAATTTAAATTTATGACATTAAAAAGTCATTAGTCAATTGTGAGAAAAAAAGTCAAAATTATTACATAAAAAGTCATAATTATTAGGGAAAAGTCAAAATTATGTGATTAAAAAGTCAACTACGACAAAAAGTCAAATGTATGACAAAACAAAATCTAATTTATAACATAATAACCCAATTATAATGTCATAATTTGACTTTTTATTTCATAATTTTGACTTTTTAATGTAACAATTATAATTTACCAAATCATGTTTTTTTTTCTGATGTGGCAGAAAGTGACCTCTGTATGCGACTTACTGTAAAGACCACCTTCAGACTGTTGAGCATCTCAATGTCCTTCGGCAGACCTTTATCTCCCCATCTGACCAGATAATTCTCACTGCAGAGTGAGAGAGTGAGTGTGTGTGTGTGTTAATGACAAACACCCGTTAGAATCATAATTATTAAAGAGTGTGTCAGTGAGACGCACCTGATGTTTGTCTGTTTGTTGGGATCATACAGAGACATGAAGAGCTCAGAATCCTCCCCGATTCGACACACAAAGTTACGCACAAACACATAGAGGCTGTGTGTGGGAGAAGACTGGATCCGTGCGGATACTCCGGAATGATCCATCTGAACGTTGGACTGCACCGAGAAAAACAGAACAGGGTGGTTGTCAAGGTGTTGTCAAGTGGTTGTTAGGACATTATTATGGCGTTACTAGGGTGTCTCAGTGATCACTAGGCTGTTTTGGGTGGTTGTAAAGGTGCTGCTAAGTGGCTGCTATGACATTATGGAGTTGCTAGGGTGCCCGGGTAGTCGCTAGGCTGTTCTGACTGGTTGTCAAGGTGTTGTCAAGTGGTTGCTAGGGCATTATTTTGGAGTTAATAGGGTGTCTGAGTGGTTGCTATATTGTCTAGGTAATTGTGATGGTGCTGTCAAGCAGTTGTTAGGACATTATTATAGAGTTACAAGGGTATCTGGGTGATAGCTAGGCTGTTCTGGGTGGTTGTGAAGGTGTTGCTAAGTGGTTGCTAGGACAAAATATTATGGAGTTACTAGGCTGTCCAGGTGATCGCAAGGCTGTTCTGGGTGGTTGTGAAGATGTTGCTAAGTGGTTGCTAGGACAAAATATTATGGAGTTACTAGGCTGTCCAGGTAATCGCAAGGCTGTTCTCTGTGCTTGTGAATGTGTTGTTAGGGAGTCTAGGTGATTGCTAGGGTGTTGCCAAAGCATTGCTAAGGGGTGTCTAGGATGTCTGGGTGCTTTCTAGGGCATTATTATGCAGTTTCTAGGGTGTTTGTGTGGTTTCCAGTGTATCTAGGTCATTGTGAAAATGTTGTCAAGTGGTTGCTAAGACATTATTATGGAGTTTATGTGTGATTGCTAGGCTGTTCTCGGTGGTTGTGAAGGTGTTGTTAGGGAGTCTGGGTGGTTGTTAGGGTGTTCTATGTGGTTGCCAAAGCATTGCTAAGGGGTGTCTAGGATATCTGGGTGGTTGCTAGGGCATTATTTATGCAGTTTCTAGTGTGTTGGGGTGGTTGCAAAAGTGTTGCCAATTGGTTGCTAAGGCATTATGTGGTTGCTAGGGTGTCTGGGTGGTCATAAAATATCTGCTAAGTGGTTGCTAGAGCATTATTTACACAGTTTCTAGGGTGTCGGGTTGGCTACAAAGGCATTGCCAAGTGGTTTCTAGGGCATCATGTGGTTGCTAGGGTGTCTGGGCGGTTGCAAAGGCATTGCTAAATGGTTGCTAGGTCATTATTATGCAGTTGCTACGAGGTTCTGGAAGATGTTTAGTTCGATCCACCTCAGTTAAGGTCATTAAGTTACTCCAGTGGGGTATCAGGAGGATCCTCTACATTCACTTTGAATTCACAGCAGATCTCGACCGAAGGAAGGTAGAGCCGTGGGAGATCATTGCTTTATTAGTTCAGCTGTCCTGAACATCTAAAAATGTCTCATTAAATCTACCAACTCTCGCCATGATGCTTGAACATATGAGAAGCTCTTTCAGGCTCATCTGTAAACCATTAAATGAAAGGAAAACGAGAACCTGTTCTTCTTTAATTCTCTCTGTGATCTTGGCAGTAGCGTCCTCGTGTGCTCGGAAGAGGCTGATCACACTGGCTCGCTCGGGGTTGAGAATATTCCCATCAGCATCCCGAACCACCACATCCAGCTCCAAGATCCTGCAGGCAGAATAACGATTGATTGGACTCAAGTGTTTGTACTCGCTCACATGTGTCAGCTACATGATTATTCAGCAAACACACAGACACTTGAAATCATCTGTCAGATGTGTTCTTGCCCAGAGCTCTGTGAAATGCTGTGTTCCCATGATGCACCACAGGGGAGATTTCCTTCGTTTTATTAAGACTCGTTCTTGAACATCACAGACAGAAACAGTCTAGCATATCACTGGCATGGATTCACACGTTTTTTGCGTTTTCATATGTTTTTCATCTACATTTTGTTTAGTTTAGGATTATGTTTTCAGATCTATATTTAGTTTTATCAGAATCAGAAATCAGAAAGAGCTTTATTGCCAGGTATGTTGTTTACACATACTAGGAATTTGTTTTAGTGTCAGAAGCTCCACAGTGCAACAGAGTGACAGCGACAAGACAAGACACATAATAAAAGGAATAAAATAATAATATACGAATTTACAAGATAGACAAAGTGCAAAAAAAGCAAAAAACAATATATAATATAGACAATTGTATGTGCAGTTATGTGTGCAAATTTGAAGTATAAGTAAGTGTTTTAAGTAAATGATGTGTAATAGTGTNTTTTGCAGCCGATACGACTATTGATTTCTTGTCAACATGATCACCAATTCCAATCCTGATCATTCAAGCTGTATATAAGAGATATGTAAGCTCTCTTTTGACTGTCACTGTTAACCCCTTACACCCTGAAGGCATTTTTAATGATTTCACATCTATGGGACAGATTTACTAAACAGGGAAAAATAGCGAAAGCACAATTCCAAAAAAGCGCTGACGGGAGTGGAAAGTTCTGCGCATGATCTACTGACGACACGCAAATTAAAGAACACAGATGCAGCTGTTTTTTTCCATAATGACCAATGCAATCTATCAAGAGCAGCGCAAATTAGCATCTGGTTTAAGACATGCTTTTCTTGGGCAGTAAATAATGGCACAAATACCAGTAAGTTGAATAGCGCAATCCTTAGTAAATCACCTTGCATGATTCGTTTAAATACTCTCCTCCCAAAACTTATGCGTCTGGAAGGGAAACTCTTACAAATGCAAATGCAATAAGGTCAGTTGCATAAATATCTGTGTCTATGCCTTTTCAGCAATAATTTCTCACTGCGTGTCTTTAGTAAATCCTGACAGTAGTTTTTTAATGGCAGAAGAGAGTTTGTACTGGCGCTAGCTGTTAGTAAATCTGGCCCTAAGTGGCATACCTAAAAGTAATGGCTTACAACTCAACAAAAAAAATAATAATAAAGAAAATAATAAGAAGAAAACAAGGTTTCATCAAGTACATGGTCTCATCTGATAGATTTTGATCATGTTTGGATGTCCTTATTTTATAAGACTGCTGAGAAACCCAGAAAAAAGGGATCACGACGCGATCGGATTCCGGAAGTCCTATAGCTTTAGCCAAGCAGCATGTCAATGTCCCTCCGTGAGGATTTTCTGAAGATCAACGCAGCATTTTATACTGTATTGTGGGCTCGTTTGAATTGAGACAACCTGCTCTAAATAAAGATGTGCGAATTACTATGGTTTACTAATGTTTTGCGTAGTTACAAACAAGAATGTGGTGCAAAAGCCTTATCTGTATGCTACTTACATGCATGGCTTGGCTTTTTACGGATTTACATCATTAAATTGCAATTGGTTCATGAAATCGGCCAAATTTAGTGACTACGGATCGAGTCATAGAATGTGATTATTGGCCAGCAACCCTAGTTTTATGTTGCTTAGTTGACAAGCGGCAGCAGGTTTATTAGGCTGCCGTCACTTTAAGAACTATTGCACAGATCCAATATATCGACACATGCGATTTTCTCCCAACAGTTTCCATTGACATCTACCAATATTAAATATCCCATGATGATGACATACTTGAAAGAAAGAATTCACTTGTAATCATGTGAATCCAGGACACTCAAAACAGCCACAGTGAGGGAGGTTTTTCCCTGCAGTAATTCATCACCGTTCAGGTGTCAGAAAGACATTTTTATCCCCTTGAGGTTTGCTAATTAATTCCTTAATGCTAATGTACAAATTCACTAATACATTAACAACAGCCCAGAGCAAATCACAGAAGCTCTGAAGAGAAATTAAATCAGCCGACTGGATCCTATTATTCTACATTTTATCAGATCTGTTATAGAGGTACTGTGTTTGTACCATTTGTAGATGCCATAATATAGTATGATTATTTTCATATACTATGATATGTGCTTGATCCTCCAAAGCCAACAATGCATTGGCACTGTCATGGTCAAAAATGCACGCATACACCCTGACTGATAAACAGACATGAACACAAATAGAATAGACACTTGGAATATGTACTTATTTCCATAGTCGATCTTTGAGGTGACTTTCTGTTTGAGTTCTTTAAACTCATCACTCGGCAGCGTCCCGGACAGGAGCTGGGAACGCCACTCCATTAGATCCCACATCAGCCTCTGGACCTGAGTGAAACGTTCCTTCTTACTGGACTGCTGGGAAACAAAGACAATCACTGATCAGAAGTTCAGGTTGTGCATACATATTGGACTTATTATTTTGGTTGTTTGACTTATTTGAAGCATCCAGCAGTATGCAACCTTAGCCGCTTTTCAACCGTCGAGCCAAACCTTTGTCTTTTCTTAACCGCTCCTTACCGTTCTTACAACCGTTCAGCCTGACGGTGGAAGAGCGGCTCTTGTCACATGACTTCATTAAAGCATTATGTATAATGTGGTGTCCAGTTATCATGGTTGGATTTTCAATTGAATTATTTCATTAAATTATTTAGTTTAATTTCTAATTCAATTTTGTGTAAAAATGTTTTAACTGCTGTCAGTCTGAACAAATAATTTTATTTTTTTTAAAAAGATAGTGAAGACAACTTGAATGGCATTCACAGCCCATTTACTTACATAACGGGATGTATTTTTATTTTGATGTATTACGTTTTCCAATTTTGATGTCAACTAAAGAGGAAATAAATTTTTGTATTATTTAACACAAGAGAAATGATATACAACGTTATTTGGTGACAGGTATATAACATTAAAGAATTCTAAACAGGAATGAAACCCAGACAGCAAGATAATGTGGCCCAGATCCGGCCCACATCTAGTACATGTGGGTTACACACTGACCAGATGCGGGCCAGATCTGGGCTGACACTATGATGCTGTCAGGGAATAACCACAAAAAAACAGAAAATAAATAAATAAATCAGTAAAATAAATGCACTGTGTATTTATACACATATGGAATTTTAATAATAATAATAATTTATAGTGTATGCATCTAGTTTTTTTTTTTCTGAGGAATTGAAATAAGCTTTGTAAACTTTGTCACTTCTGATTTCATTTTGACTTTGTGCTTGATGTCACCACATTCTGACAGGTCATGCAATAGAGAACAAAAACCCATACTGAACACAGTATGCATACTACAAAAATAGTATACTCTTAAAAAGAGGTTACAAAAGGAGGTTTTGGCAGCGATGCCATAGAAGAGTCATGTATGGTTCCACAAAGAACTTTTCAGTTAACAATTTTTCCCCTACACTCTTAAAAATAAAGGTTCTTAATTGCCATCGATGGTTCCACGAAGAACCTTTAACATCCACGGAACCTTTCCATTATACAAAAGGTTCTTTATAGTGGAAAAAGTTTCTTTAAATTAAACAAAAATGGTACTTTTAAGAACTGTTCACTGAAATATTCTTTTGGGGAACCAAAATGGTTCTTCTATGGCATCACTACAAAAAACCCTTTTTAAGAGTGTAGGGTAAAGAACATCTTTTAAAAATATAAAGAACCTTTTTTATAATGCAAAATCTTGGAACGACCAGCTTTATTCACTATGATGATGTAATTTCCAATGAAACAGGTAGACAGGGTGGGATATATCTAGAAGCTCCTCCCCTTTTTTCAAAATAGTCAATAGCGTTTTACCTAGATCACAGCTCGGCCAGAGCCGTTGAGCTCATAAAACCCAATTTTCCTAGAATCCTTTCAGATTCTAGACAGCATTTGATTAGACAGAAGATTTGATGAGAAGCTGAAGTTTGTGATGATGTCATGAAAATCTGTGATCCATTTTAGCGGAAGTGAGAGACTGTAAGTTTCGAATGCTTATATCTCCTAAATGCAAATTTTGTCATTGTTTTGAAACACACCAGCTTATTCATAACCATATTCATACTAAAAGCTAAAAAAACGTACATTTTGATTTCAGGGGGACTTTAAAGGTTCATCATGGAATCATTGATGCCAATACAGAACCTTTATTTTTAACATACCCACATTTAAACGTCTTACCAAATAGAGTTGTTTCCAGATGCTGCCCCATTCTCTCAGTGTGGTGGTCACCTCCTTCACCAGGGGCATCTCAGCAGAGGTTATGATCTCCTCATCTCTACAGAAGAAGAGAGGATGGATGGATGGATGGATGAGATATGATATGATATGATATGATATGATATGATATGATATGATATGATATGATATGATATGATATGATATGATATGATATGATATGATATGGATGGATGGATGGATGGATGGATGGATGGATGGATGGATGGATGGATGGATGGATGGATGGATGGATGGATGGGATATGATATGATATATGATATGATATGATATGATATGATATGATATGATATGATATGATATGATATGATATGATATGATATGATATGATATGATATGAATGGATGGATGGATGGAACATACTCACCCTCTCTTTTCGACAATGACTTCCTTTAGCACTATATAGCTTGCAGGAAATGCTCCCTTAAACAAAGGAAGAAAATAAATTAGCCAACAGGTCATAGAGGAAGTTCAGGTCTGATATTCAGGAAGAGAACTTTCTGCTCTTGAACAAACACTATCAAATAAATATGCATTTACTCACTTTTCTCTCTTTGTTCTTGATCACGTAACCTTTATACCATCCTGGAAAAATAACAGACTGGTTTAGATTTATGAGAACATTTCTGTAGTAAAGTCACCTTTATTTATATAGTGCTTAACAGGGAACGTTCTCAGAGCGTTCTGGCAAGGTTCTCTCAAAGTTATGAACAAAGTTATGTTGTTCTCATATAGTTAATAGAATGTTTGTTCGTCTAACATTTTTTTAATGTTACTACTTGTTTCAGAATGTTTAGAGAACATTCAAATGTAACATTCCCATAATGCTTGCAAAATAATAAAATGGAATGTTCAAAAATCAAATGTTTCAAAGCAGCTTCATGGTAATACACAGGAAAATAGCGTAAGAGAATCAATGAGGCAAACTTTATCAGATATCATAGAGTCATTATTCAGCTCGAGTCAGTTCAATGTAGATTCAGCTCAATTCAGTTCAAGTTATGTTCTCATATGATAGTGTCAGTGCAGTCAAATCAATAAAATTACTGAATATTAAGTGTCTTTTAAACCCCAGTTCAAACAGTAGAGCATGACGCAAGTAACGCCAAAGTCATGGGTTTGATTCCCAGGGAATGCATGAACTGATCAAACACTTGCATGCAATGTAAATCACTGGGAAAAATTCTGTTGCATAAATGCATAAATGCAAAAGTAAATGCAATATCCCAGAATCCCTCACCTTCACATGACTCCTGAATGTGTACCGTGTCCCCGATAGACAAGGACAACTGCTTTTCCACTTTGGCGGTGAAATTCCACTTAACTTCAGGGAAAAGAGAGAAAATAGAAATTGCATGAAATTCATCAGATGCATTTGAAAATACATAAAGCGAAGTCACGGTTTGGATTTATTTCTCAAGTGATGCTCAGCAGATCATTTAATGCTTCCATAAGACATCAAACGATAATTCCCTCCGTCTAAACTGCCCTCAACTACTTTGCTTTCTTCTCATCTGGCATGAAAAGAGTCCAGCAATTCATGTATTGAGCACAAACGCTGCAGGACGACACACACACTGAACTTTAATTCTTTAGCCGACATCAATGACATGGAAAAGATAAACTGCATCTGCAGAGATGGAGAACATCATATTACACACACACACACACAGACTTCATTTCTGCAAGTACGAGATCGTTGGCCTACTTCCTCTCAGAGCAGCTTCCTGTGCACCACTACACACACACACACACACACACGCCGCACACAAGATACACGCCGCCATCAGCATGTTTACAATTTAAATAACATTAAAAATGCAATTCATATGCATATACATGAGCAGACAGCTTTTTGTAATAAATTAGTTCATAAGTTTTGAGCAACAAAACTGCTCACTACACCGTATAACAACAGAATCAGAGGCACTAATGTCGCCAATCAGAAGTCAAGCCACATTTGCCTTCATTTCAACACTGTTTCGCACAAACATAACTCGCATGGTGTGAGTTCTACATTCAAAAATAACTCTAAATAAAGTTACTCTAATCAGTGTCACCATCTTATGCTACTGCTGCTATTCCTGGACGCTTCACAAATGAGCTTCGGGTGATTAAAAGGGATTTCAAATGAAAATATTTCTTCCCAAAGATGGTTACTTGATCACAATAACCAAAGACTTGAAGAGCCTTTATTCAGCATGACTATATTCTACATCCCATAATCCTACCCAATACCTAAACTTAACAACTACCTTACTAACTATTAATAAGCAAGTTTATTAAGGCAAATGTCGTAGTTAATAGTTAGTTAATAGTGAGAATTGGACCCTAATCTGAAGTTATTTTTTAATATTTATAATTTTGTTTCATTTTTGTATTTTCTGCTATATTTATATGAATTAATGTTTTTTTGTTTTTTTTTTAAACATGTTTAAACAAACGAGTCAATAGTTGTCCTACATTAAGAGTAGAGAGCTATACACCAAATACGGAGAGCAGCTCACATCATTTTATGAGAAACGTTTGAGTTCAAACTGAGATCTCTGATTTTTGATTGCACACTTGAGCAAATATGAGTTCATTTTGAGACATTAGTGAGATGAAGCACTAGATGAGGCTTGTGTGAGATTCCTTGTTCAGGACAAACATCTGACTTCTCATTGCTGTCTAGGAGAAACAACAAAGAGATATAATTTCACGCAGGTCTCCTCTAAAAATTCAATGTTGCTCTTGAGTTATTAAATGTTGAGAAACCTTAAAGCACTTTCATTCAACAGGCTAAAGAAACAAATCCTTCGGACTGTAAAAAGTGAAACTGTGCAGAGGTTCCTTAAGATGTTATTTCAGTTTGATTCGGCTGCATTAAGTGATATTTTTGACTTTAATAAACCAGATGCTTCTAAGCACTTTTTTTCAGTGCATTTCTATCAAGCATTCCACGACTGCACCATCATAGCGGAATAAATCGGAATATTTGCAGGATTTCAAAGCAAAACAAGTGCTAAATGATAAAACGCTGCAATCTGTTTAGGCCAGTGACTGCTGGGCCGCTTGACTGATCTGTCTCTGCCCACTTCCTGAGAAATAGGAACTGAACTCAAGCAACTATAGATGGCCGCTGCAAGGGGCGCCGGGAATATACACAAACTCACACGCAAACGCACAGAAAACATTTGAACAATCATTCCTGCACAGGTGAATCACATGCACACACAAAAGAAAGCCAAACTCACCAACGCCATATCTTTCAGAGCTAGTTTTTGTCCAAGGAGCCATTGGTTGGCCTATATAAAACGCTCTCCTATGTCTCTTTCTGTCTGTATTTTCTCTTTCGGAGTATCTCAGTTCCTTTCTTATGTCCTACACCAGCTGTTTTTTATGGGTAAGGGTAAGAGAAATAACTAGCAAGTGCTCCTCCTCTTCTCTGTCTGACTGTCTGCTTCTTCCTCTTCCTCTTTTGGCCTTCAATCGGTTGACAAACGTAATGCAGCACAACTTCAGCAGTATGACTGAAGCACACATTTCAATGGCTTTTATCGATTCATGTCTGGAGATCATGTATGTGTTGAGTCTCAAACTCTGCTCCGATCTATTAGGGTGTGTGATGGAGCACATAAATCATCGTTTATGAATCTTTAATGCTGGGGGAAACATCTGGTACGGGACGAGACAAAGCAGAGACTCCCCTAAGATGTTTGATTTATGCATCTGAGAGACTTAATGCAAGCAGGTCTATACAAACACATAAACAAGCTGCTCTTTATCTGTACTCATCAACCATCAAAACAATGTCAATATTCAAGCGCAATACCTATGGTAGTCTACAGAGGGCACCGCAAACACTCACTGAGAGATGATACACCGACTTAATCATGCAGTTTGCTGAATAGAAGCAGGGTTATTATTAGCTAAAGCTAAAAAAAATATTAAAACTTTTCTGTCAATCGAAATAAAGCTGAAATAAAAGAAAACTCTAAAACTTAAACTGAATGAAAACTAGAAATGTTGCCTTGGAAATAAACTGAAAGAAGTTAAAGAACTAAAATTATTAACTGGAAATAAAAAACTAAAACTGAAATCTAAATAGCAGAATTTTAAAAAACAATGAAATTACTAAAAAAAATAAAGACAAAAGTTCAAAAATAAAATAAATCAAAATTTCAAAATATTAATTAAACTATTACAGAACTAAACAAACTGATAGAAGTGTCTTATATAATATTTTTAATTAAATTTTAGTTAAAGTTTTAACATTTCATTGTTTGTTTTTGTCATTTGTATTATTATTTTTAATAATAAGTATGTCTATGTGCTTTTTATTCTTCTTTTCTTTTTTTTCTTCTTTTTATAGAAATAAACTGAAATTTGAAGCACAAAAATTATTTACTGGCAATAAAAAATAAACAGAAATAAAAAATAAAAATAAATTAAATCTAAACAACAATATTTTTTTTTTTAAATCACAAAAGCACATCAAATTACAAAAAGTTAAGAAAAAATTAACATGAAAACTAAAAATATAAAAACAAAAGCTAATTCAAAACATGAATTGCACTATAAAAGAGCTAAAGAAAAACTAAAATAACACTTTTAGTAAAAGTGTCTTTTATAATTAGCTTTGCCATTATTATTTTATTTTTATTTATTTTTTTCAAATATGAATAAGTAAAATACTTATTAGTGGTCAAACTTCTATGCAAAAAAACCCTGAAGGAGTCAAATTTAGAGACATATTTGAGGGGCTCCTTTCACTTGGACCTGAAAGAAACCACCTAGCAACCAACCAAAAGACCCAAGCAGCTGCTCAGAACATCCAGTTATGTTCAGAAAATGTCAAATTTCAGTTGCATTTGCTTCCATATATGAGGATTTATCAATGAATACCAATGTTTATACATGTGGCAATTCTAAAAACAGCTGGAGGCCGTTAAACGCTCGGCTTTATGCTTTCTTTCTGTGATCTGTGCTGAAAAACAGGACAGCTTCCCACAGAAATAAACACAGCCTTTTGTTGAAGCACAAAGCACCTCTTAATAATGCATCATTCATTTTGATTTAAAGAGGTCCAAACAGCTCCACTGGTTTCCTCAAGTGGATAATGTGAGGGCTTTTAATTTGGATTAGAGCACATAAA
>RJVU01052173.1:821333-863094 GCA_003731715.1 Anabarilius grahami
GTGATCAATATCGCACAATATCATATGTTAACATGGCAGTTAGTTGGCTAAAGTTCAGTCATTTGAATATCCTTCATCAGATTCTGACCTTCAGAAAATATCAATAGTGTGCAATTTATTTCGTATTTGAATATCTGCATGGCCAGACGAAGACCATGTTTGCATTTGACTGCGACTCTGGTTCTGTCTGATGGCATTCTCAGAGCCGCTTTAATAAAATAGAGAAGTAGATCAACCCTAAAACCAAACTGCCTACACTGGTTTGAACTTTAACCCAAAATCAAGGTCTAGGGATAAAATCACTTACAGGAATAAAGTAGAAAAATCAGCACTTCCCTTCTGGGCTATGGTTTCATTTGCAGTCAAGTCTCCTTTATATTTCTATAGCGCTTTATACATCAAAGCAGCTTTACAATGATAACTGAGGAAATAATGATTCAGTGAAGCAAACAGAATTCAATTCTTCTGTAAAGCAGCTCTGGAGAAAACAGTGATGTCATCGTCCAGATCAGTTCTCATCCAATAGTATCAGTGCAGTCGAATCAATAATATTGCTGAATATTAAGTGTCCCCAACTAAGTAAGCCAAAGGCGACACTAGCTGTGTTTCCTTTATCCTTCAAATTGCGCAAATTGAAAATACACCCAATGGAAACATGTCGATTACGCAAAAAACTACCATATATCACAGAAAAGATTTTACACTCACATGAGGTGGTTTTTCATGCAATTCGAAAAAATAATATTTCGCAAAACTGCAATGGAAACAGTTTTTTCGCATTTACAGGTCACCTGGCGTACGTAAAATTTGATCATTTGTTAAAGACGGTGCAGTATGTTTGGACACGAAGATGAGACAGAGTTCTTTATTAAACTCATAAAAGACAAAAGAATTACAGGAACACTGGATTCTAAAGAAATGCCACAATTTATCAAGACCTTGAAGCAGATATGAGGGAGAAACACCCAGAAACACCTTATACGTGGCCGCTCACAAGTATAAGGGGCTTTCCTTGCCATTAATGCTTGGATAACATGCCTAAATTAAAAATAATGGCTAGTGCAGTGGCTACTAACATAACATCCATTGCCATGAGTTCTGGAATGACTTCTCACAAGAGGAAAAAGTTGTTTTAGTACATGACATAAGTTAATGGAAACGCCATTATTTTGCAATAGATTTTATCAACATTTAGAAAGTATCGCAGAAGTTTTGGGCAAATCTGTTATGGAAACCCAGCTAGTGGCAAGTAACCCAAACTCCATCAGGTGACAGAAATGGAGAAAAAACATCCTTGGGAGAAACCAGGCTCAGTCGGGGGACCATGGTTATGATTCAGGGCTCCATCACAAGTCAGATTGTGGATTGGTATCATTCAGAATAAAATAGTCAGGTTATGCATGTCAAACTACAGAATTGCATGGGGTATCTTCTAAATTTGCATATTCTTATGTTTAATTTCATATATTACACTTACTTTCACCTAAATGTTTAAAGAATTAGTTAAAATTTCCTGATAATTTGCTCACCCCCATGTCATCCAAGATGTTTATGTCTTTCTTTCTTCAGTTGAAAAGAAATTAAGTTTTTGAGGAAAACTTTCTAGTATTTTTCTCCATATAGTGGACTTCAATGGGGTTCAACGGGTTCAAATGTCAGTTTCAGTGCAGCTTCAAAGAGCTCTACATGATCCCAGGCAAGGAATAAGGGTCTTATCTAGCGAAACGATCCGTCATTTTCTTAAAAAAAATAAATAAAAATGATATACGATGTGATGTGCCATGCATTATGTAATCACGTTGGAAAGGTCACGCGTGACGTAGCGGAAGTACCGATCCAGTGTCTACAAAGTGAACGTGCAAAGACTAAGTCAAACGCCCTTTACAAAAAAGGTAAAACAACGATGTTGGACTATTTTGAAAATGAGATGGAGATTTTTCGCCCTACGTCACGCGTGACCTTTCAAACGTGATTACGTAATGCGTGGCGTATCGCATCGCAGTGCAAGACGAGCATTTGTGGTTAAAAAGTATATCAATTTTAAATTTTCTTAGAAAATGACAGATCGTTACAACCCTCGTTACAACCTGTGTTACAAGCCTCCTTAATACTTTATGAAGGGTTGTAACACGACTTTCCCCTTTTACTTTTAAAACATTTATCCTCAATGAAATTAAAGAAATATTTTTGCACATCTGCTTTCTGTAGTCAAGGTGGAGATGAACAAAACAGTAAATATGACTTCTGTCATAAAGAAAAACACAGCTTTTAAAAATTAAACAATACGCACAGAGAGTCCTGGTCCATCTTCCTTACGTCTTACGTTCAACCCCTTCTACAGTACAAAAGCAAAGAAAGAGATAGAGAGAGAAGCATCTGATTGGCTGAAGAAGAAGTGTGTTGAGTTATAAACTGTGTGCGTGTGTGTGTGTGAGCGCATGTGTGTGTGTAGATAGAGAGAGAGAGAGGAGGGCAAGAGCAACAGAAGAATGAAGGTCGTCCAAGGTAAGTTACGCTGCTACTGCACCACATATAAAATCTAATCATTTTAGCAAAATCTTTCCAACATTAAAACTGCATGCTCAACATTGTTTGTATGTGATAATACAGACTAAAATAACCTGTTCAAATCGCTGCTGCTGAACAGATGAATCCTGACAGCTGTTTACAATACATGAAAATGACAGATAAATGCATTCATGGAGAAGGTCAAGAAAAAAAAAATGTAGACGCTGTGGGAATGAGTGTGTTTGTGACTTTGTTGATGAAGGAATCAGATGTCCAGAATGTTGCTTGCTGAGATTTATTGTGTTTAAGACGTTCATTAGAAGTTTGCTCTCTTCTCAGAAGACTTGATGCTATATCTGTCTAGACAGACTTGATCTGATCTGATCTGCCTTTTGAGCCTGAGCTTTTCCTTTCCTTTCGCATTTGTGTGTGTGTGAGAGAGAGAGAGTCGGATCTCTGCAGAAGATGTTTAAAGAAGTGAATCACGGTCTATTTGATCTGAGACAGATCAATGTAGACTATTTATTTATGTGCATCAGAGGAATCATAAGATGAAACACGTGTCCTCTTCACATCGTACCTCTTCAGTTTACTTCAGAAAAAAAGAAACAAATCATCTCAACATTTAAAAGGATGTGGTCTCCTAGCAACCCAACACCCATGACGACCAAGCTTTCAAAAGCAATCAAAAGACGGCCGTCTGTATTCCTCACAGACTTCCTGACAGCCTCAGAAATGAGGAGGAACACTGACAAATGTGTTTACAAGCCAATCAATGATCGGAGCAGAGCGGCCACTTAGACGCACAGGTACATGAAATTATCAAAATAACACCGAAACACGCCACCTGTGGTCTTTTAAGCAAGGTCACTGACAAAACATTTCAGCTGTGTTTAATTTTAAAAAATGTATCACTCACAATTTTAATTTTAAAAAATGTATCACTCACACAATTTTTTAGGGGTTCCACCATCATTTTATGGACTTAGTTTCAATGAATTCATTCATTTTTGTTTTAATTCTTTTTTTTATTTCAATTAAATGTTATGAAATAACTCGTAAACATACTTTATCACTAGAAAAAAAATTAAATAAACCCTTAAACGTGAAAGTATTATGAGTATTATTAAAGTACCAGAGCTGCTTTACAGCTGAAATTTTATTCGCTTAAAATATATAAAGCACCATACAAATAAAT
The DNA here is from genome assembly GCA_003731715.1 of Anabarilius grahami. NCBI lineage: Eukaryota > Metazoa > Chordata > Actinopteri > Cypriniformes > Xenocyprididae > Anabarilius > Anabarilius grahami. Next base: position 825,040 of record RJVU01052173.1, read on the forward strand.
GTGACTAGACAAAAACCACCAACACCAACACCTGGCTGTGAGTTTTGCAAACACCACTCACACTTTCTTCAGAAAATGTCAAAGTTTTAATTGCATCATTGCTTGTGAGGAAGAAGAGAAAAAAGATGAAAATGAAATTGAAAATGCTGTTAAATGAAAAGGGTTTGTCAGAAGGCAGATGTGCCATGCTGACATACTAGTAATTGCCGAAGGAAATGTTAAATATTTCATTATCTGTTTAAAGTTTAACACGCAGTTATGGAGATGGTTTCTAGCAATATCAGAGGAGAAATGTGCATCTCAATGAGCTGCAGAGACAGAGACAGGTGGTACTGAAGACAGCAAGCAAAGCGTTAAAGATTACAATTAAGTTAATAAAACAGTCCATATGTTTCTAAATTATTAAATTGGATCTACTTTTGTAGGTAAGAACAGTCTGATCCTGCTTTATCTCTCTGAGAAATAATGAGAAAGAGCAGGATGCTAAAAAGCAGAGAGACCCACATAAAAGACAAATCACAAGCGAGATGCTGAATAGCTATGTCTTAGTTTCTTTTAGAATGTAATTACATTCAATTGAGATTTTTGCTGAAGTCTCCTGCTTCTCAGATGTTTCTCCTGAGAAAAAGACCCCTAGAGTTTCAGAAGAATTTGCAAAAGACGCCAAAGTCAGCAATCAAAAGTCAGAAATCTCTGTCTCTCAAACATTTTAGGAGAAACATCTGAGACCAATCTGATACTTAAATGAATGAGAGATACTGAAATGGAGACAAATATTGCTCTAGACCAGTGGTTCTCAACTGATGAATAAACAGGAAGGCTATTAAATAGCAGTCCCAAACTGTTTTTTGTTAATTCAGTAAAGTTAGTAAGTTGGTATGAGCCACCACAGTCATCAAAAATATAGAAAACAACACAAAGTGAAAATAAAGTGGTATTTTGGATTAAGATTACTGAAACTAGTTACCACAGTAAATATACACAGTAGCCTATACTTACAAGAACTGTTAATAAAACATGCGGACACTGATCCTGATGAATAGAATGAACATCATACCTGCATGGTGATCCTTCTCAGATAACATAAGATGTACCAGTTGTGATTTATTGGTACTTTTTGATAATTTCATGACTTACTAATTGACAACGTAACAACTACGTTGAATGCTCGTAATTTGTGCGCACCCTCTTTTTTTAAGGTACTTACCCTGCATCCCAATGTGCATACTATTATATGGAAAAGTATCGAGACAGGACTCGGGCTGAAATCATGTTCATGGATATTATTAACGTTACTGTAGTATGAAGCAGAGCAGGGCCGAGTTGAACGAGGATGCTGGAGCGATTGCTAATGACAGACGAGCGTGACACATGGCTCGAGAGCAGCGAAGCTTTTATTATGACACAGTCGCCGCTTCCGCTTCATCCAGTCAAGCGTATGTGGTGTACAGCAGCGCTGTTTATCATATTAGATACATTTGACTGTGTTGTTGCACACTGTAGTAAGATAGATCGATATTAGAATATCATATTAATAAATGCTGGATGGCTTGTGTTGTTAAATGGCATGCAATTTATTTTAAAACGTATTGTATGATGGAGAAAATTCTGTATTACTGTTACTAAAAATAAAGCTGCATCTGATTATGCTATGTTAGCCAGTTGACAAAATAGTGTATAAAACCATGGTACTCGCGGAAAATCAAGAAAACGAGATTCAAACAATAAGACTAAAAGTGTTGAGCTACATAACAATAATTAGTTTTCTGTTTATAAATGTATCCAAACATTTCTTTTGCTGTCTAATAAAACATATATTAAAGCGTCTTTGGTGTTTTAAAAATCGGAAACGCGGGTATTATGTCATTGATAGGCGACGCACGGACACGATCCGTGTCCTGGTTAAAATTGCTTATTTCTCTGGATTTAAACATTCTTGGAAACATCTGGGATAATGTAAGTACACAAGTTAAAAATATATAACACTGTTCTAGTGGTTTTTGAATATTTTAATCCAAAAATCTTACATATTGTGCCTTTAAGTAAAGGGTACCTGAGACTGCAATGATTGGACAAACGTTTTTTGGTCCTGAGACTTCCACAGAAGATATATGTACATGTTTTAATATTTAGACCACTTCTATTATTGATTGCTATCAGGATGTGAAGAGAGTTTCAACCAGTATATAAGTGTTTATGAAAAAACAACAATAAACTAAAAGTTTTTTGATTAGAGAAAGAAAAAAAAAATGGAATATTACTACATAAATTTGTAGTTTTCATGTTAGACGTCAGTGCAGCATCTGAAGACGTGACAGAAATGAATACCCACTCTAAGCAAAGGAGTACAATGATTTCAAATTCACTTCATTATAGTATTGTGATAAAAGAAAATTAACTAATATGATAGCCATCTGCAGAAATGGCAAGTTTAATATTTTATGCAATATAGTAAGACACATGATGTAGACATGAAAACACACTGCATAGCAGAAATGACCCAGCTGACAGCTCTTCAAAAAGACTGGATATTATTTTTTTTACTCTATCTCTCCCACACACACACCAACCGTGGAAAAGCTCTAGACAGCAGATGCAAGGACACGGTCTGTGAGCATTTTAAAAAGGAAAAATGGCAAGATTGTGAATCTATTTTTCATATAGAATATCAGAACCTGCCAAGAATATGCCACTAACGAGTGCGTATAAAGTCTCTAAGAGGAAGAAGAAAAGAGTGTGTGTTCACTTTGAACACTGAACAAAGCTAATGTGTGTAGATATGACATTATCTCCACTCAGGCTTTGATCATAATGTGCTATTTGTGTACTACTATGAGTGTTAGAGCATTGTGTTCCCTTTCAATTTACACACACAGTGTGGTTGCCTGAGAAAGCATTTTGTTACTCTGCAATTATGTCTTTAACATGATCAACTTGTAGGCAAACAAACATGCACAATCTCCCTCATCTTAAAACTTCAGTCATGCACACATTTTTGCTCTTTTGTTACGTGTTTGTGTGTGTGTGTGTGTGTGTGTGTGTGTGTGTGTGTGTGTGTGGGCATGTTTTTGTGAAATATCAGGACACAAATGTGTATAATGACATGGGTATTACATAGGTATTACAAGGAGAGGGTGACATATGAGGACATTACCCATGTCCCCACTTTTCAAAAGGCTTATAAATCATACAGAATGAGTTTTTGTGAGAAAGTAAAAGTGTGCACAGTTTCCTGTGATGGTTAGGTTTAGGGGTAGGGGTAGTGTAGGGGGATAGAAAATACGGTTTGTACAGTATAAAAACCATTACGCCTATGGAATGTCCCCACATTTCACAAAAACAAACGTGTGTGTGTGTGAAAGAGAGAGAAACAACAGAAGGAAGTTGAAACCTGATAATAGAACCACCTGCTTTAGAAAGAACTGTAAGAATATTCTATATACAGTATTTCAAAATGTCTTTCTAAAAGTTCTACTATAAAGAGCAAAGGTCGGAAACCTTTTATACCTTTTATGAAGTAAACCTATGATGTTCAAGGTGATGTATACAGGACTGTTTCTCAGTCTGCACTGCTCTATGAATAATTCATGCACAATTCTGCCTCATTGTCGACTGTTTTTACGGTTTTATGCATTATTTACACTGATGCATGCATGTTTGTTGTTCTCTGAGTAATGTGGAAGAATGTGTATCTTCCCTTAATGATGTCATTTTGACTGTCAAACTAGTTGTGTTGCATGTGGTACTTTATGTAAAGGATCATGTACACTATCGGTTGAAGTTTGGGGTCGGTGAGATGTTTTTGAAAGAAGTCTGTCTTTTGCTCACCAAGGCTGCATTTACTTCATCAAATACACAATAAAATTGTAAAATGTTATTACAGTTTAAAATGCTTGTTTTCTATGTAAATATATTGTAAAATGTAATTTATTCCTGTGATCAAAGCTGAATTTTATTATTATTATTATTATTATTATTAATGGAATATATTATGCAATGTTACTGAAAAAAAAGTATATATTATATTAGAGGGCCCTTAGCTTGGGAAAGGTTGACAACCTCTGATCTAAAAGCATCTCTGTTTTCTTTTAAACAGGAGAGAGAAAAAATGTAGTACCTCACTACGTCCAGCAGAGGCCAACACACTTCAGTCTAACAGAGGTCTAGGACAAGACTATAGTTGGAAGGAAGGTGGATGGATGAACAGATGGATGAATGGAGGTGGTGGACATACCCTGGAGTGTGGAAGGAAACCGTTGGGAATATACACTAGAGACCTTTTTAATAATCTTGACCTACAACTATTGCATTGCAGCATTCCTAGTGTTTCTCTACCAATAAATCAGTGAAGGAAATCATCAAAAAAATGCCTTGCATTTTGAACATCCTGACCTACAAAAATTGCATTGCATTTGGCAGATGCAAATATGTGCGTTCCCTGGAATCAAACGTAAAACCTAGAGTCTATCTAGTGTTTCTCTACCGATAAAACTGAAGAAAATATCACAACTAAACAAAGAATGACATCTCAGATAGCGCTAGCTGTAACGCTGTCCATTCTTATCCTTCTCACAGTCAGTGGGAATATTTTGGTTTGTCTGGCTGTGTACTCTACGAGACGCCTACGTAACGTCACCAACTGCTTCATCGTCTCGCTAGCAATTACAGACTTTCTACTGGGCGCCCTCGTGCTGCCATTTTCCACGCTTTACCAAGTTACGGGCGAATGGCCACTGGGGGCGCACTTCTGCAACATCTACATTTCGTTGGACGTCATGCTGTGCACTGCCTCCATACTCAATCTCTTCGCTATCAGCTTGGATCGTTACTTTGCGGTCACCGCCCCGCTGCGCTACCCAATGCTTCTGCTTCCGTGGCGCGTTGGCGCAATTTTAGCGACAATCTGGCTGGTTTCGGTGGGCGTTTCGTTTGTACCCATCCACCTGGGCTGGAATACGCGTGACTTGAGCGTGCAAAATATTCGAGAGGGCGACCCTGCGCGAGACTGCCGATTCGAGTTGAATCCAACGTACGTATTGGTCGATGCCTTCGCAACGTTTTATCTCCCCCTGGTGGCCATGTGCTGGAGCTACCACCGAGTTTTTCTCATTGCAAGGATGCAGGCGAAACGGAACATTTCTACTCGACGGGGTTCGTCATCATCACCAGGGGCGACGATTCTTGCACTGCGTGAACACAAAGCCACAGTGACACTTGCGGCGGTGCTTGGTGCATTTGTGGTGTGCTGGTTCCCATATTTCACGTTTTTCACGATAATGGGGATACGCAATGACGACAATCCGCCACGGACGGCGCAGTCGGTGGTGCTTTGGCTAGGATACGCAAACTCTGCGCTAAATCCCGTACTTTACGCCATGCTCAACAGAGACTTCAGGTCCGCTTACACCAAGCTGCTCTGTGGAGGACGAGGGTGTAAAACACGGACGAGAACACCGATATCAGCAATGGAGGAGGGGCTAATGAGTAGGCACGCCCCTCCTCCACAAAGGGCGGGGCTTCGGCCTAGAACTTGTGTGCTGCTGCAAGAGATTGAAAACGGGAAGAAGGTCGATAGCAACACAACGACTGGTGCTACAGTTACCATTGTAGCTAATGGGAATAAAAGGTAGTATATATGTTATTTATTTCTCACTGTTATTTTGTCTTATTGTCTTCGTATCTGCTTCGTATCTGTGAGCAGCCCACAAGGAACTTAAAGGATTAGTTCACTTTCAAATAAAATGTTCCTGATAATTTACTCACCCCCAAGTCTTTCTTTCTACAGTCAAAAAGAAATTAAGGTTTTTTATGAAAACATTCCAGGATTATTCTCCTTATAATGGATTAGGTTAAAATTATAAAGGTTAAAATTACAGTTTTACGGAACGACCGTAACGCCAGTTCCATTTTTTCCGTAAGTAAAATAGGGAAGGCTTAGGACATGCAGCGTAAGCTTTTTGAAGAATACAGAAGTGCGGTTTTGGCAGAAGCACTCGTAAGGTGATCATTTGTGTTTATAAAGCATATACAGTTGTATTTTTTTTTAAAATGGCCGATCGTTTCACTAGATAAGACCCTTATTCCTCATCTGGTATCGTTTAAAGCCCTTTGAAGCTGCACTGAAACTGTAATTTTGACCTTCAACCGTTTGAGCCATTGAAGTCCACTATAAGGAGAATAATCCTGGAATGTTTTCATCAAAAACCTTCATTTCTTTTCGGTTGAAGAAAGAAAGACATGAACATCTTGGATGACATGGGGGTGAGTAAATTATCAGGAAAATTTTATTTGAAAGTGAACTAATCCTTTAAAGGGGACCTATTGTGCAAAATTCACTTTTATTAAGGCATTTGAACACAGATGTGTGTCCACAGTGTGTGTGTACACAACCAGCCTATAATGGTAAAATCCACCCACTCCTTTTTTTATAATCCCCATAAATCAGAAGCAGTCTCTCCAAACACGCGGTTCCAGATTTACCCCTACTCTTACGTAAGAGTAGGGAAGCCCCGTCCATGACTGGCAACGATCTGCCCCGTTAGCATATATATACCACCCTGAGTGAGCGGCAGCAGTCCGCCATTTCCGTTTCCTCGCAGTAGCAGCTGGAGATTTAAAATGTCTGCGCCAAATACATTACAAATGTTATGTTATTGGATGTACCAACGAACATAAGAGTCTCAACAGACTCTCTGCATCTGAGCCACTGAGGACACCNTACCACCGAGTTTTTCTCATTGCAAGGATGCAGGCGAAACGGAACATTTCTACTCGACGGGGTTCGTCATCATCACCAGGGGCGACGATTCTTGCACTCGTAAGGTGATCATTTGTGTTTATAAAGCATATACAGTTGTATTTTTTTCAAAAATGGCCGATCGTTTCGCTAGATAAGACCCTTATTCCTCATCTGGTATCATTTAAAGCCCTTTGAAGCTGCACTGAAACTGTAATTTTGACCTTCAACCGTTTGAGCCATTGAAGTCCACTATAAGGAGAATAATCCTGGAATGTTTTCATCAAAAACCTTCATTTCTTTTCGGTTGAAGAAAGAAAGACATGAACATCTTGGATGACATGGGGGTGAGTAAATTATCAGGAAAATTTTGTTTGAAAGTGAACTAATCCTTTAAAGGGGACCTATTATGCGAAATTCACTTTTATTAAGGCATTTGAACACAGATGTGTGTCCACAGTGTGTGTGTACACAACCAGCCTGTAATGGTAAAATCCACCCACTCCTTTTTTTATAATCCCCATAAATCAGAAGCAGTCTCTCCAAACACGCGGTTCCAGATTTACCCCTACTCTTACGTAAGAGTAGGGAAGCCCCGTCCATGACTGGCGACGATCTGCCCCGTTAGCATATATATACCACCCTGAGTGAGCGGCAGCAGTCCACCATTTCCGTTTCCTCGCAGTAGCAGCTGGAGATTTAAAATGTCTGCGCCAAATACATTACAAATGTTATGTTATTGGATGTACCAACGAACATAAGAGTCTCAACAGACTCTCTGCATCTGAGCCACTGAGGACACCGTGGCTGAATTTCAATTATGAAGGAAATTTGCCAAAGAAAGTTGGTAAAGTGTTATATTTGCGCAAATCATTTTACGCCGGACTGCTTCACAAACGAGGGTCAATTCAACGCTGGATTTGCACAAAAGATGAACATGACGGCACATGTTAGTGGATGAGTTGAATCAACTCCACAGCAACTACATAAATTTATCCACTAACCATTCAGAAACGTCCAGTTTCATTCTAAAAGTTGTAACTTCTTCCTGAGTCTCTCCATCAGTGTCGACTCCGGTTTGAACAATGTAAGGCTGAACACCGTTACTGACAATCCTCATTTTGGCTGCGTGAGATCCTCCAGCTTTGTTGTTGTTGAGCAACTGAAGCGTGAATAAATTTGTCAAGCTATAATAAATGATCTGTGGGGTATTTTGAGCTGAAACTTCACAGACACTTTCTGGAGACACCAGAGACTTATATTACATCTTGTGAACAGGAGCATAATAGGTCCCCTTTAATATGATGACGTATCTTAAAAGTACACATGGGAAGGAAAGTAAAAATGCAATTAATTGGTAATTTTTTCTACAACAAAATGCTTTTCTTTCGTCACCTTCTGGTGGCCATAAGAGGTAACAAGATAATGTAGATTTGCTGTTCATTTGCTGGGTGAACCTCATAAAACTTGTCTAGGTCACATTTCACAAACAAGCAAAAAATCTAATTAATAAACTTATTTATTTAAGGGTGAAATTTTTACACACTTAAATATTATATATATATATTGCATGAAGAAAATGAAACCTACTTTTAGACCTTTGCATTTCAATATTATTGTCAGTATTGTCAGTAAATTGACAATTAGTAAAACATCTGGATGCATTACAGTCGTGAGAATTGCGGTTATACATGTTTAATTGTCATGAACATAATGTCACAATACCAAAGAAATGTACTCCTAATTTACTTTCAGAAAATTAAATTTTTCTTTCTGATGTAAAATGTCATCTGGACATGTTTTCATGAGATTAATTTTACTGAAGGTTTAAAGGGAGATTCAACCAAAGGGCTGGTGAATTCATTATAGTATTACAGTTTTTAACATCTGTTTTTTTTACTCACTCTTATGCCTTTCCCAAAGGGTGTTTTTATTCCATGGGGCACAGCTCTTTCTGATACAAAGACATTTAAGTGACAACATTTGTTTAAAAAAGACAACAACAAAAAGACATCATAAAAGCATAACAGTTGTCCATACAACTCATGCTCTATACTCCAAGACTGCTGAAGCCATATGACAGCTTTATGTGAGGAAAAGGTTGAAATTTAAGTTGTTATTTGCTAAAAATCTTGCTATGTAGCTCTGGAATGTTCTCTCAAATCTCGTTCTCCATGAGATTTAATAGCTTCAGTGGATGGGAAAATGATTAACAACATAAAATTTTGGTGTGTTCATGAGGGTCAGTAAATAATGACCAAATTTTCATGTTTGGATGAACTATTTCTTTAAAAATGTAAGTAAAGGTCAGTTGTTTTTTAATCTCTTTCTCTTTCGTTTTCCCACCAGCCCATAACGTTTTAACTCAACAATCTACCTCCTTAAAAAAAGTGACCAGCCTTCCAAAAGTGACTGACAATCGACATACAGGTGACAATCAGAATCTAATCTGAGATCAGACAATCTGAGATCTGTTATCTAAAAACAGATCAATAACAGGATCGATAATCTCTATAACAGGTCAAAATTCATGCAGCCTCCTTTTATGTCAGGTGTTTTTAACATTACACAAAACCTAGACGCAAATTCCCTGCCCTGACGTGTGATAGTCTCGACACCTGCCCAGTTTGGATGAAGAGGACGAGAAACAAAAACTGATGATGCAACAGTGAACCGTCTTATTGTCTTTATACCTCATTTACTAACTGTCTGTCGGCGGCCCACAGGGACCTCAAGTATTAAGACTGTGTAACTTAAAAATACACAGAAAAGAAAGTGTAAATAAAATCTGTAATTTGCAAACTCTTACTTTTTATATTACCAAATTGCTTTTCTTCTGACGCCCTCTGGTGGACATGAGTGGTAACAAGATCATGTAGAAGCACTAAGAAACAAGAAGCACTAACAAAACTTGTCTAGGTCACATTTCACTCCAAAATAAAAAAAAAAATGAATGAATGAATGATATACATGTGAATTAATTTATTTGTATTATTTTTATTTATTTATTTATTTTCGTGAAAGCTTAAGAATTATGTCTTGTTTTCTCTCAGAAAAATATTGTTGCATGGTCATATTTAAACAGTTTGAGTACAGTATGACTGTAAAGATGAAAAACAGTCTGTTGTGAGATGAGCATGTGCATGAGTCTAAAATCTAGAGTAAAGAATGCAAATGGGAAGTCAATTCAAAAATACACAATGAAATGAGAGATGAAATTACATGTGCTCTTCAGTATTTTCTTCATGTGAGCTTTTTTCAAAAAAATCTCTTATTTATATTATATGTTGTATTGTCGTATTGATTTCTACCTCAACAAGACTCCTTCATTCCTTTATATGTCTTTCTTTTGACTGATTTGACTGACCAACTATTCATAAAGACATTCATCATTGGTCAATTAACACATATCAAACAGCAGAACTAGTGCACACACACACACATACACACACAATCAGCACAGACGCTTTCAGGTTATCCATCATCCCGGTTTGTCATCAAAATATCATCAAATAATATAAGGGCAAAAGCACACACAGAGTAATTCAGTAACTCAGATTCCTGACCTCAGGAAATACAGAAGGAGGATAAGGAGGGGAATTATGGGAAGACATGAAGAGGAAGACATGTAGCTTTTTCTGGCCAAGAAATACTACACCAATACACTTTCTGAAGAAAACACAGTGGAAAAATAGAGGAGAAAAGTTTGTAATGAGAATTTCTGTCCATCAATATAGGATTATTTGACAGACTTGAGCCATGGAGGAATATATCGTTCTGGTTGTTGTTATCGAGTCTGACATGTGGCTCAGCAAAATCTAAATATATTTCAAATATATTTGATGTCACTAACCTGGCAAACTTTGGCAAATCCAGAGATTAGTTCCTTGTAAACGTGACTTCTGTCCTGATCACACAAGTTGCATTCGCATAATAAAGTCGCCATAATGAAACTGGAAGACAGTGACAACAAATATCAATGAATATTTACACAAGGACTATTCAGCAATTTATATATATATATATATATCAGTGCCCTCCACAATTATTGCACCCTTAGTAAATATGAGCAAAGGCGGCTGTGAAAATAAATCTGCATTGTTTATCCTTTTGCTCTTTCATTCAAAAAATGCACAAAATTCTAACCTTTCATCGAAGTAAAACAATTGAAAGTGGGGGGAAACTCACATTATGAAATAAATGTTTTTCTCCAAAACATGTTGGCCACAATTATTGGCATCCCTCGAAATTCTTATGAGTAAAATATCTCTGAAGTATATTCCCATTCATATTTACATTTTTTAAGCACACCAGGGTGACTAGGAGCATGAAATTGTTGAGCCATGAATTTCTGTTCCACAGGAGTACAAATATGTGTAAACACAAAGGCCAAATTCCCTTAATCATTCATCACAATGAGAAAAACAAAAGAATATAGTTCTGATGTGCAGCAAAAGTTGTAGCTAAATAGCTAAAGCATTGAAAATCCCCATTTCCACCATGAGGGAAATAATTAAAAAGTTCCAATCAACTAAAGATGTTACAAATCTGCCTGGAAGAGGACGTGTGTCTAAATCGTCCTAATGCGCGGTGAGGAAGAAATGTTTGAGTGGCAAAAGACTCTCCGAGGATCACAGCTGGAGAATTGCAGAGATTAGTTGAGTCTTGAGTCTCAGAAAGCCTAAAAAAGATCATCAAACAGCACCTACATTACCACAAGTTGTTCCGGAGGGTTTCAAGAAAAATCCTCTGCTCTCATCCAGAAACAGTCTCCAGCATATTCAGTTGTCAGACAAGACTGGAACTTCAAACGGGACCGGCTTCTATGGTCAGATGAAACTAAAAAAGAGCTTTTTGGCAGCAAACCCACCAGATGGGTTTGGTGCACACATGGATAAAATGTATCCCATGCCCACGGTTAAATATACTGCTGGATCTTTAATGTTGAGGGCCTATTCTTCTGCCGGAGGTCCTGGACATCTTGTTCAGAAACATGGTATCATGGATTCTATCAAATACCAGCAGATAAAAAATCAAAACCTGACCTTCTGCTAGAAATCCAATAATGGGCTGTGATTGGATCATCCGTCGGGACAATGATCCAAAACAAACATTAAAACCAGCACAAAAATGTGTCACTGAGCACAAAATGAAGCTTCTGCCATGGCCATCCCAGTCCCCTGACCTGAACCCTAAAGAAAATGAGTGGAGTGAACTGAAGAGAAGAAGCACCAACATGGAGCTGGGAATCTGAAGGATCTGGAGAGATTCTGCATGAAGGAATGATCTCTGATCTCTTCTCAGGTGTTCTCCAAACTCATCAGGCATTATAGGTGAAGACTCAGAGCTGTTATCTTGGCAAAAGGAGGTTGCAAAAAGTTTTGAATAAAAGGGTGCCAATAACTGTGGCCAACGTGAACAAGAGAAAAACATTTATTTCATCATAAGCTTTTCCCCCCACTTTCAATTGATTTCCTTCAATGAAAGGTTAGAATTTTGTGATTTTTTTGAATGAAAGATAAAAAGGATAAACAATGCAGATTTATTTTCATAGCCACCTTTGCTCATGTTTACTAATGGTGCCAATAGTTGTGGAGGCCACTGTATATATATATATATATACACACACACACACACACACACAAAATAAACACACACAGGCATATACACATATATGTAGGCTATACACACATAGGCAAAATAAATAGCATTATCATGAACAAGAACCATCTATTCCACTACCTGGATCTTAATGAACATCAATAATTAAGCAAATTAAACCACAAACAGATTATCAAACAAATACAAGGGTGTGATCTGCTGTAAAGCAATTCCCTGGAATATAGCATCACAGTCCTAACAAAAGCAAAATAAAACCCACTGTCTCTCTCTGGTCCTTTATCCCTGGTTAGTGTGTTGGAATTTAATATGCGACTTTAGTTATTGGGAAAGTGGCACATATGTCTGTGCGCGCGCTGGTCGCAATATCTCTGTTAGTGTAGCTAATGCGATAAAGAAGGCAGGGGGCTATTCATCACCCTGGCCGCTCCCAATACGCTTTATTATTTTAATGCATTTCACAGCGATTAAAAATGATCTATCACCAGACCTGCGTGTGTATGTGTGAGTGTTTGAGGTGAAAGAAGTGTGTGTGTGGTCACTTAAAAGGCCAATTACTGTTGTCGATGTGCAAAGAGACAGCACAGAAACTCTCCTTCTCACTATTCCCGCTCTCACGGGGTAGAAACATTCACCTCACAGTTTTATTTGGCTTTTTATTCAAATGTACGAGTTCCCTGAAGCTGTTGTGTCTTTACTCTGCGTTCATCCCTCCACCTGCAGTCATTAGACTCCAGTAACTCATCACAGCTAATTAGCGCCTTTAATGAGCAATGTGTTCAAACTAATGGCAATTAATCTGCGATTATGCCAGATTAGCACGCAGCTGCCTTTGACGATCTGAGGACAGACTATTTTATCTTTCAGGCCGATCCAGCAACAGCTTCCACCTCTGTTTCCACTAAGTATACTTCAGTTTTTACGCATACTCGATCAGTTTACAGTGCGCGTAACGCGAATTTCGTCATCAGAAGAGTATGCGCGTACTGGACGCGCATCGCCGGATTTTTGCAACTGTGCGTACTTGTACGCGCAAATCGCACATGCGCATAATTTTTGCAGTAATTTGTTTATCTACAAGGTGGCAACTGTGCCCTGGGGGCGTCGATTGAAGAAGTATTTTTATGGTGAAAAGTTAGTATATTATAGTAAATATGATGTGCTTTATTCTACCATTAAAATCATAAACTCACATGTGTGTAGGGCTGAACACGCATGTACTGAGAACATGATAGCATTACGTCTGAACGTGTTTCCAAAAACAGGTTTGCAATACACTATGGAAAATTCCAAGCTGAAGACTGTAAAAGGACATTTCCAATAATATCTATGTAAGGGCGTGTGCCTGAATATATAAGGAGACCTGGACAGAAATTCAGCAGCTGTCTCTGAGGCTGTCCTAGGTCTCCTAGCTGCTCCTTTATTGCAATAAAGTAAAACTTCTGGAATTAAAGATATTTAAGAAGTGATTTTTTAACAAAGTAGAAACTACAACACGATTCACAAGGTAGTCAAAGAAAAATTACATAAACAGAACAGACTGGAAAACATGCAAGTTACAGCGACAAAGGAGGCCTACATAAACGAGAGATTGTGCAAAGAGGTTGGAAAGTACCCTCATTTGTACAACTCTAGCATGAAAGAATACAAAATTGTTTACATGGGTTGTAACTTGTCGAGAGATTGCTCAAAACAGCGCATGCGTCGAACGCCTGTGTATGAGTACTAGTCAAATGAAGCATACTTTGCAAGGGCTGTGCGTCCGACTGTGCGGGTACACTAAAGTGTGTGTGTCTATATATATATATATATAACGTTTAGCTATTTTAACGTAAACATGTTAAACTTTACAAAAATGTCAAAGTATTTTATAAAATGTACTTTATGAAGGTTGCGAAAATTCATTTCTCATTTCTTTCATCAAAATACATTTTATAGAAATGCAAATGTTTGGATTAGAACAAAATCAAGTACCTAGGTATTAAAATTATGAAATATAGTAAATGAATCATTTTCCTAAAACATTGTTGGTAATTTTTTCATATTTAAAAAAACAAAAAAACATCAAATAATAGTTTTTAGTTTTGCCATATGGTTTGTGTCTTGATACCACAGACCTATTTGTTACATATTATGTTTTAACTGTACAAGTAAAAAGACACCCCTCTTCCCCATGAACATCCCCAGGCAATTAATTATGAGATGCAAAATAATATTTAGGATGAGTATGAATGCAACCATGGTGTGGAAGAGGAACAAGGTGAAGGAAGGAGAAAAAAAGTTGTCAAATTTCCACCATTTGAATGGTTTTATTACCCTGTCATGTTAAATCAGTGTTTGATCTGAGGTGTGTCAAGACTACAGATTAAACTCCTCAAATGACAAAAGTTTGAGGTGTTTTACCTGATCATGTGGCTGAATGTAAAAACTCATTTTGCACAGTGACAGTATGACTGTATGAATGATAAATCTTTGTTCAAGGATGAGGATCCTGTTTATGAGTTTCAGAAAATCTATAAGAGGGATGTGAAAGTTTTCACAGTGTTCTGTTAAAGAACATCCTTTCAAATGTGGGAATATATTAGATCCCAGAGTAACTGTTTCTAACATTCCACATTTCATGTGCACAATATAACATTGAGAGTTTAGACTATCTATCTATCTATCTATCTTTCTATCTATCTATCTATCTATCTATCTATCTATCTATCTATCTATCTATCTATCTATCTATCTATCTATCTATCTGTCTATCTGTCTATCTGTCTGTCTGTCCATTGTATGCATCAGATACTATGTCAGATATTCCCTCTCATAATATCTTTGAACAAATATCAATTCGTATTTGATGCTAATAATTGTCAAGAATATTTTTTTTTTTGTTATTGTTATGTTTTTTATTTTTCATAAATTTTTTATTAATACAAATTAAATTTGTGAGAACATTGTAATGCTAACCTATAAACAACCTTTTGCTTCCATAAAAAAAAAGGAAATTGCTCTATTCTCAGAACCAAAACACAATGTTTGACACATTTTTAGAACATAAATTTGTTTTCTGGGACTCTGGGATTTTCATTCCAAGAACATTCAACAGAACTCATGGGATCTGACCAGTGACGATTCTCCTACAAAACATCGCAAACACAGGCATATAAACAGATAAAGACAGGGCCGTGCGCCCTTCACCCTCACACCCCTCGACTGCCTCTGTGAGGAACAATCTGCTCCGAGAGCCTGTCTGTGCCAGCTTCCGCTCTCCTCATGAGTGTGTCTGTCTGTCATCATTTACATCTGTGCAGGCAGAACTTGTGTTTGATTATATGTGTGAAAACATAAGTGGTTCTTGTGTGTAAAAACTCACTATGGGTTGTGAAATATGGTTGACAAAGAGTTCTCCTCTCCTCAATAAAGTCGTATGATTTGATGAATAATTCACGTCTGTAACACAGACAGAGCAGGGTGAGTTACATTTAATATTTAGGGTTAAGGGTTTATTTAAATCATTAACCATATGCATGTAATATATAAATATGTATATATATTGGTCAAAAGTGTATATATACATGTTTTAATATGCTAATTTGGTGCTCAAGATACATTTCTTATATGTTAAAAACAGTTGTGCTGCTTCATATCTTTGTGGAAACTGTGATACACTATCCATCATTGTATACACTCTAAAAAATGCTGGGTTAAAAACAACCCAAGTTGGGTTGAAAATGGACAAACCCAGCGATTGGGTTGTTTTAACCCAGCGGCTGGGTTAAATGTTTGCCCAACCTGCTGGGTAGTTTTATTTAACCCAAATATTGTTTAAAAATTACTGTATTTCTTGCTTAAAATGAACCCAAAATATGTTGGAAATTAACATTTATTAATATGTTTAATAAACAAACATTTATTAATACTTTTTTTGAATAATATTTAAACAATAAACATTTATTAAATTGCTTATTAATAAATGCTCATCTTTTTGATTATTATTGTTGCCTCTAGTAATTATGAGTCTGATTTTTAATTTCCAACCTATTTTGGGTTCACTTTAAGCCAGACATATAGTAATTTGTAAACAATTGTTGGGTTAAATAAAACTACCCAGCAGGTTGGGCAAACATTTAACCCAACTGCTGGGTCAAAACAACCCAATCGCTGGGTTTGTCCATTTTCAACCCAACTTGGGTTGTTTTTAACCAAGCATTTTTTAGAGTGTAGTTTAGGGTAAAAAAGAAAGAAATTAATACTTTTATTCAGCAAGGACATATTAAATTGATCAAAAGTGACAATAAAGACATTTATAATGTTATAAAAGATTTCTATTTCAAATAAATGCTGTTCTTTTGAACTTCCTATTTATCAAAGAATCCTGGAAAAAAAATGTATCAAGGTTTCCACAAAAATATGAAGCAGCACAACTGTTTTCATCATTAATAATTATCAGAAATGTTTCTTGAGCAGCAAATCAGCATATTAGAATGATTTCTGAAGGATCATGTGACACTGAAGACTGGAGTAATGATGCTGAAAATTCAGCTTTGAACACTGGAATAAATTACTTTGTGAAATATATTCACATAGAAAACAGCTATTTTAAATTGTAATAATACTTCACAATATTACTGTTTTTACTGTTTAAATATTCCAAACTTTTGACTGGTTTAAATGATTCTTGTCGTAATGTAAAAGGCAGAGAGATAAACAACGAGAGAATAAGACAAGAGTAAAGACAGAAAATGACAGTGAGAACAAGAGCTGGTCAGGAGAGAGAGAGAGAGAGAGCAGCTGCTGTCTGTCCCGCCTCTGGGGGGCCTCTCACCAATCAGCACAACTCACCATGAATCAATTATCACCAGAGGAAGGGGGCGGAAAACACCGTCATCCTGTATACGGCATAAACATCACACACATACTCACAAACAAGAACTGTTTTCGACATCAAGTCTTTATTAGAATGTTTAAGGGGTCTATTTAGTTTACTAAAGTTAAACATCATTATTGTTAGGTTGATAAAAATGTCATACCTTAAGTATTAAAGTTGAGTGTGTGCATCATCCTGCCATGTTTGTGCTCCAGAATGATTCCTTAAATCTTGTTGAGGAGGCGTGCTGTTACTTTACTAAGTGATCAGATGCACTATTTTCACCTGCTAAACCAGAAAACAAGTGAAAAAAATTCTAGATGCACATTGAAGGAGGATCCCAAGTGAGACCAGAAGATCACAGACACAACGCACTGGCAAACCCCTCAACATCTCAACAACACTTCAGAAAATCTAAACAAACTGATTGCAGGCACACTTTCATAGCGTTCAAACTTTAGTAGCAGTTTTTCGGTTCAAAACCTTCTCTCTTTTTTTTCTTTTCAAAAGTTCAATTTTTTTTTGAATTAGGTCTTTGATCGAAACATTCCTAGTTTCACAATCTAGGGCTGCGTCCGAAAACTGGAAAATGCTGCCTTCTGAGGACACATTTCAAGGTAGGAAGGCATCAAGGCACGTCTGAATCCAATGTTAGCTTCACTTCCTGTTTCCTGAGATCCCTTCCTCAGATCGATTTTTGAAGGAAGCATAGATGTATCCTTAGCTGCCTTTGATATCCCACAATCCCGTGCTTTCCATTCTGTGACAGTTGAGCTAGAAAAATAAAGATGGCGTCCGAACGTTGCGTTTGCTGCTCAGTTTGTGTATAAATTTACGATTTTGACCAACATATTTCAATTTTGATATCATTTCTATCGAGAAATTACTACTGTAGTAATCACCAAAGCTCGCGCTATTTTGCTGTAGATCACTAAACTGTTACGCTGCCTCAGAAGTCTGTCCGAAATCAGTTTCGTGAGGTGCCTTCATGCACAAACGCTGCCGTACAAGTCATTCTCTTATAAGGCAGCGAGGCAGCAAGACAGCTACCTAGGTTTTCGGACGCAGCCGAGATGTCACAGTTTATTAGGGGCCAAGCACCGAAGGTTCGTAGGCACCTGTTGAAACGTTGGCATTCTTATTATTATTTTACTTCTTCTTCTTCTTCCGCGCTGGAAGTCTATGGCAGCCTACAGAACTGCTTGCGGGAAAGTTATGAAAGTTGGCACACAGATAGAGGACAGTCTGAACTGTCACCATAGCAAATTTGGAGTCTCTAACTCAATCGCTCTAGTGCCACCAACTGTCCAAAGTTGCACTTACGTTTGTACAAATAACTTTTGAACTGTAGGGGCTAGAAACAAAATTCTTTTTTATATCTGATTCCTTGGCGATTTCACTCCCATTTTCTAAAAAAAACTACTTTTTGAACTCCTCCTAGGCTCTGATCACGAAAATTGAACCAGATCATCTTCAGACCATGGTAACAAAAATTTATGAAATTCAAGTCAATTTGTCAAACCGAAAAACAAATTTTACGTAGCGCTTGTGAAAACAGATGTAAGTCTCTATCTCCTTAACGCTTTATAGTATTCAGACCAAACTTGGTACATGTCATCACAAGCATGACCATAGGTTATCTGCTGCGTTTTAGCGTAGCATCACCTACTGGTTCGGAGATACGAAAAATGGCTATTTTTGCTTATAAATCTGAACAGTATGTCTAAAAATAATAGTGGTCTTGTTAGATTCGGGGCGTCATGCTGCATGAGTCCAATGATATCCAATTTTCCCATATCGGCCATTTTGGGCGTTTACCATTTTTTATTATGTAGTAAAATGCTGATTTTTACGAAGGCATGAATGTATCATTACGAAATTCAGTATGGATCACTGGCACAGTTTGCCCTGAAGGAGTCTGAGAAGTTTTGGACCAACACCACCTAGTAGTGAAAAAATTATTTACATGCTTATAACTTGATGTGGTTGACTTATTTTCTTGGAAGTCATCTCCTTATATTCCTGAATCCTGCTAGGTTTCACCTTATGGTTAGTGCAACATTATGATTTAGTGTTTACACAACATTCGCAAATATCTTTGAAACCGTTAGACCGAGCAAGATTAAATCACCATAGGAAAATCGAAAACATAGGTTGTTGACTATATGCTAATGGCCAAATGTCAAAATGTTGATAGTAAGTGGCAAAAAAAATACAATCAAAGTCAGGTGTGGGTAATTTTTATGTGTTCATTCATATAAATGTCTAGAACTCCAAAACAAAATGAGATATTTTCACTGAATTTGACGCTTATGTATGGGGGCACTCTGAGGACACACAAAAAAAGAGGTGGAACTGCACCACTTGGTGTTGCTATAATTGAACAAAACATGAAATTGGCTCTCATTGGTCTGATTGACTTCAAAATTGACATTCATTGTCTTTGTCTCAGTTGCTATCAAAATCCATTATGTCTGCTGCTAGCTTCCTTGTTTGCTTCTGTTGAGCTTGGCCCCTTAATTGCTGCTTGCAGCTATATTTGTCTTTATTTTTGTTTGTTTGTGTTTAGCTTTGAGCTTTTATGCAGATCATTTAAAAACTCTTATGCTGACAAATAAGATCTGTAAATAAATTACAAATATTCTTAATAAATATGGGCTCATAAAACGCTATAAATAAATACATTTTTAACAGTAAAATAGTTTTAGATTGTCACACTGACACTGCAAAGTGATTTTCAATAAAAATATGTGAGCATCCTTAAAACCAGATACTTGAAGCAAAATTGCATCAGATATTGATTTGTGTTGGCAGAGATTTAGTCTCAATATCTCTTGAACTTTTTTGATTTAGTAAAGTTTATGCTAGACAAGAAAACAGACATGAAGAAAAAAAACTCTCATTATGCCAGTTGCACATGATAACTATTACTTCACACTGTTCTTCTCCTGTCATACTTGAATTTAATCCGTGCACCAGTTTCTGTTTACACTGTCCATAATCTTTTGCACTTGGACAACCCTCTACCATTTCTACCTCCTTCACAACCAGAGCATTTTCTGTATATATTGATACTTATTTACACTGACTGGTCTTCCATCTGCATCTTAAATACACTGCATCACAAATTATATAATATGATAATAAAATTCAATCTAATCTAATCTAAAATAAAAACAAAATGACCAGGAGAGAAAGAAAAATAAACTTCAAAAGAAACATTCTCTGTAAACATCATCTTTTTGTATTTCAAATCTTTGTTATAAGGATGTTTTTTAGTCGGATATTTTAATATCTCAAGCTCTCAAAGTCTTTTCTCTGCCTTCAGTTCAAAGTTTAAGTGTTTCATCATATCTGAACATGAAATATCTCATCTAAACATCTAATAAAAGTCTCACGGCCTGTCTTACATTTAAAGCGTCACATGAAGAGTGACTGAAAGCGTGTGTGTGTGTGTGTGGGCGTGTGTGACAGGTGGGTGTTCAGCAGGAGGGGCCGGTCAGGGTCACCCCCATCTGGGGAGTGCACACACACACACACACTCACACACACGCTATCCAAACGCAAAGCAGAAGACATCAGCCTGCCGAAGAGAGAGCGAGAGGGAGGGTGTTTTGTAGTTAATAATGTTTTGTGAGATGGTCAAATTGAGTTGTGTGGGCCGAGCTGGAGGGCTTTTATACAAGAACAGCTTGAGTAAGATAAACGACCCTCATTCACACACACACACAGTCACATCACAATGCCACACGGAAACAATGCAAGGATCATCTTAAAAAGTTGAGCAATGAATGTGTGTGTGTGATGTTTCATAATCACATTTGCACACATCTAATAATCAAAGTTGGGCTGCAGACGTCTCTGTGTTTCAGGCTGTTTTCACTCTGGGTTTGATTGCTTCATCCACACTAGACCTCGACTTCACTCCATTCCCTTTGGCCTCACAGGTCTGTTTTCACATTTGAGTCCAAACCGAGTGCATTTGCATCATTAATGTGAGTTTCACTAAAACTTTACACACTTGTTGCAAGAGATGCAAGTTACTTAACGAAGAATTATTGTGTGACGTGCAAAGATGCAAATTGTGTTATGAATAGCAGTTCACTTAATTTAGGACAGATTTGGTTTCAATTCTAAAACTTACCAGAACATAAAACGTAACTGAACTACAGAGTCAAATGAACTCGGATCTGACTGAGCACCAAAACATGTAATGTGAGAGCGCCGATACTACATCACTTTTCTTTCTTTTCGGAACTACCTGGTCTTCTGCTTTAACAAGGGGGGAAAATAAATAAATAAAATAAACAATAGTGAACATAGTTAGCATAGCAAAATCACATTTAAAAAAATAACAATCGTAAACAGGACAGCAAAGTAAAAAAAATAATAATAATAATAATTATAAACCAGTAGGATAAAAAAAATAAAATAAACATTTGTTAACATTGTTAAGATAGGAAATTAAAATAACGTTACAATTAAATAAAAAAATAAACAATTGTAAACATAGTTACATAATTAAATAATATTATAAAATAAACATTTGTTAACATTGTTAAGATAGGAANTAGGAAATTAAAATAACGTTACAATTAAATAAAAATAAACAATTGTAAACATAGTTACATAGTTAAATAATATAAAATAAATATTAGGAAAGCAAAAACTAACTTAGGATAAAAACGATCCTAAAAGATAAAATAGCAAAATAAAATTAAAAAAACAGTTGTAAACAGTTAAGATATAAATAATTAAAAGTTAAAATATAAACCATTAGGATTCCAAAATAAATAAAAATCATCTGTAAATGTTTTTATGAAAGTAAAAGTAAATTAAATAATTTAATATATATATTTTATATAATCATAAAATATAGTTACAATAGCTACATAAAATAATATAAATCATTATTATAAATAATCATAAATGGTTAGGATAGCAAAATAAAACATTTGATAAGTTTTGAAATTTTGAAAGCTATGATAGCATAATAAAATAAAGTAAAATAAAATAAACAATCGCAAACAGGATATAAAAAAACAAAACAAAACAAAAAACAACCAAAAACATAGTTATATAAATAAAATAAACATAATTTGGATAGCAAAATAAAATAGAAAAGGGAAAACACTTCCTGTATTTTTTGTTGTTGATGTTAAATGCAGTGTGTCCAATCAAACTCTACAGTATTTTGACATAAATTCACCAGTCACTCAAATTAGACAGATGCCAGTGAGGACAGGTTCATCCTCAAGAACATAAACAAATCAACACAAATAAACCAGTCTGCATTGTCAAAATGATGTCAAAAAAAAATCTGAGCAAACAAAACCAGCTGATAATTATCTCACTTTGTGTTAGAGGGTGAGTAAATGCATTAATTTACTCACCCTCACAAGGGTGAATGCATTAATTTACTCACAAATAGCTTTCCTGTAGCTCAGTGGTTAGAGCATGGCACTAGCAATGCCAAGGTCATGGGTTCGATCCCAGGGATTGCACATACTCGGATACAAATGTATAGGATAATGCAATGTAAGTCGCTTTGGATAAAAGCGTCTGCCAAATGCATAAATGTAAATGTAAATGATGACAGAATCATCCATTTTTGGGGGGGGCGAACTTATCCCTTTAAAGAGTTCTATGAGTTTTAATTAGATATAGAATCATGTCCAGCTTTATTGCTGCTCATTTCATGCCTCATTGTAATGAAACACACACAATATGAGCAGGAGGCCCGTCTGTGTGTGTGTACATGAATCTGCCCCGGGGCCGGGCAGGTGGGCAGTGCTGCTTGACTGGTTGGCTGGTGTTGAGGGCAGACAGCCTCGGGTCTGAGGCCCAGCAGGCCGTGGGAAGCAGGGGGCTCGAGTAGGAGCTCTGCCAGGGCTGGGAGCAGCGAGGCTGGTGGCAGCTGCCGGCGGCTCCCCCTCCCTCGCTCGCGGCCCCCCGCCGTCAGCCCACAGGAGGGGTGAGGAGGTTAACAGCCAACGGTGACACACACAGGATAATCGGCTTTCATTAAGTGACCTACGCTCCACACACACGGAGACAGAACACACAACATAAACCACACACACTGGAAACATTTTTAAACACTCACTGACTGATAAAGAAACCGACTGCATTCAGAATGCAATACTTGCGTACTGTACACTGCATTCTGTCTCATGTTATTGGTAATAAATAGCATGCAGTGTACAGTATGCTAATATTGCTAAATTAAATGTAGCATACTATACTGAAATATTTGTCATTGCATACTGCATACTATTTAGCCAATAGAAAAAAGAATGTGAAATTATTGTGATTAACATTTTAAAGAATAGTATGTAAGAACAGAAATGTTTAGCATTGCATTCTACATACTATTTTTAATAAATAGTATGCAATGATAAACATGTCAAAGTCTTGTATGCTTCATTTATTAATGCTAACATACTTTAAACTGCATACTATCTCAGATACTTTTTTATAAATAGCATGCAGTATATCATATGCTAGTATTGCTAAATTAAATGTAGCATACTATACTGAAATATTTGTCATTGCTTACTGCATACTATTTAGCCTATAGAAAAAAGAATGTGAAATTATTGTGATTAACATTTCAAAGAATAGTATGTAAGAACAGAAATGTTTAGCATTGCATTCTACATACTATTTTTAATAAATAGTATGCAATGATAAACGTCAAAGTTTTGTATGCTATATTTATTTATGCTAACATACTTTAAACTGCATACTATTTCAGATACTTTTTTATAAATAGCATGCAGTATATCGTATGCTAGTATTGCTAAATTAAATTTAGCATACTATACTGAAATGTTTATCATTGCATATTGCAAACTATTTATTGAAAATAGAATGTGAAATAGTGATAAACGTCTCAAAGAATAGTATGCTCTCTCATTTTATTTAACAGTACTAGCATATTGTACACTGCATACTATTTTGCATACTATTTTTAAAATTAAATGATGTAGCATACTATACTTTGAAAAGTTTATCATTGCACATGGCACACTATTTCACAATATTTGTAATAAATAGTATGCAGTATGCAATGATAAACATATCAAATTATAGCATGCTACATCATTTTACTTAGCAAATGGTATCCAGAAATGTTTAGCATTGCATACTACATACTATTTTTAATAAATAGTATGCAATGATAAACATGTCAAAGTTCTGTATGCTACATCATTTAATACTAGCACATTTTACATTGCATACTATTTCAGATACTTTTTTTAATAAATAGCATGCAGTATACAGTATGCTTGTATTGCTGAATTAAATATAGCATACTACAAAATAAAATGTTTATCATTGCATACTGCATACTATTTCACTTTCTTTCTTTTTTAAAATATTATTCAGTATGCAATGATAAAAATATCAAATTATAGTATGCTACATCATTTTACTTAGCAAGTGGTGTCCAGAAATGTTTAGCATTGCATACTACATATATTTTCAATAAATAGTATGCAATGATAAACATGTCAAAGTTTTGTATGCTACATTGTTTAATTAATACTAGCATATTTTACATAGCATACTATTTCAGATACATTTTTAATAAATAGCGTGCAGTATTCAGTATGCTTGTATTGCTTAATTAAATATAGCATACTATAGTATGAAATGTTTATCACTGCATGCTGCATACTATTTCACAATTTTTTTAATAAATAGTATGCAGTATGCAATGATAAACATACAGATTTTCCTCTTTAACATTTTCTCTTCTAAACATCTCTTCCCTGATTATCTTCATTATTAGCCGTGCATTCGTCTTCAAACACATGCATGCATACTCTCTTTTCTTCTCCTTTGTTCTGTTCATTCAGGCAGTGTGGTTTTCTTTCTGTTCAGAAACCAGCCGAGCACTCAACCATCACAGACCACATCACTCTATATCCATCCGTCTGTATTCTGCCTGCCTCTCATTTCTCAGCTCAGTGCTAAAGCCCTCAAGGTGTCTGAAGCAATGTGAAGAGAATCATTGTCTTTAAAAAAAACGTCAGGTGTTGTGTTACATCAGAATAACTGGTTCCCAATCAGCTCCGTTTGTAAATTCCTTGGGTTATTTCTCAGGACTTTGAATGCAAACAATGATCAATAGGTCTTACCTCATATCAGACATAAGCATGAAACATGCAATTCATAATTGAAACAATTCTGTCTTTTGCAGAAGGGATTAATGGAGGAGCAAACTCTGAAAATGACGTCCCACCTCAAACTGATGGCCTTTAATTCCATCATTGACATGTATTCTTCTCTAAAATGCATGACACATGATGCCAATATCACAAGATCTGTCTGTAGAGAGAGACTGACAGACTCATTCTTGCCTCTGAAACAGTTCTTTCTTCATTTGCACACACCTTGAAGAAAGCGCAAACTTTCTGAAAAGTGCATGAAAAGCTGCCGGAACAACAACAACAAACACTATAACAAGCTCTCAGTTGTGTTGTTATAAAAATCACACAGTTCATTTATCAGGTTCTTAATATTGCATTTAGAAGTTCGAAGCTTAAACTAGTAGTTTCAAACCAAAAAGTGAATCAGAAATGAATCATTTACTCGCCCTCACACTGTTCAAAACCAATATGACTTTCTTTCTTACATGAACAATGTACACTGCTTTTTCCATACAATAAAAGCATATAGAAAGAAAACAGGACTCATGCGCTACTTCAAATCTCCTGAAATTATATGTGTGAGGAACAGACACAGTCTTTATTCAATGATAACCCTTTAATTTCATTTGCATATTCAAATTTACCATTAATGACACCAAATTCCATTGGTTCTCATGTCTTTTAATGCATTTCGGATGCAAATGGGCCTAAACTATAAAATTCAGATCATAAACAATCCAATTCAGGCTGTAAAATTATCTAAGGAAAGAAATAAAAACCTTTTTCAGGCTCATCACATGATTCAAGGATTTCCAGTTTTTACAACCTCAAATCTATCAGAAACATCAGTCATGTCTGTCTCAACAGCTGTGTGCAGACATATTAATACATTTTAAAAAGCCCTCTGGTGTTTCAATCAACTGTCTGATCCATGCATCATAATTCCGCCCTAATACAAATCTGAATGCTGGAAATAAATCCATATTTGGAAACGTTCATTTCAGAGAAACAATGAAATCTGTGGGAGATGAATATATCGAATGGTTATAGAGATTTACACACCCTGAGGACGAGTCCTGTACGATGATATTCAGTCGTCCCTCCCTCTAAAATTACTATATTACTTTTATTGGAAATTTGGGATCGTTATTTGTGTGCATTTATTTACCTGTGCAGGCTGTACTGTCCCTGAATTTAACTGACTTGTTTCTGTAATGCACAAGGAATTAAGCTTATCATTTTACTTAGCAAAAACTTTCAATGTGAGTTCAACATCCACACCTTTGGAGTTTGGAGAACGTATGCATACAGCAACCCCAAAAGTACCTGGAAAAAAATATAAAAATGAATGACTATCATTGCATTAGATGACATATCAAAGCGGCATTTACCCTCTGGCAGTAAAAAAACAAAACTGCATGACTGTGCGGATGAATATGACCCCTCATAATAGATAATACTTCACAATGAACTCTGTTCTAGGGCTACATATTGGTAGTTGTTAGGCGTTTGTTTAAAATGGGTGGAGGTTGTAGATTTAGTGCTCTATGTCCGCCTCTCTCACACGTTGTAACATCTAAACTTTGCCACTCTCACACCAGACATCAAAATAGCCAGAGTAACTTTTCTCTATTTACGGATATGACAATGCTATCATATGCACGCGAAAAACTGCGTACCATAAGCACGCCAAAACTCATTTTGGCGTATATATTCTACGAGATTACACACTCGTACTACACTCTAAAAAATGCTGGGTTAAAAACAACCCAAGTTGGGTTGAAAATGGACAAACCCAGCGATTGGGTTGTTTTGACCCAGCAGTTGGGTTAAATGTTTGCCCAACCTGCTGGGTAGTTTTATTTAACCCAACAATTGTTTACAAATTACTATATGTCTGGCTTAAAATGAACCCAAAATAGGTTGGAAATTAAAAATCAGACTCATAATTACTAGAGGCAACAATAATAATCAAAAAGATGAGCATTTATTAATAAGCAATTTAATAAATGTTTATTGTTTAAATATTATTCAAAAAAAGTATTAATAAATGTTTGTTTATTAAACATATTAATAAATGTTAATTTCCAACATATTTTGGGTTCATTTTAAGCAAGAAATACATAAATTTTTAAACAATATTTGGGTTAAATAAAACTACCCAGCAGGTTGGGCAAACATTTAACCCAGCCGCTGGGTTAAAACAACCCAATCGCTGGGTTTGTCCATTTTCAACCCAACTTGGGTTGTTTTTAACCCAGCATTTTTTAGAGTGTATACGCATTCTCATGTGATCGTTTTGGCAGTTCATCTGTATTTTACAAGGTGGCTAATTCGTACGAATTCATCTGTCTAAACCACAGTGACTTGTAGGTTTAGGGGCGGGGTTAGAGGTAGGTCTTACGAATTCCTACGAATTTAACAACTCATAAAATATGTATGATTTAGCAAAAAACATATGACGACACACGCACGGGCGTGTATGCAATTTCCCGCGAAAACCGTCCCGTCAGATCTAAAATATAAATGCTTACAATAGGCTTACCATAGTGAATCGGGGTAAGTCAAAAACACATTTTGGAAGAAGGATTGACTCAGTATTTAAATGTTGTTAATTTGGAACAAAAAAAGTTAAAGAGCACTTGCACAGCAAAATAAGACTTTTTAAAGACAATAAGCATTGCAACATGAACGGGTTGCTTTACTTGGATGTGTGTTTACTTGAACTGACATCCACATATCAGGCAGTTTTAAGAGTCCTGAAACTGGGAGAGCACCTGCTTAATTCAAACCAGGGCTTTTGAAGTCCCTCCTCATTAACTTTACTAATGTTGCACCACTGCATCATATCAAAACATTGAATCTGACTCATAATCAATGCTGTAGTCTCAGTGTGAGAGGAAACAGATGTTCAACAACACCAGCGAATTCACGGGCTATTACTTTACATTTAATAGGCTTTATTTAATATTTAATGGGGTGACAGAGGATGGGAATTATTAACGGTCCAAATGTCATTTGCTGTGTCAGTCTGGCTTCAGGGCTGTGAGGATTTTCTCTCCTATATTGAGTTTTTCCAGTGTGGCCTTTAAACTCCTGTGATCTTCATATTGCCTCTGTCTGTGACGCTTCAGCACAGATCATAATAAAAACACAGTAGGTGTTTTTAAAAGCTCTATTACTTACCGGTGTCAATTCATATTCCTCCACCACTGCTTCTCTCAAAGTCTCTTATTTATTATTGAAAAGCACATACGACCCTTATATCACTTAATTCTACTTTGCTGCTTTATATCTCTGTTTCTCTCTGTGTGTTCTTCAGATCCGCGCGCGTGACAGGTCTCGCTCTGTGCTGAAGTTGGGAAATTGATAACGCGCCGGAGACGCGCAATAAAAACGACGCCCGCGGGCGCGACACCCGGATCCCCTATTATGCAAATACGGGGTAATTTTAAAGACAAATCGTTGGCTTTTATTCCCTTATATTTCTGTTTTATACGTCTCGGTTTCTCCGGAGAATAAAACATTTAATGTGTCGAGCCCAATGATGGATCTGACCTTCAATCATTCCAGCGAAAGGAGGGGCTTTATTTGAAGAGAACAAAACAAAACGCAAGAATTTCGGCATCGATATTACTAAACTTTTGTGCTCACAAATTGTGAAAAGTATCGACTATGAAAATCTTAAAGTTATTTCGAGGGCATGATTAATAGCGGATCAAATGTCCAGTTATTAAAAAATACATAAAATGCAAAATCACTTGAATTCATCTTCTATGATAAACACGTTTTTAGTTTAATAAATAGTCATTTTGATATTTGTGGGTCTTAAATGGTGTCTAAAATGTCTTTGTGTCCGATTATATATATATATATATAAAAGAAAAGGTCTCAAAAAGCGAATTATTTTAACATTTCTTAAAATGAGCATTTTTTTAAACCAATATTGGTTCACAGAAAAATTATTAATATCCAAAAATTTGTTGTCCTCTGAATCAGTCAGTGTTGCGCAACAACAACAACTAAAAAATAGTTGAAAATGGTTTCAAAGTTTTTCAGAAATTGATGAATCACATGAATAAAAATATACTAAAAGCTTGCCACGTGTTTTTAAGATAAAGATTTCACCTTTTATGACCTCAGACATCCTAATTTGCAATTGACTGTTGTTGACTGATATATTTTTATTGGGCCATAATTTCAAAATTTTGGCAATTTAAAAAAAACTTCATAATTAGATCAGCACAGATTAAGAACAGAATTAACAGTAAAACAACAATATATTATCTATATAATAATAATAACATTTTCCTGAGCTTGTACTTCGAGATGGAGTTAATTACATTGTTGGAGCAATTAGAAAAACAGTATCCTCACGCGCTCATCTGCTGGATCAAACCTCACGGGACACATTGAGTAACGGGACCGATTCGCTCAGGAACCGATTACACGATAGTGAAGAGCTCAGAGCTTCCTCAATCAATCAAGAGAGAGAGAGAGAGAGAGAGAGAGAGAGAGAGAGAGAGATGGCGGGGGTTCATTACTGGTCAGAATAACAGTCACCAAAAACAATTACATTTGACTGTATGGCCAGAGATGCACAGCAAATAATTGCTGCACAGTATCGATAAATGTTTGACAAAAAGCAAACTGAAGGAGAAGCAAATGTCACATAATTATATGCTATTATCACGCGTCAAACAGTAAACAGGCCAAATTTGTCGCCGCGTGCACATATGGCACGGAAACGCGCCAGAAGCACGTTAAGGGGAGTCAAGCGTTTCTGCCAGAAATGTCTGAATACATTCATGGGGTGGTTTTTAAAAAATCATTCATGTGTCAACGATAAACTAACAGCCGTCAAAAGCTCAGTGGCGGTGTCACATTTTTAGACGCCGTGTCCATTTCACTGGAGAGACTGAAGCTGAAAACTGCCACACTAATAGTCTGGGAGAGCAAATTGTGTTGCTGCTGCACCTCAGGTCACAGACTCCATACTTGTTGATTTTGGGGGGTTATTAATGATAAGAATGATTTTATTACAGAACAACTAAACTGGATGCTAAACTTTAGAACTATTAAACATTATTTGCATGTGCCTAAAGCGATTGAAGTGCACGTCAAATGCAACAGAACTTCACATAACCTTTATGAACACAAACAGATGTCCATATAAAAGAGATTCTGATAGGAGTGGACAATTTGTGACAACTGAATTGGATTGCGTTTCTTTATAAATCTATCCATGCATGTATTCAGCAATGCATTTAAATAATTACAAAGTAAACAACATTCACCCTTAATTTAAAAATCACCAGTAAAAAAGAAAGTAAGTCTTTGTCATTTGTTATCGATGGTAAGAGACCCAGTGTGGAGGGGTCCGGGGCCGATTATGTCCATTTCACCTGCGCAGACGCTTCTAAACTGCATTACTGACTCAATCTTCACGGCT
The DNA here is from genome assembly GCA_003731715.1 of Anabarilius grahami. Classification (NCBI taxonomy): domain Eukaryota; kingdom Metazoa; phylum Chordata; class Actinopteri; order Cypriniformes; family Xenocyprididae; genus Anabarilius; species Anabarilius grahami. The sequence goes on from RJVU01052173.1 coordinate 855,864, forward strand.
CTTTCATTGCGCGTGTCCTGCCAGCAGCCTGCCCACGGCAAACACTCCATTTCCCGGTGTGAGGACACGAATTTGGCCATCAATTTAAAAAGGCTTTGCGCGCTCACACACAAACAGCAGAGCGCAGTGCGCGACGGTCCGGCACAGAACTTCTCGTAATTTGATGGATATTGTTTGGGTGACATTTATGTAATAAAATCTAATTGGTCTGTTGCGAAATGCTGCGGGATAGTTTTACTGAATGAAATTACGCGCAACTGAGAGCATTTGGCATGTGTGGTTCGAGCATTAATCAACGCCATGGCACAAATCAATGCTGTACATCTGAGAGCAGGACTGTATTTAGTGATGACGAACACCGGGCTCGTGTTTAACAGAGACATTCTCCGATTTCTGCCAAACGATCGATAACTCAATGAATCCTTCACGTTTATCTCAGTGAACCCCTGTGGAAAAACACTCACTTTTAACTGACAGGACAAGAAAAGAGATTGCAACATTACGTTTTCATAAAAAGAATGTAAGATTTGTTGTTTTGTGAATCCTCAAATATATGTTAAAAACATTTTAAACCTGTAAAACTAAAACTTTAAAGGGTTAGTTCACCCAAAAATGACATTTCTGTCATGAATTACTCAGCCTCATGTTGTTCCACATCAGTAAGACCTTTGCTCATCTTCAGAACACAAATTAAGATATTTTTGATACAGAAAGCAATATAATTACCACATTCAAGGTCCAGAAAAGTAGTAAAGACATTGTTAAACTAAACAGTCAACGTGACTGCAGTGGTTCAACCTTAATGTTATGAAGTGACGAGAATACTTTTTGTGCACAAAAACAACAAAAATAACGACTTTATTCAACAATTTCGTCTCTCCCCGTCAGTCTCCTACGCTGTTTACGCTGCATAGAGAGTGCAGCGCTTCCGGGTTCTACGTCAGAACGTCGGCTTATTATAGAGGGTATGCACGTGACGTCACCGCGGTTATGGCCGCGGTCACGTCCACTGAGAGGCACAAACACTGAGCGGCAGCATTGGTTTTCAGCGTGAATGCCGCGAAAAACACACAAAACACTTCCAAAACGGGAAAGAGCTTTGTGATTGACTGTACAAATAGCTTTGACACAAAACCTGAGGTATATATTTAAAGACTGCCGAAAGCTACAGAAAAAAGAAGCAAATGGATCACTGCAATTCACAGAAACAGCTGGACTCCAGCAGAGAAACATGGATTTGCAGTTATCATTTTGTGTCAAATTGTTGGATTTTGAGGTAAAATCATACCGTATATATTGTATTGTTATATATTATGTTGACAACTCATCAATTAAATATTTACTATCTTATATTCTGCATAATTTGGTGTTTTTAAATAAACACTGACAAAAACTATACAAGTTTTAGGGCTGGACAATATGACGATAGGCTATATATAACATTGATAAGTGATTACTCGGATTTAAACCTTATTTAAACTTGTATTCTGCATAATTGGGTGTTTTTAAATAAACAACACTGCAGCAAAAACTATTCTATAAAACTATATATGTTTTAGGGCTGGACAATATGACGATATAACATTGATATAAGTGATTACGTGGATTTAAACTTACCTATATTGTAGTTATATAAAATTTTCACAGGCAGATTTGCTTTATGAATTTCCCCGGCGTCAAATCAGGCACATACCTTTAGTGTAATTCGTTTGTTTTACTCACATTTTCGCAGTTTCCCCAACTAAAACTAGTCACGCAGCAGGTTATTTTGCCACTCAGTCCAGCTGAGGGAACGCGTTTTCGGCGGGAAAGTGACGTCGATGCATACCCTCTATTGGCTGGCTCCTGCGTCAGCATCACACTTAAACAGCGTCGGCCAATAATAAGATGGCGTTCTGACATAGTACATGGAAGCCTGCACTGTGTATGCAGCGTAAACAACGGGAGACAGACAGAGGAGATGAAATTGTTGAATAAAGTCGTTATTTTTGTTTTGTTTTTGCACACAAAAATTATCCGCGTTGCTTCATAACATTAAGGTTGAACCACTGTAGTCACATGGACTATTTTAACGATGTCTTTACTACTTTTCTGGATCTTGAATGTGGGAATTATGTTGCTTTCTATGGGGGATAAAAAAGCTCTTGTATTTCATTAAAATTTCTTCATTTGTGTTCCGAAGATGAACGAAGGTCTCAAGAGTGTGGAACAACATGAGGGAGAGTAATTAATGACAGAAATTTCATTTTTGGGTGAACTAACCCTTTAAACCAAACCTGCTATTTCTTGCAAGCACTGTTATTTCATTCTGACAAAACTAGTTTATTCATTTTGAATGCATCACTGCAAAGTAAACTCAAAGTTTGTGCGTAAAAATGTGCTAATGTAATTCAACATAATGAGAGACCTCTGTAAATAAATTAGCTCAGCATCTTTCAGCCCCAATAAATGCGCATTTCAGAAATGAGTGTGATGACATTATTGAATAGCCTGATGAGGCTCTAGGTCACTTTTTTCCCCGTTCCTAAATGTCAACCAATAGACAGTGATAATGACGGCTCGGTCCAGTCGACCAATGAAAACTTGAGCTGAAGAGTTTGGCAGGCGCCACAGAGCGGAAACTCGACAGTTTGACGCGCGGCTCATCAGTGGCGAGACTTGTCAGAGTTCAAACGAGGAAACAGAGAAACGAGGACCGTCATCTGAGACCATGGACAAGACTAAAACTAAACTAAAATTGTTTTCGCCGCACTTAACGTGATTTCGTTTGTTTCAATCCGCCATAATCTGCCGCGCAACTGGGAATAATGGAGCGCGCGGTGCTCAACGAGCCAAAGGCGCCATCCAAAGCTAATCAGGAACCCATACGATTCGGGATCGACCAGATTCTGGGCTCTCTGGACCCGGAGAGCAGCCGTGCGCACGGCGGAAACACTGTGGATAACAGCCGCTTGGGAAGCCCAACCAGGGCGAGCGTTGCGCCTCATGTCTCCTTACCCGTCTCTCTTTCCGGAGTCACGGGCTCGATGGAGGACTCCGGACGGGTGTACGGGGTGAGCGGCACTCTGGTGCCGAGCGGAGTGATTCGGGTCCCGGCGCACAGACCTCTAGCTGCCGCGGTGCCGCCGGCAATGTTGAGCGCGGCACCGGCGCTGTGCTTCCCCTGGATGGACAATAACCGCAGGTTTCCAAAAGACAGACTGCCAGGTAAAAGATAAACATCTCTGAGGATCCACACGGTTCACAGATCTCTCTGGCTGCTGGACCTGCGCAGTTGGTTTCAGGAAAATATTTCAGGAAAAAATTTTTCAAAAAAGCTTTCCCCTCCAAAAATATGCATTAAGCTTATCACTATGAAATCACCCTGAAAAATACATGACCTTGATTTCAATAATAACCACACTGTTTTGTAATACTCATAATTATATTAACTGTTATACAATAAATCAAATGTCAATGACAACGATAATTAAAATAAATAAATTAGCATATAATTATTTACATGCTATCAAATGCAGATTAATTCATTTTCTTAAACGCACACATGCAACAAAATAAAGACAAATAAAACATCCAAATTCATAGTGCTAAAACTAGGTTTGTTCATTCAAATATTAATTAAATGATTAGGCCCGAAACTACGTTTAGGCTCTATCAAGATGGTCATGTTTCTTCAGTTAATTCAATAAATCGAAATCAGTTGTAGTTGAAATATTTAAGGTGAAATATACACGCTTAAAAACAATAAGCTGAATTAAGTTTTCAGAGTTTATATCAGTAGAGCACGACAGGGGATAAAGGCTATTTTAAGAAAAAAAAACGTGCTTGTTTCTGGACCTGAATAATATGAACATTTAAAACAAATATATATATGTCCAATAGAGATGCACGATGTTTTCGGTAAATTAATTACACATTTAGGAAACGATACGCACTTCATTTTTTGTTCACGTTCCCGTGGGAATAAACTATTGATTTCATCATTTTTAATAACCCTGAAAATTAAAAAGAGGTGTTTTGTTTCAAACATAAGTGATAGTTGTCGTGCATGTTGAAAAATGAAGTTTGCCTTTAGCCTCTGTACCAACATCATTCATCAAAGATGCACACAAATCAGCTTTCTCAATATTTATTCGTTATGTATGTCGGCTATCACGAACAAATAGTTCATCAGTCTACAGTCAACCAGATCATTTCAGAGAGCACTGGGTTTAATAAAGCAATTTAGTAGCCTACATTAACAACTGTATTATCAGAGTTTGTTTTTAGCAAAAACTTAAAGGAAAATAACATCCTTAATGTCTCTTTTATTGCTGTTCCGCAGCTCTCATTCCGTTCACCGTGACCCGGCGGATCGGTCACCCGTATCAGAACCGAACTCCCCCCAAACGGAAAAAGCCCCGCACGTCGTTCTCTCGCGTGCAGATCTGCGAGCTGGAGAAACGCTTCCACCGGCAGAAATATCTGGCCAGTGCGGAGCGCGCGGCCCTCGCCAAGAGTCTGAAGATGACGGACGCGCAGGTCAAGACCTGGTTCCAGAACCGACGGACCAAGTGGAGGTGAGACCGGTGTGACCCAAACAGCACAGACGTGATGTTCAAAAAAAGCACGCAAGACGCTTTTTATAATGTCATTAACGCTACAACGTTATTAACATTATTTTTTTAGTTGTTTAAATCCCTGCTGGAAAATGCAGGAGTCCACCAAGTGCAAAAATTTAGACGCATTTAGAATTAAGATATTACACTTTTTCATTTAATAATTTATTTTCTAACTTGAATTATTTTATAAGTATTCGATTATGATTAAATATACATTAGAAAACATATTTAATTGAAATATTAAAGGAACATTCACCTTTTTTGTGCTCTTCGGTCACTTTTGACTTTTGTAGCATGTGCTATGTGAAAAAAAAAAATCATGGACATGATTAATGGTCCTAAAAAATGACCACCATATAGAAATGAATGGGAAAAGTAAAATCTACGAAAATAAAGAGAATTTTGAGGGGGATTCAATCTACAAATCAGCAAAGATATTACACTAAAAAAATGCTGGGTTAAAAACAACCCAAGATGGGTTGAAAATGGACAAACCCAGCAAATGGGTTGTTTTAACCCAGCTGTTGGGTTAAATGTTTGACCAATGTGCTGGGCAGTTTTATTTAACTCAACTATTGTTTAAAAATGACTATATGTATGGTTTAATATGAACCCAAAATAGGATGGAAATTAAAAATCAGACACATAATTACTAGAGGCAACAATAATAATCAAAAGGTAAAGATTTATTAATAAGCAATTTAATGAATGTTTATTGTTTAATTATTATTTATTAAACTTATTAATAAATGTTCTTTCCAACATACTTTGAGTTCATTTTAAGTGAGCAATACAGTCATTTTTAAACAAAAATTAAAACTACCCAGCAGGTTGTGGCAATCATTTAACCCAACCGCTGGGTTTGTCCATATTTAACCACACTTGTGTTGTTTTTAACCCAGCATTTTTGGAGTGTACTTAGTACCCTAAAGTCCCTAAAAATACAAAATATAAAAAATAGTTTTGCAAAAATATATTGCATTGATTTTACTGGGAAAAAGTTACGTTGAGGTGTTCTGACACTCTTGACTGTGAGGAATATGAGTGTGACCCATAAATGGCTAATTGTTTTGGATTTATAATTGTTGTTTTGTTTTTTTTTTGCATCTTCAAAACCTCTAGAAGGCAAACAGCTGAGGAAAGGGAGGCGGGACGTCAGCAAGCCAATCGGATGCTGCTTCAGCTTCAGGCCGACGCCCTCCAGAAGTCCATGAGCGAATCAGTGTCGTCGGATGCTCTATGTGTGCATAACTCCTCCCTCTACGCCCTCCAGAACCTCCAGCCTTGGGCCCAAGAGAGACCTGGTAAAATGGCCCCAACATCCACTACACTGGCTTAAAATCACTCCCGTGGAGCTTTAGACTCAATAAGAATGGAAAGATTGAACTAAGATGATAAAACCACTTTATCTGAAATGAATCAGGCTTTTTGACCGGTCATTTTATATGTGATGAGCATTTGTAAATCTCAAACCATCTAAGCACTTTTGTGGGAAAAGTGAACTAATGATGTCTCTGTGTTTGTTACGGACAAAAAACGTAGATGCTGCCTTTTGGAAAAAAAAGGTGAAACGTTCACAGAAACTAGCTGGCAATCAATCTGAATCACAGCTCTGTAAATACATTAACTGTTCAAATGATGTCTGTGAGAAAGTCTACAAAATATTGTACTGGTCATGAAAAAAAAAAGTGTAATTATTTTGTGCTATTATGGTGACGATAAATTACCGCCTGATGTTTGTCGTTGTTGACGTGCTTTCAAATGGAAAAGCAATGGTGTGTAAAATACAACACTGAACAATCAGCATTATGCATTGAAAATTTTATTGTTAAATAGTTTATACATCATTTCAACAAGAGGATATTTAAGCTTCCCGTCTCCTCAGTCTGTCTGTCTGATTGACCGTCTGTCTCTCTGTCACCTCAGACCAGGTTTGCCCATCTCCTCTTTTACATCATCATGAAAAATAATCTGCACCTGTGCTCTATAAAGCTTATTCAGTTTTATATAGATACTGCTGCTACTAATCGGATCATTCAGGCCAACTTTGCAGAGTATAAAATATACAATGTGTGTAATAAATCAAATATCATAGGCTACTGTATACTTAAAGTCATCACGCTGTACCGGCACAGTGATTGCTCAAAAACACATCATAATATGATCTAAAAAATGATCAGAAACGATAATAATGTTATCGGAGCATATTAGAGTCTGCCAGGACTGTTTGTGACCGTGATGAACACACATTTTACCATGATGGCTTCAGTTTCCTGGCACAAAAGTACTTGTTCACATTTTTAGGAGCTTGTCAACAGCTACTTTAAAGTAGTGCAGTCAAACGATTAATCACATCCAAAATAAAAGTTTGTGTTTACATAACATATGTGTGTATATTTATTATGTATATATAAATACACACACATGAATGTATATATCTAGGAAATATTTACATGTATATATATATATATAATATACATATAAATAATTTAAATATAAATATATTTTTGTAAAATATATGCATGTATGTGTGTGTATTTATATATACATAATAAATATACACACTACACACATATATTATGTAAACACAAACTTTTATTTTGGATGCGATTAATCGTTTGACAGCACTA